>CM023532.1:58372161-58904661 GCA_013350335.1 Chimonanthus salicifolius | reverse complement strand
TAATATGGCTAGGTGTAGGGTAGACAATCCATAGCAGAGTAATTAGGCAAGCACAGAGCATGTAAAACAATATAGCATAAACAACATAGAAGGGGCTAGAAAACATGGAGAGATACAACGCTATTAAACGAGGTTCGGCTGTTCTTGCCTACGTCCTCGCCCCAAGCCACGCCCGTGGGTTAAATCCACTAACCCATCTTTCTTACTGGTGAAGGACAAACCGTTTACACCGATTTTCAACTCTCTTTAATCCCAAGGGGTCTCTTTACGGATTCGGGATTGACCCTTCTTCCCGATCTCACATAAAGGTGCTCCAATCCTTTCTCTCTTTCTTCTCTCTCAAAGAAAAATAAAATACATTGAAGCACAGGAGTAAACTCTCAAAATATAAGAATGAAGCTCAGCTAGAGTTACTCAAAATGTATGAACAGATATTGCTCAATAAATGATAGGATTGGGGTTCATCTGAGTCTCCCTAAGATAGGTTTTCTCTCTTTTCTCTTTCTCTCTCTCGGTGGCTAAGGATTAAAGAGCTTAGATATTCCTTAAGCTTGATCTCTCACTGCTCCTAGTAGATCTCTCCCTAAATTGGTCGGTATATATAATGTCATTTTGAATTCACAACTGTTGTCAAGCATTAAATGGAAATGTATCCGTTCTTAAACACATTTATTGCTCCACCTACCAGACTGTTGATGTTTCATAGTCGATGGTTAGGAAGATTGTTAGACACAATGCACCTGTTCCAAGTGTATTCAATTTTGAAAGACTTGCTCTGTTCTGGAATGGAATGTTGTCGATGGTCTGATGTGTAACAGTCGACACATTGTAAACAAAGAAATTTCTCTGTTTTGGAATGAAGTCATGTCGACAATTACTAGCCTATTAGTCGACGGTAATTTATCATAGACCAACCATGTGTTGCAGTCCAAAAATTATTGCCAGTTGCAAAGGCATTGGTCAACGGTTTCATATCAGAACTTGACTGCAGAATTCTCATTTCAGTTTTGTTGATGGTGATGCTCCTACCAGTCGACGATTTGGTCCTGAATTACCATTTCGACATTTTTAAATGGTCTTACTTAGCTCTCCAGATATCCAAAGTTATGGAGGTGAAGCCTAATTATGGTCTTACTGCAGTTAATGTAATTTAGTGGCTGAACTGCTACCATTGTTTGGTCTTACACTCAATCTAAATGATGTTCAATAGTTACATTGATACTAAACATGTAATATTGGTCTTACACTTAGTTCATGATATTCAATAGTTATAAAGGATGCCAATGTGTGTATGTGTCAGTCAGTAAAATTGGTCTTACACTCAGTTCATACTATTCAATGGTTTGAAATGATGTCAATTTGTGTTTGGTCTTACACTCAGTCTATAAGATATGCAATGTGCAAACTGATGCCAAAAAAGTGACAATGGCTTACATAATCTTTGTGATATGTAATAGGTTAGACTAACACGAGAAGTGGTCTTACATACCTCCGCGATATTCAATGGTTTGGAGCCATTATCATGATATGGACTTGTACAACTCTTTTAGGTATTCAATGGTTTAGAGCTGCAGACAGTATTAATGGTCTTATATAGCTTTATGATAGTCAATGGTTTGGAGCTATTGCCATTGTGATGGTCTTACATAATTTTATATGATATTCAATGTGTTAGAACTATTGCCATCAATTCTAGGATCCAGCTAATCTATTATTGTTGGTCCATGATCTTAGGAGTCTGTCTACGGTATGAGCTGAGCCAAGTGCTCAAGTTTCAGCTCTCCCTCAGTTGATGCTTTTATATATTCAATGTACTGCAAGCATTTTTTTGTTTTTTCCCTTTCATCTCTCTTATTTTCTTCAAGCATTTCATATTTAAGTGGTTTGACAGTTGAATGTGTGAATGAGGGAGCAGACATGCTTTCGTACATTTGATGTATATGATATGAAGGTTTGGATGACATCAAATGAGACTCAACAGTAAAAGCAATTCCATATTTCTGTCATCATCACTTAGATGAGACATGTGAAATATAGCATTTGAGAGATATATGAAAGATTCTTCACTTAAGTATAATAATGAGTCAAGAATGAAAAGAACAATAAAAATCATATCAGAGTTTAATTCATGAAGAAAAATAATATCTTCGAGATATATGCTAGCATTCAGGTTAGCTCTTTATCTTCTCTCATACCTCCCTCTTTATCTTCTCTCATACCTCCTTATCAACACAGTGACATTCACCTTTTTTCTTTACTTACACTTCACATTATATTTTCTTTTGGATATTAGTACGTGAAAGGATGAATCAGACAGATGACAGTAACTGCTTTGTTTAACCCTAAGGGTTTAAAGGATTTTTTTTTTATTTTCTTATTCTCTATTTCCACTTTTGATGTACGTACATGATTTCTGACAAATGATCTAGGTAATTTTGAATCTGCATGCAACTTTCGAATAAAAAATACATCCTTTATAGAAGAGAGCATCAAAATACTTTCATTATCAACATCTTGATGAACATGTGCAAGAATATTCAGTGAATAACATTACATGTCATTAAAGACAACAAAAGGTGTCAATTCAAAAAAAAAAGAACTTTTCCTTCAGTCGACTCTTCAGGAAGAAAGTGTCTGCATGAGTTAGTATTATCTTGATTTTGAGACAAGCAAGTTGATTGGAGTGAATGATTTTGACTTCATTTTCAAGTGTATAAATTTTGCCTTGTAGAAAGTCAAGCATGTTGTTTACATCCATTTGCATGTCTCTTATGGCATATAAATTTCTGTCCAATTTTCCACAAGGATGGAGGCAGCATCATTCAAAAAATTGAGTTCAACGGAGGAAGTAGAAATGAATCCTTGAGGGGCTTTTTTGGAGGTGGAAGATCGGTCTAATTTATCGTTTCCAAAAAGGGGATTCATCCTTCCAGCACAATATTGTCTATTTTGGGCCCACCTATAGGACCCGCACAACTTTGTATTGGCGAGTTAACTCAAGGTTGCTCCCAAAAGGCCTTGTGTTAGAAGTAGGAGCAGCTCCAACTTATATACTAGCATTAATCCATCACTTTGGGCTTTGTGGGACAAGGAATTCACGCCCCTCGTAATTTTCTCTCCCCTCCTTCATGGCCATACACATAGGGTATTACAACATAGTCATCGGAGTTTTTAGAATTCTTTCAAAGATTGAAGTTGGAAAGAAAGGGATGTGATGAATCCTTTCCATTTTGGATACAATGTTATTTAAAGAAGAAACAACGAGAAGTAACTACTCAACTTCTTTTGGCAACTTAATCTCTTTGAATTGTATCATGATTCTTGGAGATAGTGACATTTAGATGGTCAATCTTTGATGATTAAGACGGAAAATGCAAAGGGTTTTTCGTAGCTCAATTTATTTGAAACGACAAGAGGATACTTATCTATCTTCTCAAGTAGAGAGATGACGCTGAGTGATTTAACCCAATGATGAAACTGCAAATCACAAGAGCAAGCCACACATGAGAACACCTATTTTACTTGGTTCGGTAATACCGCCTACGTCCACGGAGTGTGATGATTTTACTAAGAAGAAGTCATGGACAGGTTACGAGGATTACACTAACCCTACCCATCCCTTCCTCTCAGTCTCTCTCTCTCCATTCACAACTCAAATAAAATCCTAGGAGAAAAGAACTTTATATACTTGTGCCTTAACACCAGATAGTCCAAGCCCAAAAGGACTTTGAGCCACAAATCCAACAAACTCCACCTTAGCAAAAAATGTCCGACCCTATGGAAAATGTTGCCCTATGTTTAAAACACCTCCACCTGGTGAGAGCTCACTCCCACCAAACCTGCACCTTAAAGGTGCACCTTCAATCTCTAGAAGGATGAGAGTCGAGCAAGTCCAAGCAACGCCTGAACTTCTCTAGAGTAACTGGCTCGGTCTGCATTTCTGCTGCATCTGGATCAATCCTAGCACCTATCTCACCACTACTAGTGATAAGAGCGAAGTGTGTCTGCTCTTCCTCCTATCCAAGTCTTTGATGTGCCTTGATGGTTCTCTTTGTTCTTTCAAGTGCCAAACTGCTAGGCTCCTGCTGAGCCTCTCTTTGTTCTTCACCTCCTGACGATCTGGTCTCATCTTGACCGTCGATTTTTGTCCAATCCTACACTCTGGATTGGATGGAGCTCTACAGTTGTACTTTTGCATTAGATCTCCATGCATTCTCATTTCTGACCTCTCTAATTCTCCATCTGGAATCTACATTGCTCAAGTGCCTTAACCTACTCTTTGTCTGGAGTAGATCTGCTTCGGACTGGACCTGCCTTGAAACCCTTCTGCTCAGGTTTCTCTCGAGAAACCCTTGCTCTTGACTGGATCTGCTGGGTCCTGCCATGCTTTCTCACACCTCCACCCACTTGGGACGGTGACAAGTTGTGTCTCAAAGTCCCCAAATTTTAGAGATCTACTATCTATGGTACTGTGCACTGCCTGCACCCAGTCCTGTCTATGCACTACTGGAAAAAGCACTGCTGCAACGGCTCTCGCCTCTAATCTGCGTGCTCCAACGTTGACCTCCTCATGAACAAACCCACTAAGTTACTACCCCACTTTTTGCTGCGTTGACCTGACTGCTAATAGAGAGAGATCTGGCCGCATTAGGATTGACTGCTGGCATGTTCTCGTCGATCAGTTGGCTTCCCTGAGAAATATGGTTGCATTCTATTCTCAAACTGAGAACGATGGTGCTTGGGCTTGCACCCTCTAAATGTCTGGGACTCTAGTTGTTCTCGTTCTTTGCTGCAAATTTGGAAGCCTGCTGCTTCCCTTTTTTTAGCTTAGGCAATCTTGTCAAACACTTGGTGTGCACTAACAATCTGTGACCTTTAGTATTGCCTGCCTTGATGGGAGAAAACCAATCTGCCTGAGTGATCTCAGATCTGCAAATGGTCTGGTGCCCCCTTCTTGTTTGCAGCAGCAAAAGTCTAGTTTGTTCATACAACCATGTTCCTCTATACGCACAGACCTAGGTTTGTTTGCAGCCCCTAATATAAGAGCAGGTTGTGGCTGAAGTCTGAGCTGAAAACCCCTTGGTTTCGCTGGGTGTCAGTGCAGGCAGGGAACTGGTTGTCCCCGTCAAACAACCTGCAACGATGGCCATGCAAGTTCCGCTTACATCCTGTTTCCTTTCTATGATACCCTCGATGGATCTGCTTGTGCAAACGACTGCCCTCTTGCTAGGCGATGGGTTTCTCGATGTAACCCCCTTTGACGCAGGACCCTGTTATTCTCTGCAGACACACGATCTGGGTTTGCTGTGCACTGATGGGATCTGGTTTATAATCAGGAAACCCCCTTGTGCTGAACCTACTTTGGACGCTGGTTACTGGGATGCTGCACATTTTGTGTCTATCATATCTATTCCCTTTTCATGTCTCTCGGTTTTCTCTCTAAACCCTTTGATGTTGCCGATGGGATCTGGTTTCCTATTAGGAAATCCCCAATCTCTAGAAGTTCACCTGTTGTCGCTGCTAAGAACAGTTGCCCCACTATCTGGTTTTCCTTTCTCTGGAAATCCCTTTGAGATCTGCACGTATTTGCAATCTGTAAGAAATGAGAGAGAGGGAACATGCCTCTCTGCGCACGGTTGCTCTGTTGTTTGGGTTTTGGCTCTGGTTGCACTCGATCGGTTTACACGCAGCCCCCTTCGCTGACGTTCGATTTTTACAACTCGGTGGAAAACCCCTAAGATGCTAGCAATCTGCGTAGAACCTATTTCTGTGTGTTTTCCAAGTCTGATATAGAAACCTTCAGGCCTTTTTGCGCCTTTCCTCAATGCTGAGAAAAAATATCCCAGGATGCACAACTCTCGATCTGATCTGTGATGTTGTGATATCCCGACCCGCCCGGAGAAGCTAGGCCATCACTGACCGATCGGCGGTGACAGTGGGGAGAGTCCCACATCGGAAGTTAAGGAAGGAGAGGAGGGGTTTATAAGTGTTTTGACTCCTGCAATCCAGAGGACGCGTTTTGGAGTATCCTTTGTGAGCCAGGACTAGAGCAAACCCGTGCGGGCTCGTGCGTGTGCGTGTGTGCGCGAGTGTGAGGCCCAAAGCGGACAATTTCCACTGAGTTGGACTCTAAGCCCTGTGTATGGGCTGGGTCATTACAGATTTTGCCTTTGCCGTCGGGATCCAACAATCCTCAACGCCAATACCAATTGAACAAACTAAGAAAACCCTTTTTGCTCCAGATCTGAACGCCTCTGCTTGAGCTTCTCCTATTCTGAATAGCTCCAAACCCTTACAGATGCACCTCTGTGTTGCAATGGGTTTCAAAAACTGAAACCCCCTTTTAGATTCTCCTGCTGCCGCCCTAGCCGACGGTAGATCCACCGTTCGTCGTTCCTGCCTTCACATCTGAAGCATTCAGATCTCTAATGTTACTCTAGTGACCCCTTTGAGCAGCTACGGTTGTTGCTTTCACCGCCTGTAGCCCTTTCTCTTTCTCTCTATTCCGCTGTCTCAGATCTGCAGGCACTCGTGCCTCTGTTGCTTGCTCACTCCTCCTTGATCTGTGATTTTTCTGGCCCGAATCCGAACCTTACTCTCTAATACCAATTGTTAGAAATGAAAATGCAAATCACAAGATCATGCCACACAAAAGAACACCAATTTTACTTGGTTCGGCAATACCGCCTACGTCCACGGACCGTAATGATTTTACTAAGAAGAAATTCCGGGACAGGTTATAAGGATTACACTAACCCTACCCATCCCTTCCTCCCAATCTCTTTTTCTCTCCATTCACAGCTCAAAGAAAACCCAAGGAGAAAATAACCTCATATACTTGTGCCTTAACACAGACTGGGCCTAGAGGGCCTGGGCCCAACAGACAGTCCAAACCCAAAAGGATTTTGAGCAACAAACCCAACAACCCAATGATGACTCCTCGCGGAACTTTAGTAGTTGATCTTTCTAATTTCCCCTTCTTTTTTTAACATATATTAAAATTTGGTTAGTAAGAATTTTAGTACGAACACATCTTCTTTTTTTATGCACACAGATGATTTGTTGATGAACATTTATGTGTGCACAATTTATTTGATCAGTTTCCTACTACAGTTAGTAGACATCTATTCTCTACTACCGAATCATGTGAGTCATAGTCATCCCAGGTGGCAACTAAGGTATGAGATCTCGTTGATTTCATTTAAATGCAGCTCCCAACGGTCATATTTGCATTAAATGAGGCTCCAACGATACTAAATTTGAATTTTCATATATATATGTATGAGCATTTAGAAACATCAAGGAGATTCCAACTACTTCTAATATTAAGTATTGATTGTGCCTTTACTCTTACTGCTCAAAAGCCCTTGAAAGTTCCCTTCAGTGCTTAGAACCGGATTAACCCAAGAGGGGGAGTGAATAGGTTAATCACAACAATTTTTTTAAATTTTACTTGATTAATGTGAAATTGTTCGATATTAATGACAATTAATCAAGTGTGTGTGATATGTAATGTGTACAAGAAAATCAAACAAGTACACACAAAGCATCAATACACAAGGTTTATAGTGGTTCGGTTAGCCAACCTACATCCACTGTAGAGACTCGCTCAACCTTGAGCTATCTCCAATTTATTAAGCGTTGGAATTACGCCAACACAATAGAATAGGACTTCCACCGATCCAATTGATTGGAACTTTCACCCAATTCCTATCCCACTATTTTTTATAGTGGTTGAAGAGAAAAGTTATCTCTTCAATCCACTTCACAATGTAATGATTTTTAAAGAAAAATCAAACTAAGGAAGTACTTGACTTTGGAGCTCTTTGCAAATATAAATGTATGCTTCCAAACGATCCACCCAATATGTGCTCGACAATCCCGACATTGAAGAAAACCTACCATGTAGAGCAATCACAATCCTTGGGTATACACTCTAGAAGATTGGGTTCTCAATCTCTATCCTAGAGCTTTAGCGTAATCATTCTCTCTTAATCTCAATCACTAGGGATTGGATACTTGAATGACTTACTTTTTATTTTCCAAGAGAGAATAAGTCTAAAGGTTTTGCCTTTGATCCTTGGGAGATTTCCTTAGTGGTAGATGGCTCAATTAATATGCATTCACTCCTCTACCAACTCCCAAAATGAAGTTTGTATTTATAGGCAACACAAAAATTTTCGTCACCCCGATAAACACAATCGATCGTCCATGTTTGAAATCGAGTCCACCAACCAGACCGTTGTGCATTAAATGCACAGCAACGGTAATAAAACGATAACCATGCTATGGGATGTGTACACGACTGATTGACCGTGTTTCGGATAACATATTGTGGTTGGCAATCGTATCAGCCTAAAGTTATCCTGTCATGACAGTGCTTTGTCAAGACAAACTTCACCCAAACCCAGAGCAATGGGTCGTTCACCAGATGAGTTATTACCCTGTACTGGCGATGGGTCGTGCAATCGACTAATCGTGCTATACCACACAAAGGATCGCCGCTAGACGGCAGTATCGGCCTGAGTCTGACTTTATTTTTCAGTTGATATTCAACCCAGGCTCCAGAGGATTGATCATGTGGGCGATTGGTCGCCACAGTATCCAGACGAAGTGTCATCTACACGATCTGTTGTTCCAGGCATGATTGTGAATGACAGTCCAAATTTGGATTAAGCCCAAGGCGATTGATCATAGACACGATTGGGTCGGCCCTGTCTCAGCAATACATCATGAGTACGAATGTATCATCCTAAGACCCACTGTGTTTGACAGTCCATTGTATCTATAACCCTTGACAATCCAGACGATGCGTCGTATGACCACGATTGATCGTCTTGTCATATGGCGATGGGTCACCGACACAATGTGTCGTCCATGATAGTGAATTCATGTCAAAACACACCTTAGGCTTGATTGATTATCCAGATGTGATGTCTAAGCCTAGGGATGGTCCACCTAAGATTTGAGTTCCACCTAAGGTCATCTATGGTCAATTACCTTCCGTGATTGTCATACACATGTTGATCCGTTGAGTCTCCATACCTCAACCAACACTTGAGTCTTGAGACTTGAGCTTCTTCCATCAAGGAATTGCTTCACCTAAGTCACAGAATTGACAAATAGGTGACTCGACAAGCCGGGGCACCAACAACCCCAAATCACTTTCATATTATTACTGGAGCTATTATGATTCTTTGATTGCTTAACTCTTAGGTCAAATCACTTTTGTATTGTAACACCCTTCCCTCTAACCACCCTTATTAGAGTAATATAAGATGGATGTTTGGCGGAGAGGGAGGCGAGCGTCACGACGTGAGTCAAGTCTGAGCCCAGAGACCCGACCTTTGACTGACCCAAACTAGTGTACACATAATAATTTTTGCACACACTAACTAATAGCCTGTGAAAATTTGAAACACTTATTTCATTTGCATGAATAGCAAACCCCAACTCAAAGCCAAATAAGAAATTCCCATACAATGTACATGAGTCAAATACAAAACTGATATTACAAATGTCAATGTCTCAATTATTACATTCCCAAAATACAATATCCTTACAAATATTACATTCCTTCCAAAAATATATCATAATACAAAAATAGATCAAATTATCTAAGCTCCTTTCTCGCATCCATCGCAATCATATTCGTCCGTCATTTGATCCAACCCCGTCTGCATCTCTTAAACCTGCATGCACAACTAAGGAAGAGAATTTATGGGCTTACTCAACGTGCCCAGTAGGAATTCCGATCATAGATATGCACTAGGTATTATCATAACAAAATACATGTGTATTCATTTTCATACATAGAAAATCTTTTAAATTATAAACATTATACGTCTTCCAAAACTCATTCATGTCATAACACAATACATTTCTCAAAACTTACGTATTTCTTTTTATAAAGGGGAAACGCTTACTTGGAATCATATCGTATTTTCATAGTTTCCTTAAAGATGATGTCCAATACATTATGAAAACACTTCATTCAAATAGTACTTAATCCATTTCATCAACTAACATCATTCTAGGAAAACTTATACATTTTCATACTCAATATACCATAGTAACTCATCTCTACTTTACTATTCATATCTTATAATTTCTCAATTTGTATCGTATTTTAAAATACACAATCAATTCATATATGCCTTTCATATTAAACGTTTCTTGTTCAAAAGACATTGTAAACGCATCATACTTATGATCAACTCCTTTCTATCCTCACTTAGGACTTTCACGTCCTACTCTCCTTATCAATATCTTTCATCTTCTTAAATCCATCTCACATTACCAACATCTCATTTCATTTTGGGTCATTTCTATGCGCGTCATATGTATTCCCATAGTTATTTTCGAAGAATATAAGTATGGGCTTTGGTTTTCTGAAAAAGTTTACCAATTCACAGAGTTTTCAGCTCATTTCAAAGCTTATCAGGCAGTCATTTTGGAGTGGATTTTTAGCTATCTTCTGTAAGTATTTCTCTGAATTTGTTTCAGTTATTTTGTAGATAAACTTTAGTAGAATCTCTGTCCATGTTTTGGTAGATAAATACTATGTAGCTTTTCCATGGGAAACTAGAAAAACCCTTCCTTGATCACGGCGGACTGCTCAAAACTCAGTGGACATATAGAGTTTTAACGATGTGTCGACCTTGTCCAGCCGATATATGTCCAAAGTCGATATGTATGCAAAAAGTAAAATCGACATATCGAGTTTTTATGATGTATCAACCTCATCCAGCCAATATATATTCAAATTCGATAAATATATATATATATATATATATAAGTAAAACTGACACATCGAGTTTTACGATACATCGCCATTTCACGATCTATCGAGAAAATGTATATATCGACATATCGAAAAAAAATTAGATGATATATCGCCATTTCAAGATGTATCGAGAAACTATACATATCGACAATTTTGGATGTAGTTTTCATGAATAATGTTAGGCTATTTAAACCTCTTATAAATATATGATTTATTTATACTATTTTAAATGTTTTAAACAAATTATTGAAAAACACCCGCCAACCGAAGGTGAGGAGATTCAACCACACTATGTGTTTATTAAAATACATCTCATCTGCTTTCAATACAACATTTCTTGCACCATTAGCTCTACGGCAATAAATGGATGTCTGTGGTTATCTTTATTGACGGAAAAGATGTGATCGGATTAGAATGCGATACCGACTCTGTTCACACGTAAGGAGGTGATTATGAGTTTCTACATATGAAACATGAACATGAGAGTGTTTTCGGGATGTCGAGATCTAGCCATCTTAAAATGGAGTACGAAACTCATTTATTCCTAGAGACTACTTTGTATTATTATGTTGATGATCTAATGATAGATCAGGTATCCGATCGCGATTTCGATTAGAATACACATTTTGTGTATAACTGTGTGTATAGCAGGATAATTAACCTATGTGATAAATGATGAGTATAGGGTAGACATACCCGACTGGAGAAAATGGTAACACTTATTTGTATTGTAATTCATAACCAGTTAGTGGGCTTTTTAATCTGTGTTTAGTTTTCCAGCATAGTATAGTTAAATATTGATTGCTAATATTTGTATTATGATTTCATGCAGGCTTACGAATCCATGTTAACTGAGTGAGATTATTATGATCATATGTGTGAGAGATACTATGTGGGTTGACAATTGTGTTTAAATCCATATATTGATGTGCATGTTGATTGGTGTACTGTGCATATCAAATTACCTCACACCAATGTATGAAGTACCTAGCTCGTGGAGAGCACTAATACGAGGTGTATTTAAAATATGGGTTGTATGAAGCACTAAGCATGAATTTGCCGGCAGTGTAGGAAACATATTACTCGCGGCTGGGTTAGAGCCATAGATGTCGTTTGGCAAGAGTATCATTTTTAGAAAGAAAGGACATTTCATAGTAAATAACTATGTTAACATTATTCTATATGATTTCTGTGTAAAAAATGTTGTTTGATAACATGTTTATTATGTTGATAATATGCTTTATTATCTAAAAATTTTTGTTGTTTTCTCTTCACTGAGCTTGTAAAGCTCACACCCCTTACGAAACAGGAAACCCGGGGGATGTAGGACAGAAGGACTTTCAACTGCAATAAAGGGTGGGAACCCTCTAGCTATTTACCCATTGTTGGGATTGCTCGTTTATCTTATTAGATTTTCTACGTATGAACATGTGATGTAATAAACCCTTAATAGTGTTAGTTGAAACACTTTAGAATGTAATAAAGTCTACTTTGTTTCTTATATGCAATTCTGATGTAGATGAGATTGATTGATGGTAAATGTTAGGTAGATTATGTGTAACATTTTATACTTTGACCTTCCTAAGATGTCAAATTGTAGACTACATTTTGGTTAGTAGTATATCCACATATTATGCGTCGATGTGGAATCTGCCGAGGTTTTGGATTTTAAACGGGCCTATGGTGACCCCTTCCCTGCCTGAGATTCTTACCGGCTGGGTATGATTGGATCCGAGGCTGGCAAATGTCAAATCCAAACTTAGTTATAAGTCCATGTATAAGTATGATTTCAGCAAAGGCTTAGTATAAGTGTCAGAAAAAAAAAATCTCACGTCAGTAGGCCCGGAGGGTCGGGGTGTGACAGTTAGTGCTCTTGCTTGCCGAGTCTCCTGTTTGTCAAGTTCATGACTTAGGTGAGGCAATGCTTGTAGAGAGAAGCTCAAGATTCAAGATGTCAAGCGTTGGTGAAAGTGTGAAGACTCAACGGATCAACGTGTATGGTAATCCAAATAGTAAGTGACAATAGATGACCTTAGGTGGAACCCATCATTAGGTTGACATTGCCTAGGCTTAGAAGTCACGTCAGGATAATTAATCAAGCCTAACATTTGTTTGACACCAAACTGGAACCCAACTTGATAATATGAATTCATTGTCAGGACAACATATAGTGTCAGGCGATCATTCGCAAGTGACAGCATACGACCAATCGTGGTTTAGCGATATATCGTGTGGAAAAACAAAGGTTCTGATTGTACTGGACTTTGAAACTCATGTGGCCTGAGGACAATACAATCGCGGCCACGATCGATTGCCTGGAACTTGACAAATCAATCGTGTAGGCGATGTATCACTAAGACAAGACATAGGCTGGACTTGAACAAAGTCTTGGAAATGTTGATTACAAATGATCAATTAGTTCCACGATCTATCGTGTGTACAGGGCAGGAACAGATTGGCACCACGATCAATCGCCCTGGGCTTGGATGAGACTTGACACAGGAAGTTATAGTCAGTCTCATACCGATACATTCGCCAACCCATGATCAGTCGTCAGGATACACGATGGATCATTCGTGTGGCATGATCAATCGCAGATTACCGTTTTCTCACCATTATTGTGCATTAAATGCCCAACGATCGGGTGGTGAAAAGTAATTCAAACACAGACGATTGTTGATCTGCAAATTTTAATATAAATTTCGCAAGTGCGCGACCATTTAATAGTATAGCGTTATGAGTGCGAGGTCGATCCCACGGAGAATAAAAATATATGCAAACACAAATATATGATCTTGAATTTTTATGCTTTTTAGAGAATATAGATCTTGAACTAGTGTAATCCCAAATCAATTCTATTCTCATGAATATAGTTCTAAGTTAACAATAATTTAGTTTTAATAAATAGATCCAAAATTTTATAACATTAATTAAATCAATTAAGAGAATGGATTAATATAAAATTTATAAACAATCTCTGACCCAAATTTAAAAAAAAAACAAAATTAAAGATCAACTAAATTAAATCTCAAACTAGTTAACACAATATTAGGAGCATGGTTTGAATACAAAACAAATAAAATACATGACAAAGAATTAAAGAATTGAAAACAATTTGAACAATTAAAACACAACATACAAATAAAAGAAATTGTGTAACAAAATAAAATAAACATTGAAAATAAATCGACAATAAAAGTAAAAGACATAATGTAAAAATGCATAATTGAAAGGGTGGTTATTTGGAATAAACCATTCATCACACAAAATAAATAAATAAGAGTAAAATGTATGGCTGAAATTCACATAAAAATCCAAATCTCAATTCAAGTTCTTTCATCAAAATCAAGACTTACAAACTTTCATTTAAGAAATTTGGCCTTAGTAACTTAGATTCAACACTTACAACCTAAGTCCTACCTATTTCATGTCCAATTAAATAAACAAAGATCATAAACTTAAAATCAAATCAAAACAATAATCAATGGAATCTGAAAATTGGATGTTTCAGTGTCCTAAAGGAATATCTCACTTTTATTTCATGAAATAATTAATTACAAGATTTTTGGGAAAAACAAATACAAAAAAGACAAATTCAAAATAAAATTACAATGTGACCACTCACATGTAAAAATCGTGTAGTCCCTTGTCTTTTCTTGATTTCTTCTCCTCCAATCTTTGGTTCTCTTGTGCTCCAGGTTAAATTCGATTTTGGCTATGGTTAATGGGGCCGTTTATAGAACTTGGGATTGAATGGAAGGTGGAGATTAAATCTTGGTTAAGTTGGTGAATGGGGGCTTGGATTGGATCTAACTTAAGGTGAATGGATGTGATTTAAAATGCAAAAGCCTAGGGTTTACTTGGCATACACGAATTTAGGAGATAGGTGGCTTTATGGCTAAGCAGAGAATGAGAGAAGATAGGAGTTTGGAGAGAAAAGAGGGATTTGAAATGGCTATGGTCGAATTTGACATGTAGGATTAGGGTTTTTGGTAATCCAATGCATGATATGAAGGGTTGGGATTAAAAACTAAGATGTATGAACGATTGAGATGTTGAGTGATGATATGGAGAGTTGACCTAGTGTGAAATTCGAATGGGATGAGATTGATTAGGAAAAAATCGTGTATGATGATTTGGATTGGCTTGGGAGACAAGGTAGAATCTAGATGATGTGTACATGAGTGGTGGCTCTAGGGTTTCCCATGTTTTATGAGATGAGATGAATGGTGTAGATGGATGGATGAAGATAAATGGTTAAGATTGCATGGAGTAAGATGAGCTGCCTTTTTGGATATGGGTTTATGTAGATTTGGGCTTAGGGTTTGCATAATTTGAATTTGGATCATGGAGTAGTTGGATTTTGGACTTGGACTTCTTGGACTTTGACTAGAGCATGCAGACTTGGGCTTGCTCGACTTGGATTTCACATTGGCCTGGCTCACATTGTGATATGTGCATGGACTGCTTGGCCTGGCCCAATGTCTGGCATTTGAAATATAGCTTGGCCCAACTACAGTGGATCTTGGCCCATGGATCTTGATTTCAAACTCCTGTTCTCTTCTGGCCCTTGAATTGCAGATTCTCTTGTCTTAGAATTAAATAATTACTCAACCACTTAAAATTTAAAATATTGAATTAATCTAGACTCTCATAAACGGATCCAGATTAATCAATTTACATTGAAAATCCTAAAAGTAGTATGAATTAATTATTAAATTCCATGTCTTCCAAATTAAGCTCAATTGTTGCAATAATCCATTGGTTTATGATTGTTTCCCGTATTATCTACAAAACTAGAAAATTGCATTAACTACATCTTTTATTTACAAAATAAATGCTAACTAATCAAAAATTGAAGGGCAAAAATGTCATTTTTTGGATTCAACAACAATCGATCGCCTGGACACGATCAATCATGTGTTTCAGTGTTACGAATTTTTTTATATTTTCCTATAAATATATTATTGAGTATTAAAGAGCCTCATCTACCAGTCTAAAACTCTTAAGACCAAAGGCAAATCTTGGCTTATTCTCTCTTGACAAAACAATTGTAAAATCTTTCAAGTATCCAATCAATATATATTGAGATTAAGAGAGAATGATTAAACCATCTCTATGATAGACATTAGACCTCTACAATTTCCTAGGCACCCAAGGATTGTGGTTGCTCTACACGATGGATCTACATCATTGTCGGGATTGTACGAGCACACATTGAGAGCGATTCAAGAAGCACATCTTCATTTGCAAGGTTCTTTAAGGCAATTGCTTCCTAGTTTGATTTTACTTTAAAAATTATTATCATTGTGAAGTGGATTAAAGAGACTGAGTTTCTCTTAAACCACTATAAAACATAGTGGGATAGGAATTGAGTGAAAGTCGCAATTAATTGGATAGGTGGAAGTCCTATTTTATTGTGTTGGTGTAATTCCAATTCTTAGTGTATTTGGAGATAGCCAAAGGTTGGGTGAGTCTCAACAGTAGATGTAGGTTGTTTAACCGAGCCACTATACTTTGTGTGCATTGTCTTTTTGTGTGATCGATTGATTATCTTATACACATTGCATATCACACACACTTGATTAATTGTTTTTAATTCTGCACTCTATTAATTAAGAAAATTTGATAATGTATTAAAAGTTGTGATTACTCTATTCACCCCCCTCTAGAGATAATTTGATTCTATCATAAGGGAACTTTCAAAGGAGAAAAGCTAGTGTTTTTCAAATCTCTCTTAAGTCTAGGATGTAGGCAAGTATAGCCAAACCTCGCTAAATCGACGGGTACTATCCTCCACCTCTTTTATTTATTTAGTTGTACTTATTGTTTATTTCCTTCTTGCTTTAAATTTGTGTTAATCATTAGAAGGTAGAAAAGTTTAATTACTCTTGAAACATTGCTCGTAGCAAATCTAAACCATTTAACCAATCTACTAAATAGATTGATTTGGCCTATAAATATCCCTGTTCATTTATTAAATGAGTCTACTTAACCAACCAATGAGTTATTCATTAATTCAAGTGACTCATTAAACTCTACTAAATACTACAACTAAGTTTTAATGGGTTCTCCTAAGTTGGAAAATATTAAATGGTTTGATTTAAATTGGACCTTATTCTTTCTATTAAACTAGTTCAACAATTTAACTACGTATCAACTTTAAATGTTTTGACCTAATTCAACTTACGTATTAAATAGTTAACCCTAATTGACTCGACAATACTCAAACAATTTATGAACAAATATTAATCAAATTTGAGTCAAGTCATATATTAGATGGGTTAACCTTGCCAAAATAATTATGATCAGATCATTATATAGAAAATGACTAATTTCACAAATATATGAAACCATCAAATCTCATAAATCAGATAAATAGATAGACATCATTATACTTGATGAAGTTTAAGTCGATGAACTAATTAAATGATTGCTCTTAGATATTACTAATTCTAACTCATCAATTAAATGAATTGAGCAATTCTACTCCATTCATTTGTTAGCGGATTTTTCCTTTTTAGACTTTAGCAGCAAGAAAATATCAAAAAAGCTCTTTAAACGATCAAATTATATATAATTTAAAGTTTTTCATTAAAATTCATTTTCTTTTATTGGAAAAAGAAGAAACAAGAAATGTGCCCAAATCCGACCCGCTGACATCACGAGAACAGGGCGACCAGCCGAGGCGGGAAATCCGAAATCCTTATTTATAAGGGGGAGACGCGGTGGCGCGTCGTCCTTCACTTCCTTCCAAACCCTTCTTCTGCGAACTTCCATCTTTCAAATTCCAAATTTCCATCTTCCCTCTTCATTCAAATCGCAATCTTTTTGCATCAGAATTTCACAACTCAACCATTTCTTCTTCTGCAAGTTTCCATCCTTTCAACCCTTTTAGTTCTAGGGTTCCTCTCTCAAGGTTAGACCTCCGGCGTCTCATTTTCCCGGTTTTCCTATTAACTGCGCGCCCTGTCGTATTCTAGCATTGCCCCAGTTAAACTTCCCTTGCGCTTTTTAACCAGTTTAGTGTTTTATATTTGGTAGCGATGGGGAAGAACAAGGTCACGGACGAACTGATCTCAACCGTCAGATCGGTGATTGGCCAAGAATTCTCTGACATTGATATAATTCGAGCCCTCCACTTGGCCAACAATGACGTCACAGCAGCCATCAACATCATCTTTGACACACCACAATTCTCTGCCCGGGAAATTGCAACACCTCGTAAAAATCCCCCCGCTGATGCCTCTCCCATACCATCTCTAGGCTCTGACTCAAATTCGCAGGAGAAAGGTGCAAATTTTATTGAAGTAAATGAAAAAGAGACCTCTGAAATGGTTCCAACACCAAATCAGAGTCCCGATGATGAAATTAGTGTACTGTCAGAACGAGAGAGCAAGTGTTTCAGTTTGATCAGTGCCGATTGGTGGTTAGTTGGCAGCTCAGAACTTGCAGGGCTGTCTACTTGCAAGGGGAGGAGGCTCAAGGCGGGAGATGAAGTGTCTTTTTCATTTCCTTCTGAAAAGCATCCAAATTCGGTCAAATCCCCTGGACGAGGGAGGACAGCTGCTGCTGCTTCAGGTTCTGAAATTGTTAGGTTCTCCACTAAAGAATCTGGAGAGGTTCGTACTTTTACCATGTTCTTTCCTCCTCCCCTTCCAGCGGTTTCTGTTTGAATGTCTATGTAATTGATTTGGTATGAAATATGGGTGTTCATAGATTGGTCGCATTCCAAATGAGTGGGCTCGCTGCCTCGTGCCACTTGTAAGAGCGAAGAAGGTTCAAATTGAAGGATGTTGCAAGTACTGTCCAGATGTCCTCGGAACCATGGACACCATTCTTTTGTCTGTCAGGTATGCTCAAGGTGAATATTTACCAGAAGAGATCATCGAGTCTGCAAATTGTGAAATATTGAATATTTGAGATCAGGGGTGGAGCCAGAAATTCCATCCTACAGGCCATTGGAAAAAAATAGACCGTCCTTTTCTTGTGCAGACAGTATGTAAAATTTGTTTTCATCAAAGATGGACTGTATATGAAATATTAATCACGAAGGGGCTTATTTTGTGAGTACCCTGGCCATCCCTTGGCCCCGCCCCTCTGTGAGATGGTAAAGGGTGTTTGAGGCAGTGGAAGTGTAGGTAGAGGCATGGATCCTTCTCTCTGTTTTTGTAATGAATGCTTTGCTAAGATTGTCCATATTTTAGGCTCTACACACGATGGATGGTGGCTGATTAAAACAATTCACCTATAGGATGATCCTTGCTAGTGTAGGTCGGTGTCCCCTTTCTTCCTTTTTGGGTGCTTCTTCTGCTTTTGATTTTTTGATGATTGGGTTCTTGGAATATGCCGACTCCATAGTAGTGTCCATTAGATGGTTGCTCAAAATCACACACTGCATTCAGTGTATGGTGGAGTGTTTGACAAATTGTAAATTTACCATGCTGATCTCACCATTTCACTATTTTTGAAAAATTTCCATATCTTAATATTTAATGCCTTACAAACACATCATAAACATAATATTAACATAATGTGGAAATAGCATCATAATAATATAAAATCATACCGGAGTCCATCGCTTAGTCCTTTTGAGTTCTTTCCCTTTCTGTTTAGCAATAATAGTCTTTTCATAATCTTATGATCCTTAAATTTGTAACGGCCCGGCCCATAAACAGGGCTTGAGGCTCGACCCAGCAAGATACTGTCCGCTTTGGCCCTACACGCGCACACACGTGTACACGCACGGTTTTGGATTGGACCCGGCCCAAGCCCGGGCCCAAAACGCGTCTTACTTGTTGAAGGAGGGCAGGCACTTATAAATCCCTCAATTTCCACCCTCACTTTCGATGTGGGACTCCAACACCCACTCTAGGCCTCCCGACACATCGACCATAGTCGATGTGTTGGCTGGTGCTCTACCCATTTGGGCGGGGTATCACAATCACCCCCACCTAAGGCCTCGAGCAGCCCCTGGCTCGACCCGGCCCAGCTCACACTACAGAGGAAGGGGAAAGGCCTACACAGTTCGAGTGTAGAACCTCGCCTCTGATACCAAATTTGTAACGGCCTGACCCATAAACAGGGCTTGAGGCTCGACCTAGCAAGATACTGTCTGTTTTGGGCCCAGACTTGGGCCGGGTCCAATCCAAAACTGTGCGGACTCGTGTATGTACACGTGTTTGCGCGTGTGGGCCCAAAGCGGATAATATTTTGATGGGTCGAGCCTCAAGCCCTGTTTATGGACCGGGCCGTTACAAATGGTATCAGAGTCGAGGTTCTACACTTGGACTGTGTGGGCCTTTTCCCTTCCTCTGTAGTGTGAGTTGGGCTGGGTTGAGCTAGGGGCGGCTCGAGGCCTTGGGGGGGGGGGGGGGGGGGGGTTGTGATACCCCTCCTAGATGGGCAGAGCGCCATCCAACACATCGACTATGGTCGATGTGTCGGGCGGCTCAGAGTGGGTGTTAGACTCCCACATCGGAAGTGAGGGTGGAAATTGAGGGATTTATAAGTGGCTGCCCTCCTTCAACAAGTAAGATGCGTTTTGGGCCCGCACATTCTTGGAATATGCCGACTCCATAGTAGTGTCCATGAGATGGTTGCTCAAAATCACACACTGCATTCAGTGTATGGTGGAGTGTTTGACAAATTGTAATTTTACCATGCTGATCTCACCATTTCACTATTTTTGAAAAATTTCCATAGCTTAATATTTATGTTTCAGGGTTGGAGTTTTTCTTTCACTAATTTCTGTTCTACATGTTGTACAGTGTATACATCAATAGTTCTATGTTCCGTAGGAATCACCACACTTCACTCAAGACAGCTCGTCATTCCTCTGAAGAGGCTGTTGTTCATCCACTTCCAACTCTGTTCAGATTGCTTGGGCTGGTGCCTTTTAAGAAAGTGAGCAGCCTTGTTATTAGGTGCACTTTTATATTTAGTTTTATGTCCTTGATGTCTCTAGCTTCTCCTTGTTTTGGTTTGGTCTTGAATTGTTAATGACATTGATGCATGGTGTTTAAATTTAAATTGTCTTACAATTTCCATGCACAATCTGCAACTTTTTGAGATTATGGACCATTTTACCCATTTGCACGTGTCATAGGCTTGGTGGAAATTATGTTTCAATTGGATATTAATGCTATGTACATTATGTCGGGCTCACTTTTGTTCTCTTAGAACCATTTAATGGGCTCCCTCAGTTGCTCCATCCGAGAATTGACATTTGGAAATCATTTCCTTCCTTTTTGGTATGGTCGGCTAACATAATGAGTACTGACTTGACCTGTTGAGCATTTGAGGTTCACATAGCAGCTTCTTTTTTTTTTTTTTTTAAAAAGAATTCATGAAAAGGTACAGCATAAGGGAACTATACTGATCCTCTACAAAAGGTGAGAATCAAGATCAAAGATTAGCCTGAACCCCAAAAAGTATACTTTTACAAGAAGACGAAAATTACATATATGTCATTAAACCCTCATTTTGATCCACCCCCACCTTGGATAGGAAATTTGCCACCCCATTAGCTGACTTTCTAACCTGTTTGAAAGATATGCTTTTCCTCATACAAAGGGATCCCCATCCACTGGGATGAGCCTCTAAGGAGGTTTCCTTCTATAAGAAACCCAGGCAATGGCATTTGTTAAGTCTTCTTCCACTGAGATTATAGGAATCTGAGTTCTTTGACACCCAAAAAGAAAGAGCTTTCTTGATGGAAAGAAGTTCAACTTCATTAGAGTCTAATGCCTATGGGTTCAACTTCAAATGGCAGGTTGCAAGATTTATGTTTAGATGGTTGCATCATTATGGAACCCCTGTTAACCTTGCTAACCAGTCTAGTGGTGGTTGCCAAATTTTGGAAAGATAACAAAAAAATCCATTAATAACAGAAAAGATATAGATAATACAAATGCTAATAGTACAATAGCATATATAGTAGAGATATAGTGAAAAAGATACAAAATGCAGTTCAGAAAAAACAAACAAAAGGATCACATCTCTCCATTTCCATCTTCATAAGGATCCTGCTATGCCGGTTGCTGACCACTTGACATCCTTGAAAGAGATTTCCTTCCTTGAGGAATCTTCTAATTTCTTTGGGGGTAGCTTCCAAGGTGGGTTCTTTTTCCCTTAAGCCCATACTAGCACATTAGTTGGATCCCCCAACCTTCCACTCAATAGAATTCCCCAACTACAGAGCATGGTTGATTCCCAAAACTTTGCCTCATTTGGGTCTTGTGAATCCCAATTGAAATCGAAAAACTAGTTTTATCACCTCCTCTTCATTGTGCAAAACCCCTCCTATACTCACCAAACCAGGCTTACCCCTAGTCGCACCATCTATAGTGAACATAAAGAATTGCACCATATGTGGATTCCACCTCTCAATCAACTTCTCCTTCCTAAGAATCCCTAACAAGCATCTAACTGAATACCTAACAAACTCCGAAAAAAAGACGCTCTCAAAATCCTTACCAACTACCAACCAATTGACTAATTTCCATTTTGCACCCTTAAAAACCTAATCTTCTGAACTTTGCTTCCCTTGTAAACTCCTAGAAGTCCTTTCTTCCTGAAATGAAGATGCCCTCAATGTGGTGGTGGTTGCTATCAATCTAAATAATAAATGTTATAGAAGTAGTGATAAATTTCTTTAAGTGTGTAATATCAGTACAAGAATCATATACTAAATCAGAATCATCAATGATCTATGGAGCTGACTGTTGGGCAATGAAGAAAAGACAATTGGACAAAGTTAGGGTGATGAAGATGCAAATGTTATATTGGATGAGTGGTTTAACACTGAAAGATAGAATTAGAAACAACCGTGTTAGGGATAGTTTAAAAATAGCTCCAATTGAGGACAAGTTGAGAGAAACTCGTTTGAAGTAGTTTGAACATGTGAGTAGAAGAACGTAGACGGCTCCTGTACATAGAGTTGAGAGGTAACAAATTGTAGGTATAAGGAGGAAGAGTAGACCAATGAAAACCTTGGAGATAAGGGGTAAAAAGGACATAATACATAGTGGTGTGACATCATATGGTTTATGATAGGGTCCAATGAAGAAGTATAACTCAAAAATTCAACCACAGATGGATAGGATTGTGGCTATGATGATGATGAATTGTGTAGCAAATTACTTCAAAGGAATTAAAATAAGAAAAATAAATCATGGCACATCTATTGTTATCAATAATGGAGGTCCATTAACTCTTGTCTTCGCATGTATGTTTGCATTTCCATTCAACTCTCTTTGATCTTGTAAAAATTTACTGTCATTGATGTTTTAATTTATGCTTTGGGATTTCTACAATCAAAGAAACCAATTTCGTGATTCATCTCATTCAGAAGAAGACCACTAAATTTTGTTACTTGAATCATCTCCAAGATTGATAGTTGACTTTGTGATTCTTCTTTAAAAGGTTGCTTGTCATTTATCCACTTGGATGGAAAGTGGATATCTTAGAAAATTAAAACCTCTCCATTTTCTACGGGTTAAATTTGGAATAGAAAAAGTCATCCCTTTCCGTTCATCAAGATGTAAAAATTGGATTTTCGATTGAAATATTAAGAAGAAACAAATGAGGAGCAAGGGAAGGCCAAGAACGGCTTGATATGCACTATGAATCCCGCCCTTTTCACACAAGTTCTAAAGATCTTTAGTGGCTCCTTTATTTCTCTAAAGTCTGCCACTGTAAGATTCTCTAAATCTTTTTGGTCTTGAGAACACATTCAATTTTTGTCCAATGTTTTTATGAAGAATTCCGCCGATAACTAACGTTTACCTTTTGCTTTCCCATCGACATTAAATTTTGAATAATTTCATGGATGTGGAGTTTAGAACCTAAATTGGGTGATGATTTATTTGATTTACACCATTAGTGGGGCCCTTCTAATTTCATGGAGTCTTGAAATGAAATGTCTAAAATATCACGACTCGTTATTTATATGGTTTTAAAAGTCAACTGAGTTCGAATCATATTAGCCAAGTTGACTCAGGCTCAATCCCTCTCCATTTGACGATTTTTTTACCGACTGCAAGTTGATTCCTATCATTTTCCACTTGATTCTAGGTAGGACTCGATCAAATCCAGGTTTTGGGTGTTTTTCATTGGATCTACGAGGAACCACCACTTCCGAACTTGGACTTTGGACCACCAGTTTCGCCCCTCCCTTTAGTTTGCATCTACAAGGCCTCTGCTCTAGTATGTGCTTCGTGGGACCCATTGCTGTAGTTTTTTCTCCCCAATCCTCGCCTGAATAAATAAAATCCTCTCCCTTCCTTTTGTTTGCCAAACGATCCACCATTTGCCTCCTAGATTTGATTCTTCAGCCCTTTGACCTGTCATTTTAGAGACTTTTTTTCCTTGCATTTTTGTGGGTGGTTCATATGGCATTCTTTGTTTGTTTCCTTAGATTTGGAGTCTTTCTTCAGATTTGAACCTATAATCCCACAACTCTATAGTCATTTTTTGCCCTACATCACATCTGTCTGGCGTGATTTTGAGTTTGAATGCCAGTGGAACCCTCTGAGATCTATTATTGGTCTCGTTGAATGGAGGTTTACGTTTTTATCCGTTTTACTGTTCCTGCCCATGGTACTGGTCCTCTTCGGACTTTGGCATCTTCTTCGGATCAGTTTCTCTTGTTGGCCGACTTCTATAGCGGATTTTTATGCCTTGCAGTTAGCATTTTCCGGCATTAGATCTGGCCAAAGGAACATTTTCAGCCGTCGAGATCCCTCTCTTTCCCTACCCTTTTTTTGAAGACCTATATCTTTGTACGGTGGAGTTCCAGTCTTGCTGTTTCCAGAACTGAGTTTCCACCGTTCCTTCTCCAGTACTTGTTTCGGTACATGCTACTGCGGGACATCAACTGGTTCCAGTTATGGTTTTCATTATTAAAAATAAAATAAAAGAAACTATTACTAAACTACCTCTAATCAAATAAAGCAATTACATAACATAGAAGAACTACCCCTAATCAAATAAACTAAACACTTACTAAAAAAATAAACACGGAAATAACAGCCAGTCTTGGATGCACCGCATCAAGTGTACATGCTCCCTCCTCTTGAGTTTGTCAAGCAAGGTGCGCTTCAGTCCATCCGTAAACTCAAGAAAGCTCTCTATGGTCTCAAGTAGTTTCCACGAGATTGGTTTGAGAAGTTTAGCAGTGCCTTGTTACCTTATGGTTTTACTCGCTGTCAGACAGATCATTCAGTCTTCATCTACATGCTCCGCTTTGTTGTGATGATTTTGGTGGTCTATGTTGATGATATTGTCTTCACATGTAACGATGATGTGGCCATTTCTACTTTCAAACGTTATCTTCAACAAACATTTGATATTACAGATTTGGGGCTCCTCTGTTACTTTCTTGGCATTGAAGTTGTTAGGTCTTCTCGTGGACTCTCCCTCTCTCAGCGGAAGTATGCCTTGGATCTCTTTTAGGAAGCTGGATATTTCGGATGCAAATCTACTGATACTCCGCTGGATGTTAACATCAAATTATCAGCATTAGACGAGACTCTTCTTGACACATTGACTTTTATAAAAAATTCTTCGGCAAACTCATTTATCTCACCATCACGAGACCAGACTTATCTTATGTTGTTGGTGTCATCAGCCATTTCATGCATGTACCATGGGACACTCACTTCCATGTTGTGTTTCGTATTCTTCGGTATCTTAAGGTTCATCGTGGCCTCAACTTGTTCTATGCACATCAGCTTACATGTTTGGTTTACAATTATCCAGATGCTGATTGGGCCAGGTCTCCTGATGATCGCCGTTCTATCACCGGTTACTGTGTTTTCTTGGAGTCATACTTAGATTCCTGGCGAAGCAAGAAGCAATCTGTTGTTTCTCGGTCTAATGCTGAGGCTGAATATCGTTCCATGGCTAATATTGCCTTTGAATTGTTATGGTTTCGACAATTTCTTATTGAATTGGGTTTTACTCTTGCTGATCCATTCATCATGTTCTGTGACAATATACGGCTATTAACATCGCCTCAAATCCAATCTTTCATGAGAGGACCAAGCATATTGAAGTCGATTGTCACTTCCTCCATTAGCATATTTCTGAAGGCCGACTTTTCACTCCTTACTTGCATTCTAAAGTTCATTTTGCTGATATGTTGACAAAGGCAGTTCTTCGAAGTCTGCTCACTTCGATTGTTAGCAAGCTGGGTATACTAGGCATTTTCGAACCAGCTTGAGGGAGAGTATTGTGGAACCCACTTTAGGACACAGTTGACCATGTGGGACCCACTTTTGGACATAGTTGACCAGGATAATTCTAGTTTGGTAAGTTGACTCGAAATATGCCACTAGTTGTGTAAATTATTGTAATTGATTATTCATTGATTCATTTCCTTTTTAGCCACCATGAATGACTTCCTTTTTATTATATATACATGTAACCTTTGACAGTTGAAACCACTGTTATGAAAATCGAATCGTATCGTAAATCGTTAATACATCTTGAATCGCAATTCGTGTATCGTAAATCGTAGAATCGTAAGATTCATAAGTGTTTTTCTTAAAAAATATTTAATATATGAAATAACATAAAATATATCTAAAATGTAATAACATGACCAATTCTCCAACTTTCTTTCAATATTAAGTAAATTCTATATAATTAGTTCATTGGAGCTCAAATTTCAATGCTTGAACTCCCAAAAGTATAAGACCAGTATATAATCCAACTATACTGTGAAAAGTCAATAATGAACTAAAAAACCCTTCAAAAAATCGAAAGGTCTTAAATGCTCATTAACTCGAGCCTTAAAAACCATTAAAATGAAATGTTTCATACTTTCACACTCCTAATAACTCCATAATTCTATTATTTATACGAATCGTAAGATTTGTTGATAGATGAATCGTTCTTCTTATCATATCGTATGAATTGTAAGATACGAATCGTGTATCGTAAGATTTTAACAACCATGGTTGCAACACACAATATACAATACAGAGAATTTTTCTCCATTATGTAACTAGGTGAAACTTGGTATATTGTTATTTTCATGACAATTGATAATATTTATTGAGCTCATATAGTAAAAATAATCAAATTTTACAACTTGACACAAATCTAATTATTGAATAGCATCCACCAAATAAGTAGCTATAATCCACCTTATGAAAAGAGTTATACAAATGTCTGTGGGTTCTATCAAATACAAAATTAATGTAAAGACCCATAATTACAAATGATCGTTATGAGCATTATAGTTATTATTAGATGTTTGGAAATTTGCTAATCTAATTGATGATTACCCACTTAAAATAAAAAATAATTAACTTTTTATTTAATGACGACAAGAGATATATTTTATGTTTTATTTTTGGAACTTCACAATTAAAAAAATTATATCTAGACACCATCCTTAGGTCATCCAATCATCCATGGTAGATAGTAAAAATATGACAAAATAAATTATTTTAGTTGTTCTTTTTTAGTAACTTCTAAATTGTTTTCAAACATTTAATTCTTTTCACACATTTTGTTGTTTTAAATGGACTTAGGGTCACTCGTTAAGTATGAAATATTAGCAAAATTCAATATTTTGAGTTTAGATTGGGCAGATAGATGTCGACCATTATCTCAGCCATTATGGCCTATATTTGGACTAATAAATGCTGATAAAAATTTAAAAAATCACAACTAAATTTCAGTTCATCTCTCTTAATGTAAAAAAATGTGCAATACTTGTATCAAGGGAAATGATATGTGCCATCGGTTAAATAGGTCGCACCAAGCCATTTTTCCTCCCTTTTTGTTTTTATAAATTTTCATTGATCCCATATGAAAAACCCAACCGTATAAATTGAAATTAGACTTAATGAGCTACAAGTGTCCAAATTTAAGCCCCAAATTCAACTTGCCCTTGATCTTGCTGGTTGAAATCACCCTGGCATCCTTAAAAAAAATTCAAGGAAGCCTAGTATGGTTGGTTTTTTATGGTGTTTATAAACGTTCCCTTCCAACTTGCGATTTTCTTTTTTCCCAAGTTTCTCAAACACTAGATCCCACATTGATTTTGGTTTTGGTTTTGCCCATTGGAGGTCCCAAGTCATTGGCTAGGACCTGTTTTACATCCCATAGCATATGCTAAATGCTCAAGTTGTTCATTGTTCATTGTCACTCCAACCAATATGCTGTCCAATTTAATTTCTAAACCTAAAACAGCCTTATAACATCTTAATATTTGTTTCATTGTTTGCGTATCATGCCAAGCCTCCACAAATTAGTGATGTATCATTTGCATATTGCAAATGCATGATACTAGGGCTTTGTGGGCTGACACAAAACCTTCATCATGCCTAAACCATTAGCTTTATGCAGAATGTAGGGAATCAGATTGGTAGATAATTCACTTGATGCCCTGGTTGAGATTTGTTTGCTTGGTGAGTGAGGACTGGGATGTAGGTGGTCTTAGTCGCAAGTTATGGAGGGGTGTGATGAGCCATTTGGAGCATCGTTACAAATTTTCTCCCTAGTAATTCTATTATCTTAATTTAATGTTAGACTAGATTTTTAATTAAATAATTCTTCAAATTTTCATGCTTTATTACTGAAATGCTTTTGAAGTAGTTGTGAACCAGTACTTCATTTGGCAACTTCTGGTTAATATCGGCAGAATTCATTATCAGTAGAAGACTGTGCTACTTGTTCTACAGCTACATAAGTGACGTGCGTGGTTTCCTTTAAAGAATTTCTAATTTTCTCCAAAATCTTTTCTTTGCTTTTTATATTCAGGCAGAATTTACTCCAGAGGATCTTTATCTGAGGAAGAGGCCCTTGGAGTCCAAGGTAGGGAGGGGGAACCTTGTAACATTTGCCTGAAAGCCCTCAATTTCTTTACAATTCATTGTAACCTGTAATCATACTTCAACAGGGCAGTTCTGGAGTTCATGGTTCAATGTTACCATTAGAAAAATGTCAGAGGTCATCTTTTGATGGGGCTAAATCAGATTCTGAGGAGTTTGCAGTTTCTGAGTCTGATCTGGATAACATTGTGGGTATTGCAGATGGTTCTGAGCTTGAGGTATTCATCTTTTTCACTTCATTGTCTGGGGTTCTGTATTTAACTTTCATGTTGCTTTGTGCAGTTAAAATGTCTGCTCATATATATAAATTTTTGTGAAAAACATATCTTTGGGGTTGACATTGCACATATCAATCACATTCCTTGACGCTCCTGTGGTTTAGGAAATGGAATCACCCAGTACATTGCAGTGTGATCTTCGACCTTACCAAAGACAAGCTCTTCATTGGATGGTGCAGCTAGAGAAAGGAAGATGCTTGGATGCAGCAGCGACAACCCTTCACCCATGCTGGGATGCATATCGGCTTGCTGACAAGTATGCTAGGCAGTTAATATTCCCAGAACCTGTAAATGGTGACTGACAATTTGCTTATCTGTTTCCAGGAGGCAACTTATAGTATATTTGAATGGTTTTTCTGGTGATGCAACAACTGAATTTCCAAGCACTCTCCAAATGGCAAGAGGAGGAGTATGTGACCTTTCTGATTCAGAATTTGTTTTAGTTTATATTTGTATGTGTTTAATGTGATCTGTTGACATTTTGACATGAGTGTATATTGAAGATTTTGGCAGATGCAATGGGGCTTGGGAAAACCATTATGACGATTGCCCTTCTGCTTTCTCAGTCTGACAGAGGTGGATGTGATGCTCAATCAATCAGTCAAGCTTCCATTGAAGCTAATGAAACCAATGGGAATTTTAACCAGTCTCTGAATCCTTCAAAGAAAATAACTAGTATTTCTTGTTTCAATAAGCTGATGAAGTCTAGGACTCTGCTTATTGGTGGTGGCACTCTGATTGTTTGCCCTATGACTCTGCTGGGCCAGTGGAAGGTGAAAAACATGTCATTTTTTTTGTTTTTGGATATTGGTGTTGTGCCATTTCTTGTTTCTTCTCATTCAAATATCAATGTTAGGAAATTTCATGTAACCAGACTCTAATACATTCATATGTACATTACTAAGTTCTTTGGAAAGCATCATAAGAGTTCTATAATTTATATTACCTTTCAAGAAAAGGTACTATACTTCATGTTTGTCCAATGTGAATTGCAGGCAGAGATTGAAACTCATTGCCACCCTGGATCTCTTTCTCTTTATGTTCATTATGGACAGAGTAGACCGAAGGATGCAAAGTTTCTAGCACAGCATGATGTTGTTCTTACAACCTATGGTGTATTAGCATCAGAATTTTCAGTTGAGGTAATTTTAAACTCATATTTAGTTGTGTAAACTATAATTGGACTGGTAATATCAATCTATCATCTATTACTTTTCACAACGAAGATAACTAAGGATGTGAGGGAGCGGCTGGGTGCTGGCTTCTCGAAGTTTAATGTAGACGGAACAGCTAGGGGTAAACCATGGCTGGCAGGTGTTGATGGTGTTGTACATAATGACAGAGGAGAATTCAATATTTATTCTTGGAATTGATGGGGGTGAATGAGTCTAATGAGGCGGAACTTTTGGGATCAAGGCTCTTCAATTATGGGTTAGCCATGGATGGGAAGTTTGATAGCAGAAGGGAACTAGAATGGCCTTAGACTGGGCAATTGGTAGGGTGAAACCTCCTTGGAGGCTGGCTTGTATAGCAAGAGACATTAGGAAGAAGTGTCAGAAGGTCAGCGAACAAGGTTGCTGATTTTCTGGTGAAAGTTGGTGTAGAGAGAGAGGCTTTTGTTTACATCTTGTAATTTGGGTTATAGGGGTTTGGTTCTTGTTTCATTTCATTCTTTTTATCTTTTTCGATGTAGCTCCGTATATCTCTCTTATACAGATCCTTGGTTGTACATTTATTTTCCCTTTTTTCCGTTTAAAAAAAAAGGAAAAACAAGGTTGGGTATGATTTGTTGGTGTCTGAGTGGATATAAATTGTTAGATATGGTGGTTTTCTTGATGCCACTTTATTGCAACTGGCAACATAACTTGAACCTGCAACCTTTTTCTGGTTGTCACTATGAGCTCTTGCGAACTCTGCTATGGTTCTTGTTTGTTTAGATGCCAAATAAGGGCTTGGTGGAGAATAGGTAGGAGAAGTTGAGACTCATTGTGTGGAGAGGAGGTAGAACATTTTTTTAGATAGATCTTTGGGTTGGGGAGAGACCTCTGAAAGATGTTTACTCTAGACTTTTCACAACAGCCAGAAGTAGACATGCTTAGGTACATGATTGCTATAAGTTGGAAGCAGGAACAACCTCTTGGGAGATCGACTTTAGGAAGAAATCTAAGGGCTTTCGAGCAAGAGAGCTTAGAAGAGATGAAGGCCATATTGGGGGTTTTTCCAATCTCTAGGGAGGAGGATGAATGAATATGGATGAGAGATTCTTCAAGTGTATTTTCAGTAAAAGCAGTGATTGATATGGCCCTACATGAACCAAACAGAGGGACCAATACTTCTTTCTCTGCATTGTCAACAATGGCCCCACCAAGGGTCCAAACCTTTGCGTGGTGTGCTATGTAAAGGAAAATTTTGTTTAGAATGCAATTGAACTGAAAGGGTGTTTTGAACTATTATGGAGATGATCTTTGTTGCATGCTATGTGGCAATCAGGAGGAGGATGTTGACTACTTGTTTGCGGGATGCCCGATCGCAAGATATCTTTTTTATTTTTTGGGTAACATGAAATTTCATAAAAGAGAAAGAAGGTTCAAGAGGAGAAGATGAAATGTGCTCAGGAGTATTGAACCCAATGAAAAGAAAAAAGAAAAAAGATACAAAGTTGTCCGACCAATGAACTTGTATGTCCAAAAGTACAACTGTAACAACAAAAGAAGAATCCCATCCCCAAGGAGCTGTCTCTATGTGTCACAAATAGCAGACGCCCTGGCTTGTTGAATTTACTCATTGTTTTGCGAAGAAGTCTGCAACACCATTAGCCGACTACTAACTTTGATGAATGAGATTTCCTGACCCTTAAGTAAAGTTTTTATCTCTCTCACCACTGTAGCTAACTTCCACAGGGTTTTTTCACTCCCGATACCCATTTGATTGCATTTGCTGAGTCACTTTCAATGACCAAGTTGTCCAACCCTAAAGAAATCCAAATAGTCAAGGCCTTCCTAATCTAAGCAATTTCGCCTCGTTTGATTCTTTTATTGCAATTGACTCTAGGAAACAACTAAAGGCTCCCAAGTATGGTCGCATAGAACTCCCTCAATTCCTGCCGGTCCTGGTTTTCCCTTGGCTGCCCCGTCCACATTGAATTTGAAGTGTCCCTGTTGTGGTGGTGTCTATGTGGTTGACTTCTTGGTCCTTTTATGGGCTCTCATCGTTGAACCCTCCCAAGACTGATAGAAGTCCAATATCCTGGAACCGATGAAGTCTTTTCCTGACAAGAGCCATGTGCATAATCTTCATTTGGCTTTCTGGAATAATTTCTCAACCCCATGTTCTTTAGATTGAAACACTCTAGCATTCCTCTCCTTTCAAATGGTCCACAAGATTGCTGCAGGAATTGTATTCCAGGCCATTTTCCTTTTGGAGTTAAGGCGTGAGATGGGCCATGAGCGCATCACCCCAATGCAGGTATTATCTAGTATCCATGGTATCCTCATGAGGTTAAGTAAACTTTTCCACAGATGATCCGCAACGGGACATTTCAAGAATAGATGGTCATCCTCTTCCTTTGCTTGGTTGCATAAGGGACATTGAAGGTCCTTATCTGAGTTGAGTAGGTCTCTCCTTTTCAAGGCTGATCTGGTTAGGGTATTTCCTTGTAGTACGCACCACATAATGGCCTGCACTCTTGGAGGTGTAGAAAATGATAATGGAAAAAAGAAAATAATAGAGAAAAAGAAAATATTGAAGGAGAAAAAAAATTATCTCTTTGAATGTATTGATCGTATTTTCCTCTTTAGAGGATACAGTATTAAATAGAAAAAGGAGAGACAATCAAGGGACCGAAAAGGGAAATACAGTATTAATCTAATGAATTACAATTTACTGTGTTGATTTTCAATATACATTGAATCTGGACATATAATTGGGGCCCACATCACCAGACGTATGAGTCCCACAACACTCTCCCTCAAGCTGGTCCGAAGATGTCGAGTAGACCCAGCTTGCTAATGACCGAATTGAGCTGCGTTCAGGGAACTGACTTTGTGAAGATATCTGTCAGCTGATCCTTAGATTGCAGATGAAGAGTAAAAAGCCGCCCTTCTGAAATATACTGACGAAGAAAGTGTCAATCAACCTCAATGTGCTTGGTCCACTCATGAAAGACTAGATTTGAGGCAATGTGGATGGCTGCCTGATTATCGCAGAACATGATAAGTGGATCAGCAGGTGCAAAACCCAATTCAGTAAGAAAGTGACGAAGCCACAACAACTCAGAAGCATTATTAGCCATGGTACGATATTCAACCACAACACTGGAACGAGCAACAACGGACTGTTTCTTGCTTCGCCAAGCAATCTAAATGGGAGCCCAAGAAAACTCAATGACCAGAAGTGGAGCGGAGATCATCTGGAGAGTCAACCCGAGCAACATCAGAATAACTGCGAACCAGACAAGTAGGCTTGTAGGCATAGAACAAGCCGCGACCGAGATGAGTCTTAATATAGCGAAGAATTCATAACACGGCATGAAGGTGAGTGTCCCGTGGTTAATGCATGACCTGACTGACGACATCATCAACATAAGATAAGTCCGTTCTCGTGATGGTCAGATAGATGAGTTTGCCGACAAGTTTCTGATAGAAACTTGGTGTGTCAAGAAGATTTTCATCAGAAGCAGATAACTTGGTGTTCATATCCAACGGAGTATCCGCGGGTTTGTAGCCAGAATAACTCGCCTCCTGGAGGAGATCCAGGGCATACTTTCGCTAGAGAGATAAAGGTCATGTCAAGAAAATGCCGGAGATGCCCCAAATCCTTAATGTCAAAAGTCCGTTGAAGATACTGTTTGACGGACGAAATGGCTTCATTATTATTACTGGTGAAGACAATATCATCAATGTAGACCACCAAAATCATCACAATTGAGTGGAGACGATAGATGAAGATTGAGTGATCCGACTGACATCGGGTAAAACTAGGGTAACAAGGCATTGCTAAACTTCTCAAACCAGGCACGTGGAGACTGCTTAAGACCATAAAGAACCTTCTTGAGTCTACAGACAGAATGAGGCTCCCCCTGCTTGACGAACTCTGGAGGAGGAAACATATAGACTTCTTCTTGAAGATCACCATGGAGAAAAGCATTCTTCACATCTAACAGGTGCAGGGGCCAAGTATAAGTGGTTTCCAGGGAGAGCAAAATGTGCACAGAGTTAATCTTGGCGATAGGTGAACAAGTGTCCTGGTAGTCAATTCCATAACTCTGCGTGAAGCCTTCTGGCTACTAAGCGTGCCATATAGCGGGCAATGGAGCCATTTGGATTATGCTTTAAGGCGAAGACCCATTTGCACCCAACGAGAGTCTTGCCTGGAGGTAGAGAAACCATCTCCTATGTGTTGTTCTTCTCAAGGGCAGCTAACTCTTCATCCATGGCTGCTTTCCAGGAGGGATTGTTCAAGGCCATGTCAATCCTCTTTGGTATCTTGATGTTGTCCAATGCTGTGAGAAAACTATGATAGGAGGGTGAAACAACGTGATATGATACAAACCGATCAATGGGATGCTAGTAGAAGAACGCTTAACTTTATGAAGCGCATTAGGAAGATCAGACGAGTCAGAGACCGGTGGATCTGAATAACTAGTAGATGGATGGGTGGAGTTAGCCGTAGATGGCAGTTGAGACTCAGAAGAGGCTTGGTTGGACTCGAAGAAGGGAGTTTTGCAGGAACAACTGGAAGAACAGGTGAAGGAGAGGAGGTAGAGAAAGCTGAAAAATAAGGGTCCCCCTCAAAAAAGGTGACATCCATGGATATGTATGTTTTCCCAGTGATAGGATTGAGGCATTTATAGCCTTTGTGAAACGGTGTGGAACCTAGAAAGACACAGCATACAACCTGGGGAGAAAGTTTATGGTTAGAGAAGTTGTGAACAAAACAAATACACTCAAAGACATGTAAGGGAATTTGAAGAATGGGTTTATGTAAGGAGAGATGATCTATGGGAGACTGATTTTGTAAGACACGAGAGGCCATTCTGTTGATGAGATAATGAGCAGTTAACACCGCTTCGGGCCAATAGGACGATATCACATGCATGGTGAAAAGTAGGGACCTGGTCACCTCAAGAAGATGACTGTTCTTTTGTTCAACTACACTATTCTGTTGAGGTGTAGAAGGACAAGAGAATTGAGAATCAATGCCATGGTGTTGCAAAAAATAAATAAAGGAGTAATAGATATTTCCCCCGTTATCACTTCGTAAAACTTGAATTTTGCACCCACATTGATTTTGAACCCATTGGTAAATTTTTTGAAAGTGATAAAAAATCCTAGATTTTTGTTTCATTAAATAGGTCCAAGTCATGCGAGAGTCATCATCAATAAAAGTGACAATAATGAAAACTAGTGCAAGATACAGTGGGAGATTGCCAAGCATCAGAATGAATTAGTGAAAATAAAGTAGATGAACTTTTATTGGTAGATGGGGGAAAATGATTCCTAACATGCTTGCCATATTGGCAGTGTTCACATTCAAAATGAGTAAATAATAAATTAGGAACAAACTGTTTGAGAACAGAGTCGGCATGATGTCCTAAACAACAATGCTGCAGCCACACATTGGAAGAAGAGGTCGAGTAGGCTTCGGATATGCAAGGGCAAGGGTCAAGAAAGTAGAGACCACCTACTTCACGACCGCCACCTAACACCTGCTTCGTGGTCAGATCTTGGAGAACAGAGTGAGAGGGAAAGAAGGTGACTGAGCAATTCAAATTTTTAGTCAAGACACTAACAGAGAGTAAATTGCGGGATAAATGGGGAACATGCAAAACAGCAAAAAAGGTCCAAATGAGGCGAGACATAAACAATTCCTTTCCTGACAATATCAATGTATGAGCTGTTGGCTAATTTAACCTTACCACCAGAAATAGGAGAAAGTGAAGAGAAGATGGTAGGCATACCAGCCATATGATCAGTGACACTTGAATCGACAATCCAGGAATGATGAGAAGCATGGTGTGCAGATGATTCAGTACCTGAAGTAGAAGAGACAACATTGGGCACCTCTAAGGATTGTAGGCGCTCCAGGCATTGCAGGATTAAGTTAAGGTCCTGTCGAAGTTCACAGGAGCACTATCACTAACCACATCAGAGGAAGGAGGAGCAGGAGGTGCAGCGGAGAGATTGGCTTGCTTAGGCCGCCCATGAAGCTTGTAGCATGAATCAATGTTGTGGTTAGTCATCTTGCAATAGGTGCAGAACTCCCTTCTTCCAGGGAACCTCTGGTGTCCTTTCGAGGAGCAGACGGGGAATCCTTGCCATGGGAAGTTGGGTTCCATGAGCCAGAGTAGGTATAGAAGACTGAGTGGTGACCAGGGCAGAGCGTTCAATGGAGTCATAACAAGACGTCGTCGATCATCTCGAAGTAAGGCAGAGTAAACCTCATCTAGAGAGGGGAGAGGTCGTTGTCCAAGAATTTGGCCCGGGTAGGCTCAAATTCAGAGTTAAGCCCAGCTAAGAATGCAAAAATCCGTTGCTGTTCAACATACTTGTGGAACTTCAGAGTATCTTCTGGATTCTTGAATGTAAGGGATTGAAGTTGATCAAGCTCCAACCAACAGGATTTCAAAGTCGAATAGTATTGGATGAGAGATAACTCCCCCTGTCGGAGAGTGGTAGCAGTCTGAAATAATTTTTACATACGAGCAAAGTTATCCCCTCAGAATATAAAGTTTTCATAGTGTCCCACACATCTTTGGCAGTTGGATGGGTGTAGACGAGACGTCGCACATTAGCTTCTATGGAATGAAGAAGCTAAGCTTGGACCAGGGAGTTATTTGCAGTCTAGGAGGAGAATTTTGGATCAGTCTTAGCCGGTTTGGGAGTAGTACCATCAATATATGAATAGAGTTGCTTCGTAGTTAAAAACATTGTGGTAGAATGGGACCACTCGAAGTAATTTGTCTCATTTAGCAATACTGTCGTGATCTGACCAATTTGTGGGGAGTTGGAAGAGGTGACATCCGGAATAAAAAGACTAGAAGAAGATGATGCAGCAGCCATAATGCGAGGTAGACTAACCAATGAGAGAGCAACAACAACAACCTCAAGCCAAATGGACAAACCCAAATCAAATCTGAGGAAAAAGAAGACAGAAATGGGCCCCACAAGGTACAAACCAGTCGCAAATCCTAACACAGAAGAGATAGGGAGAGAGGTGAATGGATGGGGTCAAGTATCAAGGCCTGATGTAGGAAATCTGTGCTGATTTAGAGAAGAAATCCCAAAAAACTGGTATACAGTCCTCTCGAACAGCAGCAGGAAAATCAAGTGGGGTCCGCCAGGGATGAGAGGTGGGACATCCAAGTTCGATGTACTCCAGAGGCAGGGGCGGAACTAGTATGCAACAACAGATGAGGGATGAAGATCCCAGACAACAGATCTGGGCAGAAGAAGCCTAGAGAGAAACAATGCAGGCGTCACAACAGCAAAGAGCAGATGTGCAAACGAGGGGCCCACCGTTGACCCAAAAGGGGGTCCACCTTAAGCAAGAGGAATTGGTCCAGGGGCGACAACATTGGAAGAGATTTGGTGGCAAAGGGAGCTCAGATCCAGCAGATCGAAGCAAAAAACCACCATTCTAGTTCAAAACTCCAGTAAACTAGTTCAAAACAGTGATCGGACCGGACAGATGGATACCTCTGTCAAAAATGGCAAGGAAGGATGAGTCCCCGCCTGTAGACCCTTCACCGGGAACAATGATCTTTGCCAGAGAAGAGAGACTGCAGAAAGGGGAAGAAACCAAAGGGATTCAGAGAATAAAATATTCTTTTATTGGTACCTGTAGAAAATGATAATGGGAAAAGGAAAGCAATAGAGAAAAAGAAAATATTGAAGGAGAGAAAATTATCTCTTTGAATGTATTGATCGTATTTTCTTCTTAGAGGATACAATATTAAATAGAAAAAGGAGAGACAATCTAGGGATCTAAAAAGGAAATACAATATTAATCTAATCAATTGCAATCTATTGTGTTGATTTTCAATATACATTAATCTGGGCAATTTTTTTAGCCCTATCTATTCTATAAGAGGAAAGCATATGAAAAATGTAACCGATTCTTTCGTTTCCTTGGGTCACTGGCCATTCGCTGGGAGTTTCAGGTTTAATACCGATATTTTAACAACAAATTTAATAAATTTAAGTGTAGTGCTTGATGTATTGATCTTTTTTGGTAATGGAGTGTGTGCGAGTTGTGTATTTCAAGAATAGGTTGAATCCAACATATATTTGGGGCTCACATCACCAGACATATGGGTCCCACAACAGGAGGGGCTAGTTTTGGGAGTGACCTATCGTTACTCGAATGGCTTATCCTCCCTACCATTGATCTAACCGAAAAGGCTCCAGAGGATTCCCCTGTTGAAATTAGTTCATCTTCTTCTTCAATGGATACGGGAAAGTTTTTAGAAGGCATTGTAAGCTTTTTAGGCTTTCCTGGTCAAAGTCCCTAAAGCTTCTTTTGAAATCGAAATTCCATTGGATCCGACCTCCCTCTAGTCTATACCGATCGCTCACAATTGCCTTCTTATTTGTTGCCACTCTACATAGTCTAGGGAAGATGGCCTTTAGGGGTCTATCCCCAAGCCACACCTCCTCCCAGAAAAGGGTCCGATTTCCATTTCCCACTAGGCATCATATGTTTTCGCTAAAAGCCCTACCCACTTGACCCTTTCCTAACTTTCACCAGTTTTTTATGATCTGGGAGCTTTCTCTTTCCACTTTGTCTCCTAAAGTCCAGACACCACTCTCCCCTATTCCATATCTAGCTGATAGGACACTTGCCCACAAAGTGTCCCTTTCTTTTCCAAACCTCCAATGCCACTTACATAATAACGCTTGATTCCTTAGGTGAAGGGGCGTGATTTCAAGGCCCCCTCTTTCTTTAGGTTTGGTCACATTAGGCCACGATACTAGATGCACCTTTCTTTTCTCCTGTTTATCGCCCCACAGAAATCTCCTAAAACATTGTTCCAATTTCCCCAATATTCCTTTTGGAATTTGGAACAGGGACATGTAATAGGTGGGTAGGTTCATTAGTACCGATCTGATAAGGGTGAGTCTCCCTCCTAACCATTAAGCACTTGCGTCTCCACCCCTCCAATCTTTTCTCCACCCTTTCTGCCATCGATGACTAGAAAGAGTTTGATCTTGGGTTCTCGCCTACCGGTAGCCTAATGTACTTGAAAGGCAACGTTTCCGTTGAACATCCAACCAGGTCCGTCATTCCTCTTACTGTTTCTTCCTCCAACCCGACGTCTATAAGAGTGCTTTTTTCTAGGTTTACCCACAACCTTGATACCAGCTCAAAGTACCTTAGTATCGCCTTGAAACCAGTAATCTCTTTGATGGATGATTGCTGAAGAACAAAGTGTCATCTGCGAATTGCAGGTGAGTAACTACCGGTCCTTGATTTGATGCCTGAAACCCTCTTACAATGCCTAGGTCTCTAGCCTTGTCAATCAATCTATTCAGTCCTTCACCCACTAAGGTAAAATGAAGGGGGACAAAGGGTCCCCCTGCCTGAGGCCCCTATTGTGTTCTATGGGTGCGATTGGTGAGCCATTGACCAAGATAGAGAATGTGGTATCCTCTACTCAAGACTTCATCCACTTCTTCCATTTGTGACCAAAGCCCATCTTCTCGAAAAAGTAGCTCACAAAGGACAATCAACATAATCGTACGCCTTTTCCATGTCTATTTTAAATAACAAACCGGGTTTCTTATCTTTAAGACGCATATGGGTTAACTCATTTGCGATTGGAACACCATCCAAGATTTGCCTATCCTCCACAAATGTGCCTTGTGATTCCCCTATGATGTCAGATAGGACAACTTTCAATCTTTCTGCTAAAACTTTGCAATGAATTTATACATGCACCCAATTAGGTTGATTGGTCTAAAGTGATTTAGTTCGGATGGTCCTTCCCTTTTTGGTATGAGGGTAACAAAGGACTTCTTAAGGCCTTTATTTAGGACTCCATTATCATAGAATTCTTTAAAACCTTAAAGAAATCTGGCCCCACTACTTCCCAACATGCTTTGATGAGTTTGAAATCAAAACCGTTGGGCCAGGAGCCTTATCTCCCTCGATACTGTCTAGGGATGCGTTGATTTCTTGCTCCGTAAATTCCTTTTTCCAACTAACCTTTCTAAATTGAACCACATCCATGATCGGGTGGCCAAAACCACCCCCACCAAGTGAGGCTGAACTAAGCCTAGCAAAAGGAGAGAATTGACTAGAGGGCACCCTCGGGTAGGGGAGATCGCAAAAGGGACTCGGTAAATGCAACTCAGCATGAGGTAGGGGGAAAGAAACCTGTTATGAAATAAAGAACAATACAAGAAAGAGGAAGAATATAGGGTCAGAGGAACCTTGTGCGTAGCTGAGAGGTGGGGTGAGGAGACAGATCAAGCTGGAGGATATCCACTTTAAGTCTCGAGGAAGGGACGAGACGAAACTCTAGCCGAGAAGCAAGCATGACTAGTTGAGGCGAGCTGAATGTCGAAGATGACTGCTGAAGGGGGCCTTACTGCAGAATCTTCATCGAGCAGGCGAAGCGTGGGTGGTGTGATGGAGATACGTATCGACCGATGAGGTGACTGAGAAGCATCCAGTGAAGAAGATGCCCGAGGAGGAGGGGGTGCGAGAAGACCTGACTAAGGAGCTGTAGAAAAAGGAACTGTCGGGAGACCGATTCACCCAAGAAGAGTTGGAAGAGAGAGCGAAGAAAAGATTTGACAAATACTCCTGTCCCAAAGGTCCATTAAAGCCACAATACAAAACAAAGCGTGGGGTACTTGAAAGGAGGTCTAGCCATGAGGGGTTGGTCGAGGCGAAGGAGGCGCCAGGAAGGGCAGGGGGAGAGGTACGCTGTTGGTCTGGAGGAGACCGGAAGATGGCCAAGAAATGACACCTGATCACATCTCTTATTTCATTCTTTTCCACTAATCTCCTTCCATTCACCACCAATGACTTAATGCCATTCCATGCCTTTCTCCCATTCACCATCTTATGGAAGAATTTTGTATCTTTATCTCCTTCCTTTAACCAAAGTGCCCTTAATTTTTGTCTCCATTCTATCTCTTCTAAGCGCATGCAATCCCACAATAAGCTTTTGCGTTGGCGCTTTGAAAATAACTCCTCTTCCTCCAAGTCTCTAGCCTCCTCAATTCGGCTCCAACTCTCCAATTCTACCAAGGCAGGTTCTTTTATTTCTTTCACCGGGCCCCCATTGGAATTGCACCATTCTTTGATTTTTGCTTTCAACAAAATTAGCTTCCTTGATGGCACAAAACCTGCTCAACCATATATGTGAAAGCTGTCCCACCATGTCTTGCTTTGATGCATAAGCTTTGGGTCCTCCAACCAAGCATTGTTGAATCGAAATGGTTTCGGGCCCCAATTCATCTCCTCCGTGTCAAGAATGATCAGTCTATGATATGAGATGGGGCTAAACAACTTGAGCTGGCTTTCGTTTGTGAAGTGCTCGTCCCACTTTATCGATACAATGAATCATTCCATTCTGCTCATTGTGGATCGAGCCCGTCCATTGGACCAAGTGAATCGACCCGTAAGTAGCGGAAGATCAATCAAAGAATTTCTTGCAATGAAGTCAGAGAAATCCTCCATAGCTCTCGAGGAGCCTCCTCCTTTCCTCTCTGAAGGAAATCTGACTACGTTAAAATCACCTCCTATGCACCATAACGCCGTAGCCCATGACCTTACATTGTCCAACTCGTCCCATAAGGCTTCTCGTTCCGAATCTATATTTGGTCCATAGACATTCGTGATGCATATCTCCACCCCCTCATTCAACAACTGTCCCTTGGTTGAGATTGACCTTGAATCCATTCTTCTAGCGGTGGTTGTCAGCAAGGATAGTTTCCAAATAGTGATGAGGCCACCTGATTGGCCTTCATATTCTTTAAAGAAAGCCTCACAGTCGTTGCCGCCCCATAATTCCTGATAAGTGTTGGGGACATATCTGTCTTCTTTGATTCTTGAAAAAGCAGAACATCTGCTTTGTGTGTTCTGATGAACCTTCGAATGGCTCCCCATTTTTCTCGAGGTCCCAACCTCTGATGTTCCATGTTAAAACCTTCATTGCAACATTATCTGAATTGCCCTGTTCCTCTTCAAGGTTTTTCTTCTGCTGTACTGTAGCTTGAAGAGGGGATTTTTTATCTGCAGCATATCCTTGGCACTTCTTTTAGACGTCCTGGATGATGACGAGGAGGCCCTGTCTTTGTTTTCAATGTCTAGAATGGCCTTCTTGGCTTTGACATGGATGTCAAAGTTAAACCCCAATGATTCTCCTATCTTCATAATTACGTGTGCATCGCTGGAGCTGTACCCCTTCTGTTTCAGATCATCCCATCCCATGCCATCCCCCAGAAGAAGCTTGTTACCATTAGCCAATGGATCCTCCCTTTCTACAAACATTCTCTCTAAGTGCCAATGTTCGTTGGTCTAAAAATATGTGGCAGCTTCTGGGAACAAACTGGGCTGGGAAAAATTTCCATTTTCTATTTCTACTCTTTTTCTTTTATTTTTCCTTTGTATTCACTATTTTCTCTTTTTCCATTGAATTTTCTTTTTTCTCAGATTTTTCTTTTTCCTCTTTTCCTTTTTCTCTATTTTCCCAGCCAGCTTACCAAAGTACTATCTTCTTCATCCGCTCCCTTCGATCCGATGTCTGATAGGCAAAGGGATGACCTTGGACTAAGGGGTAATTCTCCTTCTTCCCCTGGAGGGGACTCTTCCATCTTTGCTTGACCTCCTTCTCCACTCTCGGCGACAATTGGCTATGTCAATCCAGCCTCGGAATGGTGGTTCGAATCACTGGAGGTTTCGTTGACCTCCATCAACCGGTTGCCTTCTCTATCTCTCACCTTACTTTCATGACTTACTGTATTGGAGTCGTTCTTTGATGTCTCTGAAGGTAGAGGGATAAGAGGCTTTGCAATAACACTGAGCTATAAGTTCTAGGTTTGGATTAAAAATATGCCGCGAAGCTGAGCTTTGGCCCAGAAGAGTATAGGCTTGGACTGGCCTTGGAACTTGGCCTTGGGCCAGGCTGTTGTTGAAGCAAGCTGGCCCAGAAGGGAAAATGCCTGGCCCAGATCCGATAATTCCTTCTTTAATTAAGACTGCCCCTGCCCTAGAATCCTTTTTTGAGACTGCTCCTCTTCCACTCTGATTTTGAAGTCCGCCATGTGATTGGCTGGGGTTCTAATCCTCTCTCGAGACGATGGCTTTTCCCTGCGAGAATTGAGTTTCGTCACTCGATTAGCCAGTTGTTTGTTCACCTGCTTTCGATGCAGCCTCCCTTGAGACTCCAATTGTACTTCCAACGGTCGAGGCTTCATGCAATCTTTTGCTGCCACGTGGCTGGCGTGACAACGAAAGGGGTTTCTCTTTCTCCGTTTGATGTTGAAGATTTTCCGACGAAAAAGCTGGCGAAATCGAGTCCACTGGTCTTCCACCGTGCTCTCGGAACTGCCGTTGATTGAGAGGCTAATCTCAGAAGGGATTTTGACCTCAATGTCGATTTCCATCAAGAGCTTGAGGTAGGAACAACCTCCATGGTTAGATTCCTCTCGTCAATCTCGATTCAACCTCTCAATCCTGTTTTCGAATGCCTAGATTGTTCCTTTAGTCCATGCATAAAGGGGATATCCCAAGCATCTAATCCATATTCTTCTGGAGTGCTTCAAGAGGCTCTGTTTCCACTGGCCAAGGATCCTGAAATTCGCTAGAGTCACAGGTGAGCTCAGGAATCTCAGGGTGTCCTCGTTCCTTTCCAGAAAAATCAGGAAATGATTTTCGCCAATGTCATTGATCTGAACACACAGGAAACCCTTCTCTACCAGGATTTTTTTCAACTCAGGTGGTGAGGAATGTCCCATTGTGGAGACCACCACTTAGTTATGGAGTTTTTCCCACATCCGAACTTCCTCCTGCTGGTACATCATCAATTCAATGAGGGGTCTACTATGACTTGGTGCTTCTTTCTTGCTGTCGTCTGATGTCTCTTCCTTCTTCTTCACTAGATCATGAAGTAAGTCCATCCACCTCAGCTTACTCTGTCTTGGATGACTGTTGTCCCTCGTTTTCTCCGTGACAGGGATTGCCGGTGTCCCTGAGTTGTTGAAGGGAGGCTGATGGCATTGCTTCTCAGGGCCTTCCTTGGCCACTGGAGTTGGATGGAGATGTCCTTCCAAACTGGGGTGGTTGAACAAGGAGCCTTCTTCCATTCAGCTGAGAACCGTGGAGCCCTCTAATGGGCTTCTCTGCCTCTGCACCATTGGCCGTCCTAACTAAGCCGAAGACACGACCCTTGGCGTCTTTCCTTTTTGGCACGAAGGCGTCGTAGATGGAGCCCCATCACCTGAAAAGATTTTCCAACCATCTCCGAGAAGTGTGGTCTGGGAGATTTGCAACGAATAATGTCACTGAAGCTGAGAGACGTCCGCCTCTTCCTGGTGTAGAGCATCCATCCCTCGTCCCCACTGCTCTCGCCGTCTGTCGTAGCCAGCTCTCAGGTTGGTGTTTTCTCTCTTCTCCCTTCCTTGGTGCTCTCTCATGTTGTTACCACGATCGCAAGATATCTTTGGAACAAATTTGTTGATCTGATGGGTGTTTCATGGGTCTTTCATAGGTCATGTGAATGTATTGTGGGTTGCTGGGTTACTCCTAGTCTTGGACCTAAGATGAAGGCAGCTTGGAACACTATTCTAGTGGCGATTTTCTAGTATGTCTGGAAGGAAAGAAACTTTTGAATCTTCAAGAATAAAATTTCGGAGAGTGTGATCTTCTAATAGGCTAAACAGAAACTCTATGCCTGGCTCTTGGTAAGTAAGGATTTTGATGATTGCAAAATGACAAACTTTTATAGCTCATGGGAAGGTTGTACGAGTGGCGGACATTGAAAGCTAAGATTAGTGTGATTTTGTCTCCCCCGCCATTGTGCGTCTTCAAATTTAATGTGGATGGGGCATCAAGGGACAGTAGGGATGGGTAAATCGTACTTAGTCTTCTTAGAGTTTTTGGGTTCGCGAGATTCAATTGAGGTAGAACTTCTAGGAATTAGGAGAGCGTTGACCTTGTGGACTTACTTTGGCTAGGGGAAATTAATTATTAAAGGGGATTCGATGAATGTGATTAAGTGGGTTAAGGGGCTGAAGTGACCTCCATCAAAACTGATTACAGTTGTGAGGGAGATTAGGGCATCATGTTTGGGTTATGACATCTCCTTTGAGGTGGTTAGGAGATTAGCCAATGGAGTTGCGGATTTCTTTGCAAAGAGGGGGGGTGAACTCGATGAACGTAGGCGAGTTCTTCCTTTAATTCCTTGGGTGTGGACTTTGGAAGCACTGAGGGGTTTTCCTACTTTGGAGACGATTGTACTTGTATTGTGATGTTGGAATCTTATTGCTTGATGTATTTTTTAGATTCTTTCAGGCTTGTGTTTAAGTCTCTTGGACCCATCTTATTTATATGTAATGGTTTACCTCTATTAATACATTTTCTCATCTTGTTACTCCGCAAAAGTAAAAATAAAAAATGGAAGGTGTACGGAATCTTAATATCAGAAACCATGTAGACTATCCTACCTAAATGAACTTACATTGATATGCTTGTTATTCATCAGCAGTGTTCATATGAATAGAAGGCTTAAAAGCGTAAAATCTTTATTTGTATTGGAAATAAAAGCTAATGTAGATCTCTTCCATTCACATTTTCTACTTGTAGAATGCAGAAAGCAATGGTGGTCTTTATTCTGTTCGTTGGTTCAGGGTTGTGCTTGATGAAGCACATACCATAAAATCTTCAAAAAGTCAGATTTCTATGGCTGCAACTGCTCTGACTGCTGACCGTAGATGGTGCCTTTCTGGCACTCCAATTCAGGTAGGCATTTCTTTGGTGCCATCATTTTCTCTATTCTGCATTGTATTCTGTGTTCTCCTTTAGTGGAGTTCTAGTTGGTTTTTTTTTCTGCAGTGGCTTTTTTACTTTATTTACTATAGTGCTTTACTTGCTATGGTTATTTAATTCTCTGTTTGCTTAATCTTTAGGTCTAGATTTGTTATTGCTTATCCTTTGTGGGGTTGAATACAGTTTTATTCTCCTAGCCATTTTACTCAAAGCACTGGTAATAAGCCAGATGAACAAATTGGGAATGCATCTAAATTTACTAATTTTCTCACGCTTTTATAAATGCATCTACTTTTAAGTCATTTCATTATTTTATTTATATCTTTGAATGATTGCCAGTTCATGATTGGTTAGTATATATTTTTGAGTAGGTAAAAGATATTCCTTAAAGAGGAAGTGACAGTTCAAACCAGCTTGGAGCTAAGATATGAAGCCACGGCCATGGTTCCAAAAGCTGGAACCTGTGATTGTACCGGTCCCTAACAGTTCATGATACAAACTAGGTGATATTTTCAAATATCAGATAAACCAGTCCAAGCCAGTTTGAAAATTCAAAACCCCATAAGAATAAAGATAAAAATATCCAAAAAATTCAGAATATTGGAAAATCATGTATTGTATATTTTGTTTTTGATCTCACTCAGGGTATGGAAAATACTGCCCCCTTTAAATCAACTGTGTCTGGCATCATTGACTCATTGTATAATTTTGAACAAAACGATGTTACTTGTTGAAATTGATATATTTTTGTTAGTACAATAAAAATAAAAATAAGATAATAAAAATTTCTCTCTAGATCTTAAATCTAAGTAAGATATGCTGTTAGTGATTAGATATACATGAATACATCCAACCTATGATTTTTAGACATTTTTATCTTATTTTATTTCAGAAAACTGAAAAACCCAAAAAAATATTTTTTTTTGAAAATAAACATAATTTTTTTTTCTTATATCTGAGTAAGATATGTTGTTAGTGATTAGATCTAAGCTATTTCAAAAATGTATACGTTTTTTAATTAGGTTACGCAGGTGGTACCTATATATAAATTATCTAAAATCTCTATATTTTTTATTAATATAGGCGAAATTAATATTTAGAGGTAATTAGGAAAATATGACATTATTTATATTAATACTTAAAAACAATGTAGTCAAATTAGATAAGAGCATAACAATTACGATAGATAGTAAAACTCCAATATAATATAATTAACTCAATTTTGATTTTAATAACATGGCATTCCATGTGGTCTAGTAACCCTATAAGACTAAAATGTGATTTATAAGAAATAAATTTTATTTAAACATCTCATCTATTTTATTTAATGAAATGGACAAATGACATGCAATTCCACTCTAGTTGTCAATTTTATTTAATTTAAATGAAGTGTCTATAGAGGATTAATAGGACTATTTATTTTAAATTTACACATCAAAAAATATTTTATCAATTTTGTAGGGTCATTGGACTCCATTTTCATCTAATTTTATATGGTTTGAAATTAAAGTTATTGAGTATGAGATGACGTGACTCAATTATATAAGAGCAGCTCTAGGGAGAGTGAGGTACCAATTTTAAATGGGGAGATTGCATATTTAGCATAGGATATAATCCACATGGTTTAGTGGGATAGATAGATGACTTCATGGATGATATAACTTAAGGGAAATTTTTCAATCCGTTCATCATAACTTTGTGAGATGAACCTGAAAAATCAATGGTTTTGTTCAATCAAATTTTCAAAGCCTTATGATTACAAGGTCACTATGATCGGATGGGGTTGAAATTTTATATAACCTTTGTGCTACCAGTTTCTACATATTTCACCAAAAAGTATGTGGCCCACCTTAATATTTAGAGAGCAACCTCCCAAAATAGTGAGACTTTTCAAGTTGAATTTTTTATTATAGTAAACTCTTTGTAATGTAGTACTCTATAAAGTTATAACTTGTCTAAGATAATATTGGCAGCTGGTCCCGACCTCAGACCCATTCAAAATGTAATAAATCTCTCTAGCTCAGTACTCAATATATTTAGAATAAAAAATATATTGCTCCAACCATTTGTAAAGTAATATTCTATACGTTCATAATACAAAATTACTGTAAAATTGATTAAGGACCTTCACAAACTACGTCATCTAAACTCTGGAAAAGTAATATGAGATAGACTTCTGGATAAGCAGAAAGAAGTGATTTGTTTTCACAAAGAGAAGTCGAAAAGACATTTTAGTGATAGGTGAGAGTTTTAAGGAGATTTTTAGAAAGGATTACTACTAGTCTCTCTAATTTAATAACCTCTATAATGTAATATATGTTTTGTGGTCCCAACCATATTACATTATAGAAGTTTTATTGTACATCTAAGACTAACCCTAGTATAAATGTAAGAAATGAAAGGGGGAATTGGGTCAGGAACAACAAAAGGGGTTGTTTGCCTAGCAGAGCACTGTTGCATCGCTTCGAGCAGTAAGGAGGAGAAAACGAAAGAAGAGAGTAAGAAAGAAAGAAGAAGAAAGAAAGAAAGAAGATATCTGAGAGAGGTGAGGTTGAGGGAGAGGCTTTGAAGTGTTGCTACCGCTTGAAGGAGATCGAAAATAAGGAGAAGAACTCGGCTGGAATTGCATGGGTTTATGTAGGAAAGGGGGTCAGCTAGGTTGAGGAGAGATAAGGCTTGCCGTTTGGGGGAGGAGAGAGGAAAGTGTAAAAAGAAAAGGAAAGGGGTCGTGGAGTGTTAGGAAAAGAAAGCGGATAGTGTTTTACCGTGAATGGAATTTACCAAGGGCGTGGGTCTCCAAAGGGCCCACACGGGTTTGGGATTTTGCTAGTTTCAACTTTCTTTCTCTAATTCTTCTATTTATTTCTTCTCTTTATTAGGCTTATTTAATTTAATTCTTTTTCTATCTAAAATAAATTTTCTAAAAACAAAGATTTAAAGCATTTGAATTAATATTTTGTTTGATATTACCATATGTTTCAATTTTGTTCAATTTATTTTAATTGGGCATTTTAATTTTCTCTTCAACTTGTTGTTTAATTAAAAGGAGAGTTAAATTGTAATTTTAGTTAAGGGAAAGTCTATGCATTTGGAGGGCTAATTATATTTAATACTAAGTCTCAGTGTCTTACCAAAACAAATTTTAAATAAAATAACAATGCACTAATACAAGCCAATACTAAATTTTTTGAAGCTAGCTCTACCCAACAATATTGAGCCACTAATCTGCTACTCCGGGTAGGGTCACTACAACAAATGTTCATGGAGTTGAATGTCTAAATCACACTTGTGTATTTTCAAATTAGTGCCATTGGTATGGACCTTAACCACACTTAGTTTGATGAATTAACTGACCATCGGTGAGAACAAACCACACTTGTATCGGTGAATTAAGTAGTTCATGGAGTCGTAGAACTCCAAATCACACTTCAAAGTATCTTTAAGTGTTCATGGAGTTGTGGACTTTCAAACCATACTTCAATGATCTTAAGTTTTCTTGGAGTTTTAGAACTCCAAATCACACTTCAATGTATCTTAAGTGTCCATGGATTGTAGAACTCCAAACAACAGTTGAAAATTTCAGCTTGAAGAAGCTAAGGGTCAGCCAAGCTTGAACTTATGGATGGATCATCCGTGAGTTGAACTCATGGATGGTTGATTTGTGAGTTGCACACTCACAGATGAATCATCTGCTACTTGAATTCACTGATGGTTTGTCTGTGAGTTGCACACTCGTGGATGGGTCATCCATGAGTTGCATGCTAACAAATGGATCATCCATGAGTTAAGACTCATGGAGGGATGGATTTTAATGAATTTTGTTTATGGGGTTCACCCAGAACACACTTTTTCTCATTTGGACACCCAAAAATGGGTTTGGACTTTATATTGATTAGATCCAAGTGGGTCCCACATAAGTTGTAATCTTTTGATACCTTATTCTATAGTGGACCTTGATCCATCCCTAATTGATCATTGCATTTGGCTTTTAAATTTGTATTGAGCCCACAAATTTTAACCCAGTGCCAAGTGAGACGCTGGACAAGATCTGATACCAAATCTGATGCAGGACAGAAGTGTATGTGTGCCCTAAAAATGAGTTTATGACATTCAAAACCCTAGATCTAAAGGGGTAATGAATAAAAAATATGAAATCTGAATAATAGCTACTGCTAGATGCTCACAAAATGCAATGAACATGCTGATTAAGAAGTTATATTCTGTAATCAATGATTAAAATAAGATCTATGCAAATGCCATTACAAAATCAAAAGATTTAAAGTGATCCATAGCATGTAAGCATATTAAACCCTAGAAGTAATCACAAATCGGGATTAGGGCTTCCAACTATCCTAAGAGCAAATTCAAGATGTCTAAAATTCCACAAACAAGTGCAGAAGTACAGTTTCCCAATGAAAAATCAATTCCTATTTGAATCCAAACCCAAAAGCATTTGAAATAGATTAAGAAAGGGGCTGTGTGGGGGGTTTTCTGCAAAAAAAAAGTTGACTTCAGGGTAGGGAATTGGGTCAGGATGCAAAATAGGTCGAAACATGACCAAAATGACCCTGTCCGTATGGTTGCGAGGACAACCCTACAGTTGTATGGTCCGGTGGGGTCTAGGTTGGGGGCAGCCTGCAAAGTTGAGATATGGGCCTGGTTGGTTTAGATTTAGGTTTATTTGGGGTTTTTTGGCTGTTTAGGGTTCAAAAAATGTGGAAAAATTGGGGAAAAGTTGGAGAATGAAGAAAAGGAGAAGAAGAATAAGAATGAGAGATTAGGAAGAAGAGAAATGATAAAAAAAACACTTGATTCCTTGGAGCTACACCAAAGAAGGGATGGAGCCACACCACCAGTCTTCTCTAGAGAGCATGCAAAAAATTTCTTCACTTGCTTCCTATTATGAAATAATGAGTGTTTATAAGTATTTATAAGAAAACCTAAGAAACTTTAGAGACACACGCATGTGTGAACACTACAAGCCATTAAAAATAACTTATTACATCCCATAAAGTTATACTCAAATAAAAATAAAATGAACTTTTTAAGTCAACTACTATGACAACTTTGGATCCATTTAACGGTTTGGATCAAGCCAACTACTATTTGATGGATAAAACAACATCCAAAATCCGTTTTGATGAAATGAACATTCAGATCGGGCCTTCCAAGCAATCTAATTACAAATCTATGCACAATTTGGGCAATCAATGGCTGGATCTGTCTCTATTCATGTTTGGATATATTAGAAATGTGCATAAAATCATCATCCAACCATGTTGAGGAAAAATCTAGCTTCCGATGCATCTTTCTTCGTTGGCGTCCCATGATGTCCTCATCAAAGTGGGATTTATCCGATCCATCCAATTGCACCATCATGGATAGATCAGCCACTCTTTGATTTTAGTTTTCATTAATGTCATCGTAGGTGGGCCCCACTTTCCTTTTTTGGAACCATGTGTGCTATTGGCGATCTTTGAGTTGCATAGGAAGTCTATTGTAAGGGTTTTGGGTGAGAGGTCAAGGGTTGACAAAACCCTTTTATAGAGGGTTCATTTTGTGGAAAATAGTTTTGGAATCAAGTAAGCAAAGATAGAAACAACAATTTTTTTTAAAGAAAATTGACTTCATAACAAGAGGCATTCATTTTGGTTGGGATGAGATTAATCTAGTTAGTTTAGTGCATAAAGGCATTAGCTACAATCGTAAAGATTTGCCATCATACTTAGAAGATAGTCAAGGCTGGAAAAAAAATTGGGATAGGTGGTAAGAGCCCACGGAAGGTTTTTAAAGTTCAATATCTACGGAGCATTAAAAGGGAAACCAAGGCTGTTAAGAGTTGGAGGAATTAGTATCTGGGTTGAAAAGTAACTTGGAAAAAAAGCAATTTAATGGGAACTAGAATGGAGGCTGAGTTAGAGGAATCCTTGGCTAGGGAGTTGGGATGTGATGTTGTCAAGATATTGTTCTTATACTCAAGCCTACCGATCGGAGGGAACCCGAGATGCAATCCTTTTGGAATCTTGTCATTGAAAGGTTGGATAAGAGATTGAATGCATGGAGCAAACACTATCTATCCTTGGGAGGTAGGTTGACTTTAGTTCAATTTATCTTAGCGAACCTATCGACATATTTCATGTCCTTATTTGAGATGCCAAAAGGAGTGGCTAAGGTCATGGAAAGGCTTCAAAGGGTTTTTCTATGGGAAGGAAAGGGTGAGAAGAAGCGTATCCGCCTGGTTAAATGGGATGAGGTCATCAACCTGAAAGAGGAGGGGAGCCTAGGGCTATACAACATGAGTTATGGAGATTTGCATTACATTGGGGAGAGACTCCCTTTGGAGGAAAGTGTTGGTGATTAGATATGGACTAGAGGACACGCGGGGGGCGGGGGGTAGCCAGAGAGGGATCAATAGTAATCAAATCCATTGTCAAGCTAGGAAATGGGGAGGGGAAAATAGGGGCAGGATTCATAAGGGGACTTTAGAATTTTGATGGGCAGAGGAGATAGGGCGTTGTTCTTGAAAGATAAGTGGGCAGGGGAGAGCTCTTTGAGCCATACCTTACTCTAGTTTGCTTAGAGCTGCGATGAATGAGGATGCTTTACAAAGAGACTACTATAGTGAGGTTAATGTCAAACCGCAGTGGAATATTGCTTTTAGGAGGGTTCTTAGGGATTTTGAGGCGGGCCAACTTCAATCTCTGGAAGGTTTTGTTAGGCGAATCTTTTCTGAGCACGGAGAGGAGGATAGCTGGATATGGTCCATAGACCTTTTTGGGATCTTCTCAGTTAGATCTATCCTAAGATCTGTCTCTCCCTAGGTCAAAATCCTCCCTCCTCATGCATCTTGGCCTGGAACAACAAGATTCCCCCAAGAATACAAATATTCATGTGGGTTGCAATAAAAGGTAGGATCTTGGTCAGATGCAACCTTAGGAGTAAATGACTACTGCCAGAGGGAGCCTCAACGATGTGTGTACTTTGTGGAGAGAAAGTGGAGTCGGTGGACCATTTGACTTGCAAATGTCTATTCTCGTTAGGCGTTTGACGTTTATTCCTTAACCTGATGGAGTGTCCTTGGTGCTGAACAATTCAATAGGGAAGATCATCAAAGAGTGTGTAACGCCCCGCTTCTGCCAGCACAATATTATCAGTTCTGGGCCCCGCACTTGGGCCTGCACGGCTTTGTTTCTGAGGATCCACGCCAGGGGAGCCCGCAAAAGCCCTTGTGCTAGATGGAGGAGAACCAAGCTAATATATACAGGGGAACACGCACCTCACTGGGCGATGTGGGACTTCCCACACGCACTAGGCGCTGTGCGCCTACACTGGCTATTTTATCTCCACTATGGCGCCATCTAATCTTAGGTTGGGCCCCCTCTGGGGCGGGGTACTACAACCTACCTCCCTTAAGACCAGAGCCGCCCCGGCTCGACAGCCGGTTGAGACACGCACTACCCACACCCTCAGCCGAGAGTTGAATCGTGTTTAATTACCATTTGTAACTCCCCGCTCCTGTCAGCACAATATTGTTCGCTCTAGGCCCTGCACGGATTTATTTCTGAGGACCCACACCATAGGAGCCCTCAAAAGGCCTTGTAATAGATGGAGGAAAGCCAAGCTAATATATACAGGGGAATACGCCCCTCACTGGGCGATGTGGGACTTCCCACCAGCGATTTTATCTCCACTATTGTGCTATTTGATCTTAGGCTGGGCCCCCTCTGGGGCGGGGTACTACAGAGTGGTTGGGGGGGTCTTTTATAGGAAGGAGAAAGGTGACTTGGAGTCTGATCCCTTGCGGCAGTCATTTGGGCAGTCTGGAAGGAAAGGAATAATAGAATTTTCGAAGGAAAGGTGAGTTTGGGAGTTTTTTTGAAAAGGGCAAGTAAAATTTAGTCTGTTGGTTATTTCTCTATAAGGAGTTCATTGGATGCACTCCTAAGGACTTTTACCTCTCATTGGAAAGATGTATGAAAAGAGTAAAAAGGCTAAGAAGACTAGGGCGAAATGGGTGAAACCTGAAGAAGGTATATAAGTTCAATGTCGACGGCGTAGCAATCTTTTCAGAAGCTATAAGGCTTAAGAGTCTCATGAGGCGAAGCCGAGGGCGATTAGGCAGGCGATCTCTAGAAACTGGTCAATGCTGTTAGGTACATTAGGAAATTTTGTAGGAATGAACTCATCCGTTTTTGTGCATACCGCCTAGTCAGCGAATAGTGTTGCTAATTTTGTAGCCAAGGTTGGAGTCCAAAAAGCTCAACTAGCAGTGGAAGTGTTTCCTCTTTAGCCTCCACAGGAAGTAGGGGTTTGAGGGTTGAGTATCTCCCCTCAAACTATATCCTTCAAGTTCTCTTGGGTTGTAAGGGTTTTGAGAGTCACAATTGTTATCAACATAGCAACCTTCTTGTTCTATATGTCTTGCTTTTGTATCTTCTTTGTGAGAGGGACATGTACATAACTCTTGTACTCAACCCTCCACGCTCTTGTACTACTCTTTTAATTAATGAAATGCTTCCAGCTTCTATTTAAAAAAAAAAAAAGAAAGAAAAGAAGAGTTGGAGGAATTCAACATGACTGAGAAGGAAGTTTAGTCGTCTTAGTGGGTCTAGATGGAAAAAAGGATTCTAGTGAAGTGGAGTTTTTAGCGATAAAAGAAGCATATTGAAGATATTCATGGAGATTTAGTGATAAAAGAAGCATTGGAGGTGACCTTTAAGCATGTTCAAAGATTGGTTGATAAGGTGGTACTTTTTAGCAAAGTCTAGGGTTGTTAAAGATCATATGTTTGTGGATCTTTTTCTTTTTTTGGATTAGTAAAGATCAAATGTTTGTGGACTTCTTTTGGGATTTAGACTTTCTAACCTTTTTTAATGTCTACTCAATGGGCTTAGAATTCCTCTCAAATTTTGCTCTAATGTCTTTGTAATTCCTTTTGCCCATGAAATTTGTTATTTTTTATTTTAAAATAGAACTCACTAATGGTATGATTTGAGTGATCCAAAATTTTATAGCTTCTATGTAATCATGTAAATTGTTGAACTTTGGGGAAAACTTCATGCACCCTTGGATCAAAATTTTCCGCATACATCACCAATCCTCCATTGTTGACATGCATAGATCGATAAGTGTAATACCACTGCCCTAAGTGGGGGCTCTTGTGAGAGGGGTAGGACAGGAGAGGGGAGAAAAGGTCCCATACTTCCCAAGGAGTTGAATGTGATGTGGTATATATATGAGGGAGCACTCCTCCCTTCTAGCACAAGGCCTTTTCGGCCCAAAGTTGACACTTGCGTCCAAAGCAAAGCCGTGAGGGTTTTTCAAGCCTAAAGCGGACAATATTGTGCTAGAGGCATGGGTCGTTACAAATGGTATCAGAGCACGGTTAAACTCTTTGCCTGTGTGTTGTAGCAGAGCCAGGGATGACTCTGGTTTCAAGGGGGATGAATTGTGACACCCCACCCTAAGTGGGGGTTGTTTATATAGGGGCGTGTGTGGGAGTGAAAGTTGGCCTTGAGGGCATGGACAAATGTCTCATATTGCCCAAGAGAGTGAATTGGTTGTGGAATATATCAGGGAGCACCTGTTGCTTCTAGTACAAGGCCTTTTGGGAGAAACCTTGGGTTAACTCGGCAATGCAAAGCTGAGCGGGCCGGCGGTGGGTGCAAAACTGACAATATTGTGCTAGCAGGACAGGTCGTTACAAATGGTATCAGAGAACGATTCTGGTCTTAAGGGGGTTGATTGTAATACCCTTGCCCCAAGTGGGGGATTCTTGTGAGAGGGGCAACATGGGAAAGGGAGAAAAGGTCCCATACTGCCCAAGGAGTTGAATTTGATGTGGTATATATGAGGGAGCACTCCTCCCTTCTAGCACAAGGCCTTTTGGGCCCAAAGGTGATACTTGGGCCCAAAGCAAAGCCGTGAGGGTTTTTGAAGCCCAAAGCGGACAATATTGTGCTATAGGGAGAGGTTTTGTTACAATAAGTTTATAGATATCTGGAAAAATCTCTTAAATGAATCTTAGTTCATTTGGATAATAATATTATGAACCTTTTGTTGGTTCGACTATTTAATATTTTGATATCCATGTGAGGGTTGATTGTGATTGTTTGTCATTCATGTGTTCATTAACGTTTAGAGGTTATTTGAAAATTGTTATAACTTTTAAATGAATTAATTTTTTTTGATCTTTTATTAGATGTTTGATACTTTGAACTTTGCAGTCTTTTCCTTTTTCCCTATAGGTTTGCACTTTTTCTAATTGTTGTCATTACTATTAACTTTTATTTTATTTTATTGCAGAACAATCTTGAAGACATTTATAGTCTTCTTAGATTTTTGAGGCTGGAACCTTGGGGCAATTGGGGTTTGTAAGTTTTGCAAACCAAATATTTAAACCATTAAACTTGTCTAGGGATGCTAGTGAGTTTGGAGACTAGATGCTTGTTGGTTCAATGTGTCTTTGACTGGGAGAAATGCCTCTTTCTAGTGATCCATTACAACTGCTTTTCATTTTACACCTAAATTTCATAATAATGCATGCTTTATTATGTGTCTGATTGATGCTTAAATGTGTAACTTATTTGTTAATAATGGTTCTCTATAGCCACATTGGTTTTATGTGGTTTGTTGTTATCAAGGACATTTATCCCATCTATTTAGGGTTGGCCATGAAAGTTAATAAGATGCACTTGGTTATTAATGTTTAGATGGGAGGCATTGGCGTTTCGATTTCTCATTTTCAGCATGGTTGTTAAAATTTTAAGAACTATGATTTAAATCTTACAATATGATTTGATTGTTAAAGAGAGATTTGGATCTTATAATACGATGCAATTTTCTAACAACCTTAAATTTTTTGTTATTGAAGTGATGGTTTTATCAAAATATGATTCTCCGTTATGATCCAAGTCAATTTTCAAAACATTATTTTATTAAGCTAGCCATTGTGTAATTAACAAGCCATATATATGACTTACTGTTTTGTAAAATGTTTACGTGTATGACATTCTACTTCAATATTCAATCTTATCATAATTTTTTGTCATTTTACCAATAATGTTTTGAATACTAAGTGCATAGAATATGAAAAACTCATTCTTACTTAAATCTTTTTAAAAGATTTTACCCTTTTTTGAAAAAATCATTAAAAATCTTACTGATTTAAGATACGATTTGCGATTGATTTGATGAATATAACGATTTATGGTACAATTTGATTTTGAAAACATTGATTGTGAGATCACTCATGTCTTTGACTCTTGTGAAACTAGGATGGTGGGTTCTGCAAATTGGGCCTAGAACTCAAGCCCAATATCTTCCCATGCAACCATTGTTGTGGGACCCACTACAATACCCAGTTGATCACATGAGACCCACTTCTAGACATAGTTGATCAGAATCAACCCAGTTTCAAAAGTTGACTTAGAAGTTATCACTAGCTATGTAATTTATTGTAATTGATTATTCTTTTATTTCTTAATTGGTTGGGAATGCATTTCCACAATGACATTATCAATCTGGTGGAGTTAGGGATGACGATTTAGCTTGAAAATCGGAAAGCTTGAAGAGCCCAATTTGAAATGGTGACTTGTATGTGTTGGAGAGTCATACAAAAGAATTATGGATTAGACATTTATATTTGATACTGGTTGAAACACAATTTGAATGTCCAATTTTATATTTGATACTGGTTGAAACACAATTTGAATGCCCAATTTTGTTGGTTGGGGATGGACTCTTAAATAGAAGGTTAATATAAAGTTCATTGGTTGGGGATGGGTGTATTTAATATGATCATTAGTATCGAGTACCCCTTCGCATATGGGTAATATTAAAGATGCAAGTAGTCATCCTCATTATAGTGCGGAGAACTGCCGTCGTCGCGACCATCCGACTCTTGTGGGGCTGCCGGGGGCTGCCTGACGTCATCATTCCCTCTGACACCATTGAATGGACCTGCCCCTTCCTCTCTTCTTCCACTTTGCCTCGGTTACGGACAGAGGCAGCTACAAGTTGATTACTTAAAATGCCTGGGGAACTCGACTCAGAGTTGTTGAGTCTGGGCCCTTTGAGTGGATGGGCTGATTTAGGCCGAAGTCCTGCTTCCTTTTGGCTGGGTTGAGAAGTTGGTTTTGGCTTGAGTCCTGCATCCATTGGGCTGGGTCAGAACCAAGCCCGTACTTGAGTGGATGGCCAGTCAACCAATCCCACAAAAAGCCCTCAACAACTTCCTCGTACGTGCTGAGTGAAGTTGGGTTTCCCTTCCCCATTCTCGTATTGTGGTTCCTTTGCCCATGGCAACAGTCTTCTCCGACTGAGCTGGTCGTGCATGAGTGCCACATGGATTGTTGAGCAACGGTTCGACCCGTCTCTCTCCCCAGGGAAAGAAACTGGTTTTCTGACGAAAATTCTGGTGCCAAGCTGCCCTACTGAGGAGCCTGCATTTCATGGATTTCTTTCGTGGTGATTTCGAAAATTTCTTCGTTGAGAGAGAAGGAAATCGTCGATGGTATCTGGTCAAGGTTACCAACTTCCACCAGAAGATTAAGTGAGGAACAATCTTCCTTGTTTAGGTTCATTGTTGTGGGACCCACTTCAGGACATGGTTGATCACGTGGGACCTACTTCTGGACAGTTGACTAGAATAATTCTAGTTTAGGAAAGTTGACTCAGAATATGCGCTGGCTGTGTAAATTATTCTAATTGATTTATTTCCTCTTTTACCACCATGAATGACTCCCTTTGTATTATATATACAAGTAACCTCTTACAGTCGAGAGACAATTCAATACAATTTCAGAGAAGAATTTTCTCCATATTTTTCCTTCTTCTTTTTCTTATTATTATATTCTACGTGGTATTAGTCCGAAACGATTGTGGAATAGTTTTATTTATGTTTTACTGTTTTGCCAAAGTTACTGTTCATCGCCGGAACCCGGCATCGTTTTTTGGAGCAGATCTCTGGGGCTTCTGTAACGAATCCTCTTCCCACTTCTTCTCTTCTGAAGGCTTTGCAAAGCAGTTTCCACAGTTGATTCTTGGCATGCACTGTCTTTGCATGGTTCTAGTCCAAAACCATCTCGGTCGTCGTCTGTTTTTTTGCCAAGGCTTTCGCTTGTGGGACCCCTGCCTACCTATACCCTTTTTGGCAGGGCTACCCATCCATCGACTTTGATTTGGCATCTGAAGCCTTCAGTTGCATTTTTTGGGGCCCCCTTTTGCCTAGCAACGTTACTGTTCAAAACCCAGTTTTTTGGGTTTCTTTGCTTCCACCCATTGGCATCATTTAAAGCACTGATCTGTTTTGTTTTGGGCTTACTTACTGCATCAGCACATGGCCTCTTCTACTTCATCTTCTACTGCCTCTTCTATTGCATCTTCTATTCCAGATGTGGCCTCTTCTGGCTCTCCACAGATTGACAAGATCACGACTGGATTGCTTATTGAGACCAATTACTTTCAATGGTCTCATTCTGCCAAGATGTTCTTGATTGCCAAGCAATTGTCCTCTTATATCGATGGTACCACCACAAAATCGGCTAAGTCTGATTTTGCATATTCCACATAGATCGCAAATAACTCACTGGTCCAATCCTGGCTTCTTCATTCCATGGAAGATGTTCGGTGCTTGGTCTACAATCTTCCCATTGCCAGAGATGTTTGAGACACTGTTAAGACTCTATATTCTGATGGGGATAACTTTGTCTGTATTTATGAGTTATCTCAGCCGGTTGCTCATCTCCGGTAGGGGGAGTTGTCACTTATTCAGTATTATTCGAAGGATGTCTTGTTGGTTGGAGTTGGATCAGCTTCAGTCCATTGCCTTCAAGCATCTTGAGGATACTATTCTTCATCGACAATATGTTGAACGACAAAGGGTTTTTGCATTATTAGCTAGACTCAACTCTGATTTTGAGCCTACACGGGCTGAACTGCTTGGGAAACGACCTATCCCTTCTCTGGATGAGGTCTATTCTGCCTTACTTCGAGATGACATGCCTCGCCTTGTTATGACGCCTATGTCGGCTGAACGCTCTGCTTTGACCACAACTCACTCTTTCATGCCTCCTCCAACTCATGAGGCTCCCTCTTCTTGTGGCAAGGATCCATCTTCTGACACTCGTAGGTACACTAAAGGCCCACAGAAGAAGGGTATCCATTTTTGCACCTATTGCAAGATGAACAATTATTAAGTCGATTCAAGTAACAGGCTTCATGGCTGACCAAAGAAAGCTAATCTCGTTGTTGCCCCTCTCGGTCCTTTTCCTTTGATGTCGCTAGTGACAATGCCCTAGTGACCAGCAGGACTTTTAACTTATTGCTGCAACGAGTGGAGCGTCTTCAATCCTCTAAGGTTTGCAATGTTCTCTCCTCTACTTCAGGTACCTCATTCTTGGTTAATCGATTCCGGGGCCACTGATCATATGACTGGTATGTCTCACATTTTCTCTTCTATTTCTCCTGTTTCTTGTAGTCAAGTAAAATTAGCTAATAGCTCCTTTACTACTATTGCTGGTAAATGGACAATTCCTTGTCTCTTCAACCTTGCATCTCTCTTCTATGTTGCATGTTCCCACTTTATCTCGTAATTTGATTTTTTTTAGTGCTCTCACTAAGAATTTAAATTGCTTAGTCAATTTCTTTTCTTCTCATTGTGTCTTTTAGGATCTAACCACGAGGCATGTGATTTGTGGTCGCGAAGTTGGAGGCTTATATTTTTTCGATCAATAGATTGATGCCTTTGAAGCTTGCTCGACCTCCTCCTCGCTCGATGTGTGGCTTTGGCATTCCCAGCTAGGACATCCTTCTGCCTTTGTGTTGAAAAATCTTGTTCCTTTACCTTTTCGTTATTTTGAGTGTGAATATTGCCAATATGGAAAACATAGTAGGACTTGTTTTCCTCTTTCAATCAATAATTATTTTCTATTATACACTTCGATGTTTGGCAATCTCCTTCTGCCTCTTGCATTGGTTTTTGATATTTTGTTTTATTTATTGATGATTATTCACGCATGACATGGATATATATGATGAAATATAAGTCTAAGGTGTTTGATCATTTTTGCACATTTTACAAATGAGTTGAAACTCAATTTACTTGTAGCATTCAAATTTTGCGTTGTGATAATGGGGGAGAATATTTGTCACAATTCTTTGTTCAATTCTTGCAAGAATATGGTGTCAAATTCCAACTTTCTTGTCCATCTATACCTCAACAAAATGGTGTAGCTGAAGGAAAAATTGACACCTACTTGAGGTCGCCCGCTCTCTTCTCTTTACCATTCATGTCCGATAGTTGTATTGGCCTGAAGCAATCTTAACCCTGTGTTTTCTTATCAACCGCATGCCATCCCAAGTGTTGCTACACAAGTCACCTATTGATCTTATTTCCCTGCATAAAACCATCCACATTCTTCCCGTACATGTTTTTGGGTGTCTATGCTTTGTTCACTAATTTTCTGGTAATAAACTCTTTCCCAGGCTTGTGCGATGTGTCTTTTTGGGCTATTTCCCTTTCCATAAAGGCTACAAGTGTCTTGATCTCCTCACTGGCAAATCATGTGTCCATGGATGTCACCTTTTTTGACAAGGTCCCTTATTGTTGTGATGATTCTGCTGTGTACGTTGATGATATTGTCCTCATCAATGTTGTCAAAGTCGAATCGTATCGTAAATCGGTCCAAGGGTATGACTCGTAAATCGTAAATCGTAAATCGTAGAATCGTAAGAGTTATAACATTTTTGACTTTTTTTTGCTATAATTATTATTTATACTATAATTATATATAAAATGACATAAAATAATAAGATACTTTATCATCCTTAGTAAGTGCCCATCCATAAAAAATAAAAATATATTAATATGAAATTTAAATATAAATATTAAGTAATAAGTACTAATAAATTTAAAAAATCAGCAAATGAACCAATAACATTTAAAATTTTAAAAAACCCTTAATAACATCTATCAAATATTTTTTAAATTAGAACTATTTATTTTTTAAATAGATATCATTAACAAATAAATCAAAGTCATTTAAAGAATTTTATTAGTATTTATCAAATAATTTAAAAAAATAAAAAACTTGCAGTTTTTAATTTTTTAAAATAGATATAAAAGATAAAAAAATATTTTTTAAGTAAAGATAACGAAGATTTCAACTAATAAGTACTGTTCTGTGAACAGTACTTATTAGTTGAAGGCTAATTAACGAAAACCTTATTCACAAGTCCTTATTTACCGTACTCCTTATTTACCGTAAAGCCCTAAAAGAAAATAGATATAAAGATTAAAAAAAAAAAATATTTTTTAAGTAAAGATAAAGAAGTGAACAGTACTTATTAGTTGAAGGCTAATTAATGAAACACCCTTTATTCACGAGTAGGAGTCCTTATTTACCTATTCCTTGTTTACCGTAAAACCCTAAAAGAAAAAGGGGACTTGAGCACAACGAAAGAACGAAAGAAAAAATAAAAATAAAGAGGCGAAGAACTGGCGGAAAGGAGAAACGAAGAAGGAGAAGAAAGTGAGTAAGAAAACCAGGTACAATCTCTTCTTCCTTTCCTTTTTCCCTTTCCTTTCCCTCTTCCTTCTTCCACTTCTACTAAAAGAGGTATTTCCTCTTCCCTTTATTTTTTCTTTTCCCTTTATTTTTTTTCTTTTCTTATGAATCGAATGATTCAACGATTGTTCGAATTTGAATAGTACGATCTGCGATTTACCCAAAAATCGCACTATTTTTGGCTATTTTCTATTTAACATGCGAGTTAACTCGCTGGATCATTCGAGTCGAGTCAACTCATAACTCGAACGATTTTAACGACACTGGTCCTCACAGGTAATAATGATGCAGATATTTCTACATTTAAAGAGTATCTATGCCGCACATTTGATATTAATGATCTGGGGCCGCTACATTATTTTCTTTGGATTAATGTTGCTCGTTCTTTTCGAGGCTTCTCTCTATCTCAACGAAAGTATGCCTTTGATCTCCTACAGGATGCTGGATATTATGGATGCAAATCTACTGATACTCCGCTTGATGTCAACACCGAGTTATTTTCTTTAGAAGGGACTCTCTTTGATACTCCTGCGATCTATCTGAAATTGGTTGGGAAACTCATTTATTTACTATCACCCAGCCTGATTTATCATATGTTGTTGGTGTGGTTAGCCAGTTCATGCATGCTCCACGGGATATCCATCTTCATGCTGTCTTTCGCACTCTTCGGTATCTTAAAGCTCATCTTGGCCGGGGGTTGTTCTTTCAACGACAGTCTTCTTTTTTCGTATGTGGGTACTCAAGCGCAGATTGGGCCGGTTCTCCTGATGACCGCCAATCCACCACTAGTTATTGTGTCTTCTTGGGCTCTCATTTAGTCTCCTGGAGCAGTAAGAAGCAATCTGTCGTTGCTCGCTCTAGTGTTGAAGCAGATTATCTCACGATGGCCAATACTTCGGCAGAGTTACTTTGGTCCTGTTGATCAACTTATCATGTTTTGTGGCAATCAAGCGGCCATCAACGTCGCCTCCAATCCAGCCTTTCATGAAAGAACGAAGCATATTGAAGTCGATTGTCACTTCCTTCGTCCGCATATTTCTGAAGGTTGACTGTTTACTCCTTATCTGCATTCTAAAGATCAGCTGGTAGATATGTTGACAAAGGTAGTTCCTCGAACTTAGCTCGCTTCGGTTATTAACAAGCTGAGTTTACTAGATATCTTCAAACCAGCTTGAGGGGGAGTGGTGTGGGACCCACTTCAGGACACATTTGACCATGTGGGACCCCCTTTTGGACATAGTTGACCAGAATAATTATAGTTTAAGAAAGTTGACTCAGAATATGTTGCTAGTTGTGTAAATTATTCTAATTGATTATTCATTGATTTATTCCTTTTTTGCCACCATGAATGTCTCTCTTTGTATTATATGTACATGTAACCCCTGACAATCGAGAGACAACTCAATACAATTTCAGAGAAGAATTCTTCTCCATATTTCCTTTCTCCTTCTTTTTCTTATTATTATATTCTACATTCATGTCATCCACTTCCAGGAGTTTTTTGAGTCTGTTGCTGAAGGCGCGAATCAGTTTCTCGGTCCAACCTTGGATGGGGAAACCAAGACGATGGAGTCGAGCCCTTCTTGTGTTTTGGAAGAGGTTTGGACACCGAAGTTTCCCAATGTTTGGAGGTGATTTCAGAAGCCTCGTAACCTTCTCGTCTGTCTTCAATGCCACCAGAAAGCAATTTTCTCTGATTAGACAGATTGGAAGATCAAAGGAACCCTTCCCCATCAGTAATTGATGTATTTCATTCTGAGAAGATCGTCCTATTGGAGAGATCACCAAAGCTTTGGATAACCACTCCTTGATCCTTATCTCCTCATCTGGGTCTACCGTCAAGTCAACATATAGTTTTCTTGGGACTGAGCAGTTCTTTTCTGGGTAGGATCTCAATCCCCTGTTTTTGAGGACTCCCCTACCACATCCACCCATCACTGTTTCTGGTCAGTGATTTTCTCCTCGTCTTTCAGAGTCACAATGTCCGTGCCTTTAATCCATGATGGATGAAGCAATGGTTTATTTCCTACTCCAGCACTTTTTACGGATGAAGTGCTTATTCCATTCCTCCAAAATTGAGCAGGATTGATCTGCAAGTGCTTGCCATCGAACATGGAACCGTTCAGCCCTTTAATGGCGTATCTGCTTGTGCCCCATTGACCATTCTCACAAAATCAAAGACCCTTCTAGCTGTGTCCTTATTCTTTCAAAGACTTGTACTGAAGTAACATGGAAGGACATGTTAATTGTCCTTTTCAAAAAAGACCTGTTAGATTGTGAGGAGAAAGAAGAAATGATTTTTGATAGGGTAGAATTCGAAATGTAGAACTCTAAAACTTGACTCATGATACTCTAGATAGATGGGAAAATGGTTTAGATGGTGATGATGATATTCTTCTCTATCAGTTATGCTATTATTTTATGATAAAGTGAGCATTTAGCATGGTTAGCAAGTGATTATTGTTGCAATCATAATGGCTGCAGAATTGAGTCACATTACCATTCAAAAATGAAAAAAAAAAAAAAAAAAGCAAAGAAAAGAGAGAAGAAAGCCCCATTTAGTAGATGGGTTTTGACTTCTATAATATCTATATGTATTTTAATTTATCTTTTCCTTCATGAAGGTGGCAGAAGCTCATTCAAAAGCCTTTTGAGGAGGGCGATGGACGTGGCTTAAGGTTACTCCAATCCATCTTAAGGCCGATTATGTTGAGAAGAACGAAATCCAGTACAGATAAAGAGGGCAGGTAAGGAAAGTAGTTGAAGCATTTTATTTTATCCCATCACCTACCCCTATGTGCAACTGAAAGGGTCTAACTCACATTTGTTTCATTTAAGTTGAACCTTGAATTGTTTGTCTTGACAAATCATATTTGGTATCAAGCAAAGTTCATGGTGTGACTCATTTAGAAATAGTTGAACTAGTATTCTACACATCCTTTTTTCCCCTTTGGCAAGAGATGCTTTTGGTACATTAGTAACTAGCTTCATAGAAACACTAGAGAACATAAATTGGAGAGTGGCATTCATATGAGAAGTTGAAACATGATGATTCTTTCCTATTGCTACATGCTAATTTGATCAAAACTTTTTTCAGTGGGTTTTGTCATAGATGGGCTATATCGCCAAAAGTCTTTTTTTTTTTTTTTTAATAAAATTATCCAACCAATCAACCATTGGAGTTCTTAAAATAGGTCGGTAATTGATCTCCACCACCCATGTGGTCACCTGTGTGTGCACACCCAAAAAAAGGACAAAGAAAAATCCATTGTTTTCTCCAAAGAGATACTATGGAATGGCTTTGATTTTTCTCAATCTAACGTTATAGTCCTTTGTCAATATGCCTACTTATGATCATTCAATCATGATGATGATGGTGGCAAGTGCATGGACTAATCACTGAAGAGAAAGTGGTCCTTAACTCTAAGCTGTAAATACACTAGTTGGACCATTCTTTTATTTTTTGGCAAAGGAGACACGCTCCCTGGTCATTTTAATGAAGTGTGATGCAAGCAAGGGTATACATGGCATTCTAGCTTAGGGTCATGAGGTCATTTCTTTTGAGGCCATTTTCCTTCGAGTAGATTCATCTAATCCTTTCCATTTGATGAAATAGTTGGTCGCATATAAACTAAGAACTTCATACGACTGTAGTTGGGTCAAGCAGTTGACTTAACTCGAGGAGTCTTGAGTTTTAACATACTTTCTGGGTCATCTCTAAACTTGGTTAGAGTCGGTCCAAACACACGAGTGAACCCACATGATTTAATGATTAATTTCAAATTGGGTTTTTGAGCTTATTTTTTGGGTGATGGTAAGATTCATTACATCTCGAAGACCCTAGTTTGGTTAGGGCTTTAGCACTTTGGAATGTTTGTGGTTGGTAGACTTAGTTTCTTTGACAACCTTTTTTCTTTTTGAATGATTTCCTCCAATACCTTTCAGTAGACATTGTATTCCTTCCCATGGTTCTCTAAACGTCATGAAACTATGGTTGGTGGTCAATTGGGGCTTTGTAACTAAAATAATTTCATGAATAATGGCATTATACCTCTAAAAGATTTGTTTATGTGGAACATATGTGAGGATCAAGTCCATTTTCAAGTGGTCCATTGTGGTCCATTGTATGTTTATTGTGTCCAGAAAATCAAGCATTCCCTTAATTGAGCCACTAGTTCAATTTTGTAACATCCATTTCATACACTCTGTGGTCCACTTGACGAACAAACTTTCTAAGTGTAGGTGTTGATATCATGTTTTCCTTTTAGATTGGCATAGATAGGCTACTAACCAATCTCAAAACAAACTATTTTGCCTAGAAGACCTCTTAGCTAGGACTTCTTACATTGATGCATGTGACAGATAGCTGAGGAGGCACTTGGTGGGCTTTCCATTGGTTCCTTAAAACGAGTTCTTGTCAATGCTCACTACTTCCCTCTCCATCCCTCAAACAATCCATGTGAAACTGTCTATATACAAAACCTTGTTATTATCACAAATTGCATTGTTAACCTGCTAACTCACAACCATGAAGTCGATACAATAGTTCACCATACATTGTTGCATGGGCTCTTCAAGATGTGTGTCGCACTTGGTGTTCAAAATCTTGAAAGCTCTACTCGACTTCATTTCCTATTAACTCAATAATGTGGGTGAGTTTGATTAATTCTAGAAAGGTGAAGACTTTGTCAAACTAATTAATATAATATCATTTTATAAATAATTATATGCACATAAGATATTGCATAAAATATAAAATAATGAAAATTGATAAAACGTAAAATTATTTTTAAGAAGAACAGACAGACATGTAAAAGAAGAAGAAAACTTCAAAAATAAAAATAAAAAGTGAGAATAAATGGAGGAAAATCATTAAAAAAACATAAATGAGTAAAAAAAGAAGCCAAAAACTATAAAGAAAAAAACGAATAAAGGAAGGAAGAAAAAGAAAGAACAAAAAAGAATAAAGAAAAAAGAAAAATAAGATAAACATGTACAGCGGAAGATTACGAAAATGTCATAAAATGAAAAAGAATAGAAAAAACAGAGACGAATTAGAAGAAGAATGAGAAATATAAATAAAAAGAAATAAGTAACTTTTGGTATTACCTAACTAAAATATCGATATGTTTGACACTTGATTGTTTAGAGTAAAGTTTAAGTAAATTATTTTCTATTAGTGTTTTTTTGCACCTTATTTTCGTTAAAATAAATTTAGTTTAGTTTATTTAAATATGGTTTCAAGCCTCCAAGTCCTTTCTGCTTGTTTTGCTGAGTTTGACACCTTATACCTGTCTCAGAGTCCGGCACTATCACCTTATCCATGCAACATAGACTATACACCTTGGTGAGAGAGGTGATTGTCGGGATAGATTAAGAAAGATTATTATTAGATTGAGTTACCATAAATTATCTATTTGTTATGGAAAGTTAGGGTTTGGTCTCATCTCTTGAGATGTAACTATTCATCAGGATACACCTATTTACTTTATAAATATTCCATTTTTCAGTGGAATGAATATACAGGTTTATGGAACTTCTCTCAACTGAGTATGCAGAGCTAGATAATCAAGAACAACTTGGTCCTGATTAGGTCATGGATCTTTTGACTTGTGTTTGTCCATCAGCGAATTGCCCAAATTTGTTCAACCTCATTTCTTCTCCATTCTTTAAAGCCCATGTAGCACTATCTGCTTCCATGTTATTCCAATCCTTATTCTCTTTTTGCATCACTAGACCATAGCCCCCATCTACTCCTTGATTTCCATTTGGTTCTCTCTCAGCTGCCACATCTGTTTTTTGGTTCCACAGTCCTCAACCTACTTCACTTGTATTTGTTGTTTTTGCTGTTTTTCTCCTAAATATTTGCAATCATTGTTTCAGTCAAGCCCATCTATTGTTGTCTTCCTTTTAAGACCAGGCCATGATGGCTACTTGATTTGCTCCACTCTACTCTCTAGATTCAATCACTTCACCATTGCATGCTCCATGTTTCACCTTATTTTGCCAGCCTCACCTTGTCTCAGCCATCCACCTAGCCTTCTATCATTTATAGTTTCATTCTAGCCTGACTATGAAGCTTATCTTGCAGTCTTCTCTCCATTTATTTTCACCTCTACTTGTCCAACTATCTGTGCCACCATTTACTTCTTCATTGCATCTCCTTGCTGCTCTGACCCGCAACTCTATTGCCGTTAAAAAGTCACTTGTATCCATTTTTGAATCATTGTTACCAATCCCAACCATTTGCAATCATCATGTTAATGCTGCATCTATCATCTAAATTCATGTTGGCCACAGCTATGGCTTTTGCCTCCTTAACTTGATTTGATTAGACTTCTTAATGGATCAAGGATATGTTTGTGCATGGGATTGCGTGTTTGTTTAATCTGATTGTGATAATAGCTATGGTTACTGGCTAGTGGCTGAATTTGGGCCATCTGTCTGTCTGGAGTTGATTCTTGTGACAGTTGTTAAATTTTTTTTGTCAATAGCTCTAATCTTGGGTTACTGGATCAGCTCTTTTGTTTGTCTTTGTTTGTTCCATTTGATTTTCTTCTGCTCCAGATCTATTTGCATCTGTTCTGGATTATGGTTCTGAATTATGCCAGAACGTTCGTCTTTGTCTCCATCTCTATAATCATAGAGCAACAATCATGGTACATTGACCATTCAAAAAAAAAAAGGCAAAAAGAAACAGAAAAGGGGGAAATTCATTGCATGTTGATCTTGTCATCCACTTGATTCCACATCTTTGTTGGATTATTTCAAAATCTCTAAATGTCATTATTTAGCTGTTCAATCATCCAGTTAAATAATTCAAACTTAAGTTGGACCCACTTGAGTGAAGATATTTAAGAAAGATTATGATTAGATTTAATTACTAGTTATTTATATATTTGTTATGAAAAGTTAGGATTTGATCTTATCTCTTGTGTATTCTAAAAATTTGTTATTATTCAGTTAATGAAATTTCTTTCTAATTCACATAAACCTAGTGAAATTAACACATGGTATTTATGTAATGGTACATGGTAAGATGGATAAAAGTTCGTATTGGTGGGTGTTGTTCAAGGTGCATTTATGTAAGAGAGAAAAAAATGATTTCAACTACATGTTTTAAACTAGTATGACTAATATTTTATGAAATGATCACTGAATAAATGTCCCCAAAGCCAAAAAAAAAATCCTGCATTTATATAATGGCTTTAACAAGTCATTTTGTTTTATTTAGGACAGTAGCTCTTGAGGGCCATGTTTTAAAATTTTAGTTCAATATATCATCTTATTTTACCACCTTTTTTGTACATTTTTTGTTATTGTGTTTCTTGCAGACCAATTATTGTCCTCCCACCAGCTGATGTTCAAGTAATTTATTGTGAGCTCACAGAAGCTGAAAAAGACTTTTATGAGGCTTTGTTTAAAAGATCAAAGGTAAACTTTCATGCTTTGTGTAACTCAAGTTGTACATGTATGGATCTCATCATTTTTTATTTGTGACTAGTTTTTTTTTTCCCAGGTCAAGTTTGACCAGTTTGTTGAGCAAGGTCGAGTTCTTCATAATTATGCTTCTATTTTGGAGTTGCTTTTGCGTCTTCGCCAATGTTGTGATCATCCGTTTCTTGTCATGAGGTCCATTTCAGATTCAATTGATGTCTTTTTGTTATCTTGCTTTACATGTAATAAAAGAATTAGATTTGATTATGAACTCAATTGGGACAGTCATTGGATGGCACTGGAATCCAGGCTCCAAATACGTGGAAAGGAGCCCGACAAGCATTTGAGTGGGTCCTTGCGCCTCTTCCTTTCTCTTTTTTCCCCCTTCATTTTTCAAGCGTAAGACTGTTATTTGCTTGGTAGGTGTTTGAGGCTGGGTTAGGAATTCCAGTTGGGTTCCTCCATCATTTTAATCCAATAACTGTATATAATATAAGAAATAAATACAAACACAGGATGCCCACTGGAGTTCAGTGACCTAACCTGTTTATAACATGCTAGCTGAGTTTATTCCAGTGGGCTTAAAGTCAGGAACGAAATGCAATATCTATTGTTTCTATGCATGATTGGTTACTGATGGAATTCATTTATTTGATCACTCATTACATCTTCACCACCATTTTTATGCTTTCTTAATAATGGCTGGTCATCTGCCGTTCTGATGTGACCAGTCGGGGCGATACACAAGAATTTTCTGATCTCAATAAGCTTGCCAAGCGCTTCCTTAAAGGTGGTCAGGATGCGGTACATGGGGAATTAAATGGCACACCTTCAAAGGCATATATTCAAGAGGTTATGGAAGAGCTGCGTAAAAGTGAAAAGGGAGAGTGCCCTATATGTCTTGAAGTTTTTGAAGATGCAGTATTAACGCCTTGTGCACACCGCTTATGTCGGGAATGTCTCTTAGCAAGTTGGCAAAATGCTACATCTGGCTTTTGTCCTGTTTGTAGGTATCTCCACTTTCTTGTCATTTTTCTGTCAGTGTATGATTTTTATTATAGTATTGTTATGAACAAACTCATTTTTTAATCATTCAGAAAAAGAGCTTGAATCTTTTCCATTTGTGGCTAAGAGGAGAGAGGGAGGGAGTTTTTTGTGTATGGATTTCGTTACACATGTCATAAAGTCATAAACTTAGCATATCAAAATTGGGTTGAACGATCTCTGTTCATGTTTACAGGAAACTCATTAGCAGGCAGGATCTCATCACGGCTCCTACAGAGAGTCGATTTCAAATTGATATCGAGAAGAACTGGGTGGAATCCTCAAAAGTTTCTTTTCTTCTTCGGGAACTAGAAAATCTTCGCTGTTCAGGCTCCAAAAGCATTGTCTTTAGCCAGTGGACTGCCTTTTTGGACCTCCTGCAGATACCTCTTTCTCGGTGACATTTCCTCTCCACTTACATATGAGAAATTTAACACTTTACCTCTTTCTCTCAGGGCATTTATTTTTTGTCTATACTAGTTGTTGTTCATGCTCTGCATGTAGCATTGGATCATTTATTATTTTTTAATAATTAAAGTAATGAATCAATGAACAAATATCTAATTAAGAGTCCAATACTCTTATCAATTAAAACTTTTAATATCGACAAGAAATACATAATATGTTTACTTGACAATATATTTGTAAAAATCAAAATTATGGAAACAAGAACCAATTTACAATATTGACAAAGAGTGATATGTACCTGAAAAGAAAAGATAAAGCTTTGATAGGAGCAATCTGAAAAAACTCTTACTTTTTAGGTCAAGACCAGCTAAATCCTTGTAACTCACTAAATCCAATCTTAAGAATCCTCTTTTGTATTTTCATTAATTTTTTTGGCAAATTTTGCATATATTCTTTTTAATTATTTACATAACAAAAGTGTGATAAATCAATCCAACTCACCAAATCTAATATTAAAATTTCAAATTCTATTTTTAGCAAAGTTTCACAAAATTTCTCTTTTCTTTAGTATCTATAGGACTGTTCCAATTGTAGATTAAATGAATGGTCAAGAGTTATTTGACGATCACCTAAAACTCTCTTCTGTACTAAGCAAAGGTTAACCAAATCTAATATTAAAATCTCAGTTTCTATGTTAACAAAATTTTCACTGAATTTTCTCTATTCACAAGTTTCCATAGACTTGTTTCAAATGTAGGTTATATGAATGGTCAAGATTTATTTGGAGGGGTCTCTACTTGAGAGTTTTGCTCTAGAAGTTGGCTCCGGGGTTGGGAAGCTACCTTTTACTTACTTGGGTCTTCCAATGGGTGCAAGTCCGAGATCTAAATGGGTGTGGAATCCTGTCATTGAAAAAATTGAAATAATACTTGCAAATTGGAAGAGGAGCTATTTGTCTTTAGGTAGGAGATTGACCTTTATCAAATCGGTGTTTGCCAATTTACCTCTGTACTTCATGTCAATTTTTAAGAAAGTAGAGCTTGCTACTTGGATGAGGAATTATCTTTCTATGGGAGGTAAGGTTAACTTTGATCAAATTAGTAGTAGCTAATCTTCCCCTTTACTTCATGTGTCTACTTGAAATGCCCAAAGGGGTGGAGGAAACGATAAGTAAAATTCAAAGGATTTTTTTTTGAGTGTGGGGAGACAAGGAGGATAAGAAAAAAGGTGACTAAGCCCAAGGAGGAAAGGGGTTTGGGAGTGGTCCCCCTAGGGAATAGGAACCCTGCCTTACTTTGTAAGTGGAGTTGGAGATTTGGAGGGGAGAAGGTCTCTCTTTGGAGAAGAGTGTTTGTTGCTAGATATGGAGTGGAAGGTGTAGGTGGCTAGAGTTGGGAGATAAAGTGAAAAAGGAAGGCTCTCCAATAGTGAAAGGTTGGTGGAGAATAGGTAAAGGTAAAAGAAAGGTTAGTGGTCTTTTTTGAAGAAACTTGACGATGTTAGTGGGCAAAGGGGATAGAACGCTTTTCTAGGATGATCTTTGGGTAGGAGAGAGACCTTTAAAGGATGATTACCTTCGTTTTTATAGGATTTCTAGGGACAATTTGGCCAAGGTGCATGATTGTTATGTGGCAGAGGATGGTGTTACTAGATGGGAAATTGCTTTTAGAAAGAATTTGAGGGATTTTAAGTAGAATGGTTCAGAGGAAATGATTGTGCTCTTGGGGACATACCTATTTTTGTGGAGGAAAATGATGAGTGTATTTAGACATGAGACCTGTTTGTCTTATATTCAGTTACAGCTAGTGTTATTTTCTACTTTTAAGGATGGAAATGGAGGGTCCATGGTAAGTTCTTTGGTGTGGAGGAGAGTTGCTCCCCCCACGTGTGTAAGGCTTTGTGTGGTGTGCCCTTAAGGGTAAAGTTCTTACTGGGGTTGGGCTTAGTCATTGGGGCATTTTGAATTGAGGATTGCGATTTATGGTGTGTACTATGCTGTCCACGTGAGGAGGATTTAGATCATATTTTCATTAATTTTTCGATGGCGAGTTACCTATGGCCCAAGTTTGTGGATCTTATGGGGGTTGCATGGGCTTTCGGCAATTCATGTGCTTGTACTGTGGAGAGTTGGCATGTTAAAAGATTGGGGGTTTGTAAGAAGGTGGCTTGAGATACTATTCCTACTGTTATTTTGTGGTCTCTATGGAAGGAGAGAAACTTGAGGATGTTTGAAAACGAATCTAGTTGTATGCAGGACGTGCTTAAGAGTGCCAAGTGGAGGTTAGGTGCTTGGGTGACGGGCAGTAAGGTTTTAGTGGTCTCTCAGTGACAAATTTCTAGAGATTGTGGGAAGGTTGTTCTGGTGGGAGGTCTAGAAAGGAGAAGAGTAGGGAGGTTTGATCTTCTCCCCCGCCTAATGTGTTTAAGTTCAATGTTGATGGGGATACAAGAGGAAAACCAGGGCCAGTGAGAGTAGGAGGGGTTTTTGAGAAACTTGGAAGCAGTAACTTCTTTGAGATGGAGTTGTTACGGATAAGGAGAGCTTTGGAACTTTGGGTGAACCATCGTAGGGAGGAGTTAATTTTGAAGGGCACTCGACAAATGCGGCTAAATGGGCTAGAGGAAGTACAAGTCTACCTTGGAGATTGCTATCAGCAGTTAGGTAAATCAAAGCATTAGCTCCATCACTGGACATATCCTTCCAACATGTCAGGCGCTTTGCGAACTGTGTGGCCGATTTTTTAGCCAAAGTGGGGGTAGATAGGGAACATGAGAGTTTTGTATTTTGTTGAGATGTATGAGAGTTCCCTAGTGCTTAGAGCTCGATTATCCCTAGAGGGAGGGAGGGAGGGAAGGAAGAAGGGGGGGGAGGAGAGAGACGGGGGGGGGGGGGGGGGGGGGGGGGGGGGGGGGGGGGGGGGGAGGGGGGTAGAGGGGGAGGGAGTGAAATAGGGAGGGGGAGGGGGGTAGAGGGGGAGGGAGTGAAATAGGATAATCTCCAAATATGTGTTCTTTTCAAATGTTACTTGATTAACAATTTTAAAGCACAGAATCAATCAATATTAATCAATTGCTTGTGTGTGAACAAGAGAATGCACAATTAAGCAAGATCACACAAAAGGCTCTAACACCATGAATACAAGATTTATAGTGGTTCGGTTTAGACAAACCTACATCCACTGTTAAGACTCACCCATCCTTGGGCTATCTCCAAATTCACTAAGTGGGGAATTACACCCACACCAATAGAATAAGACTTCCACCTATCCAATTGATTGGGAATTTCACCCAATTCATATCCCTCTATTTTTTATAGTGGTTCAAGAGTAAATCCCTCTTTAATCCAATTCACAAAGGATAGATGATTTAAAGAATAAATCAAACAAAGAAGCACTTGCCTTTGAAGCTTTGCAATGTGTTGATGTGCTTCTTGAATCTCTCCCAATGTGATGTCGTATGAAGACGTTGATGTGCCATGTAGAGCAATCACAATCCTTGGGAGGGTCTCTAGGAAATTGGAGGTCCAATATCTATCCTAGAAGATGGTTTAATCCTTCTCTCTTAATCTCAATCTAAACTAATTGGATACTTGAATGATTTTGCAAATGATTTGACAAGAGAGAATAAACCACTCTTTGCCTTGGGTGTTTGGAGTTTAACTTTGGTAGATGTAGATCATAAATTCTCTCCAAGATTCATCCTTAAACTCTCCAACCATCATGGTATTTATAGAGGCAAAAAGAATTTCGAAACACAGATACCCACGATTGATCGTGTCCTGACGATCAATCGCCCGTATTCGAAAGTGACTTCCACCAATCCGACCGTTGAGCATTAAATACATAGTAACGGCACAAAAAAGGGTCACTCACGATTGATCACCCATACGATTGATCGTGATCATTCCTTGAGGATAGATCATGGGATGGCGATAGTATCGGCCTGAGGCCCTGTCTCTGGCGATTGGTCGTGCGCCCGATTGATTGTGATAGGTTCCTCACGAAGGGTCACCGCCGGGCAATTGTATCGTCTTGAGACCAAACATTTTTTTACAACCCTTGTCCAACCAGAACATTGTCAAGTCCAGCCTGTTGATCGTATGCCCGATTGATCGGCCCTGTCCCAGATGATAGATCAGTCATGACGATAGTATCGTCCAAAGACATGAGTTGTTTGACTGATCATTCCAACTAGAACATGATTCAGACGATGCTTCGCTACACCACGGTAGATCGTCCTTTGTCAATGCGATGTATCGCCGACACGATTTGTCGCCATGACAACAAATTCAATGGTTTACATATTAAGTCCATTGGTTTTGATTTAGTGTCAAACACTCTCTAGGCTTGGTTAATTAACTTGATGTTATAGCTAAGCCTAGACAAGGTCATCCTAAGGTGTAGGTTCCACCTAAAGTCATCTATGGCCAATTACCTTCATGATTGCCATACATGTGTTGATCCGTTGAGTCTTCAAACTTCAACCAACACTTGAGTCTTGATTTTTGAGCTTCTCTCTTCAAGGCAATGCTTCACCTAAGTCACGGAATTGACAATTAGGTGACTCGGCTAGCCAGGGCACTAACAATATATTTTTTCTGACTATTTGTTTTCTGAGTGGTTGGTTAAGGGATTGATGAAGTTACTTTGATTGTATTCGGATCCATGAGAGGAGGGTATCTTTTCCTTTGTTTTTGGGTTGGTATAAATCTTTGATACCCTATATGCTTTTGTTTGTTTCAATATGTTGATATTTTTTGTGTCTGCTAAAAAAAAAACTGTGTACTCACTTTACATATTCTAATACTAAATAAAAAATTCTGATGCAAATTTGAAACTATGATTCTACAATACTGTTGCTTTAGATTACAACCTTAAGGATGATTTTAGAGAGCTAATGCGTAGAAAATAATATGGGAAAAAAGGAGAAGAAAAGAAAATAATAATGGGAGAAAGGATTTCTCTGTATTGTATAGTGTCAATAATTGAAGGAGACGTGCATGTATAAATAGATCGCAAAGAGCCAATTGCGATGGTTGAAAAGGAAAGAAATAAAAGAATATGGAGTTGTCCCCATCAGAATACAAAGCCTTAATGGTGTCCAAAAAATCTTTGGCAGTCGGAAGAGTATATATACTAAGTTACGAACATGGTCTTCCATGGAGTGAAAAAGTCAAGACTGGACGAAGAAGTTAGTTGCTTTCCAGGTTTTATATGAGGTTATCCTTGGTCGGTTCTTTGGTAGTGTCATCAATATAATCTGATAGTTGCTTGGCATCTAGGAACATTTGTGTGGAGTCAGACCATTGGAAGTAATTGGTCTCATTCAACAAAATTGTCGTTATCTTGCCAATCTAATTTGAACCAGAAGAGGCCACATCAAGAAGAGGAGAAACAATTGAACAGGCCATCTTTAATTAAGTAAACAAAAGAATAATAGCACCTGGTTCAGAAGCAAGCAAGCCCAAGAAAAGAAACAACAAATCTGTGTGCAGCCACGCAGAAGGAAGAACAATGCAGATGTGGACTCCACGAAGCACAAACCGGAAGCAGAAGCCTTATAGATGCAAAATACAGGTAGGATCGACACCACTGTTAGAAGATCTGGGGCATAAGAGTGCAGAAGCGAGTCGATTTAAGCAAAAGAAGTAAAAAAATGGGTTTTGGAATGGAACAATTGCTAATTCAAGTGATGCCCAAAAACATAGGCCGAATGCTTCAGAGTGCATATCGAAGACTGCAGATGGATAGCCCTACCAAAAATGGCAAGGGTAAGTGGGGGTCTCACTGGCAAAAACATCGTTGGAAAAAACCAAAAAACAGCCGAGAAGTTCCTGTAGTAGAACCAACCAGCGATTATGCGAGTCCACGGGAGACCTTCGAAACTGCTGGAAAACCTTTTGAACTAAAAGAGAAGAAGGGAGAAGGGGATCTGCTACAAATGGCCTCAAAGATCTAATCCAAAGAGGACTGACGGATTCCGGTGAGGAGCAGTAAAACAAAAAACTCTCTCCAAAACTTCAAAAAATATTTTTGGCTGATACCATGTAGAAAATAATATGGGAAAAAAGGAGAAGAGAAGAGAATAATATTGGGAGAAATGATTTCTCTATATTGTATTGTGTCAATAATCAAGGAGAGTACATGTATAAATAAATTACAAGGAGCCAATTATGATGGCTGAAAAAAGAAAAAAAAAAAAAGAATAATCAATTACAATAAGTTACATAGCTAGCGATATCTTCTAAATCAACTTTCCAAATTGGGATGATTCTGGTCAACTATGTCCAGACGTGGGTCTCACATTATCAACTGGGTACTGTAGTGGGTCCCAGAATTTGTTGTTCCTTTAGTGGGTTCCACTTCATTTAATGCATCCCACAAGATTGATTGGTGAAATCCAAAAAATTTCTTTATGATTCTGTATCAATTTAGAATCATTTCCCTGAAATTCAAAAGAGAATTCCAATAAAGGCAAAGGACCTTTGGGTTTTCCGCCAAAAGAAGGTTTGAAAATTCTCTATCATTCTTACAAGCTCTCCTTGATTGACAAAGATCTTTCAGGTTCTCCAATATGAGTGATCATCGGCCAAAAGCTCTCACGCATACAAAAACTCAGTTTTTTGTGGAAAATTTTGATGCTAGGATGGAAAAGATGCTAGACACTCTCTTTCTCTTTGTCAAAGGGGTGATAGGCTGGTTTTCCATTGTGTAGTCATCGACATGTTTCTTGGAACATATCTTTTTGTGAATTAAAATATCAATGAAAAATTGCTTGTAGACCCTCGAGTTTTCAAATCTCTTGAAAATTTGTGTATACAAAAATGATTCATTCTTTTTAACTTTCAAAGTTTCATCTTTTTTTTTTTTTCAAAGCTTGCCTCTTTAATATAGCTTCCAATAAACATTGCCTGGTCTGTGAATACTCGAGAAGTAGAATAATGTGGTCATATGATACCCTTATTTCTGAGAGATTAAAATGAGGAAGAAATAGTCGACTTTATGGTCTTTTAGAGGTTCTAAATTCTTTTTCGTTTGTTCCCAATTAGGGGAAGGCTTATGGTTTATGGCGTTGGTGGCCTTTATATCTTGAGCATATTCAAAGTGAAATCTTTCTTAAAAAAGCTAACCTTTTCATCTGAACATACAGTAATGCCCCCTATTACATGGAAAATTCATGCCCCCTCGCATTTTAGCTTTTACTTTGATGTCTGGTCTAGATAAAATTTCTACTCCATATCACCTTCTTAGTTGATAACATATTATTGTAAAAGGGATGTTACATCTGTTTAGGTGTAGCTGAGTCTGTTGATAGTTTATATATTATTGGTTATTATTATTATTATTTTTAGAGAAGGTTTTTGTTTATAGTTTATTCATCCATTGCATGTGTCTATTATATGCTTAGAATTTGTTTCTCAAGTGTTTTGGGTTAAGCACAAAAAGAAAGTCAATTTCATTAATGTGTGGTGTGGAGGTTTTGGGAATACTAGCTGTTGTTCTATCACGTAAATGTCTCTTATGACAGTTAAGTGGAGTATTTGGAAGTGAAATGTGTGGAGTATTTGGAAGTGAAATGTGAGGGCTTTTAATAACAAATGCAGTTCCTTGATTTAGGGTGACATTTTTGAAACAATTCACGGTTGTTTCTTGATTCTCACTCTTTTGGAGTTTAAAGGTGCTACTGTTCTATTTTTGAAGAGATTGAAAATCTTAATGTATGCAAACAGTATTAGAAGGGGACTAGCAGCTACACCTGGCAACGGGTCAGTTTGGGTCGGGTTTATTTGGATTCGGGTCAACAACTCAACCCATTATTTACTTATTTGTTAAACGGGTTAGTTGGTTCAGGTCTGTATTGGGTTCGGATCAGATCAGATTCCATCTTACCCATTTTGACTCTGGCACCCTGACTTCAGGAGAGAGTTGAGATCCTACGAGTGTGGGAGCTGGGAATACATGTTAGTCCAGTTAGGTGAGTTCCCATTGTCTTGAGGAGAAGAGGACGAACTTGTTTGGACGGGTGATTCATCGGGTTCCTACTCGATTAAGGCAATGGTAGAGTTGGTCCTACAACAACATAGCGTGGATTCTCTTTGGTCTAGCCTAGAAAAGCCTAGCACCCCCAAGAGTTCAAACTTTTGTGTGGTGCACTCTAAAGGGAACGTGATGCGGCGCATTCCCATGCACAAGTCAAGTTTCCTTTTCATGTTTTGTTTTATTTTCAGTAAGGGTAGTTTGGTATTTTGTGTGTTTTTATTTTAGTAAGAGCAGTTTGGTCTTTTGTTGTTTTTTATTTTGTAAGATGAAAGTAATAAATTGTAGCCTTTGAGGCATATACGTTTGAATGCAATAGAATCAGATTTTTTCTCCATATGAGATTGGTGCTTTGGTTTGGCGAGAAGCCGTAGCTCTTGGTGTGAAGCCCTCCTCCTCCAATCTCCAGGTACTCGATCTTCTTCTCTTTTCTCGTCTCTTCTTCTCCTCTTCTTCTTTGTTTATTTTTCCCTTTACCCTGCTGGTTCTGCAACCACCAGCCAGAACCCTTTCCCTTGCTTCCGCCTCTACCTTTCACCCTACCCACATCCTTCATCCGCCCTACAGACCCTATCTGACCTTTCGCCAGGCCTTCCACATCCTTCCTGGGTTTTGCCCCTCTATATCCTCTTCCACAACCTTCGTCCCTCTCAAAATGTCCCTTCCTGCTGTCCTAAAGCCTCTTTAGACCCTTCCTATCTCCAGATACAGCCTAAACTTCCCACCATACAGTTGTCCTCAAACCTTTGGACCCTTCTCAAGCTCATACAGTCATTATCACCTGTCCTAAACCTCCATACAGTCCCTAAACTACAGCTGTCTTGTTTTCCTTAGCCCTTCTTGACCCTCCCTTACATCTGTCCTTTGTTCCCAATCCCTATCTTAGCCTTTCCAACCTGTCTTTCCTTTTTCTTACTGCTGTCCTATAAAACCAGCCCTTTTTTAAACCTCATTAACCCCTTATACTGCTGTCATAGCCAGATTTGTCATAAGCTTGAAGCCTAATAGCCAGATTTAACCCTATTTGATGTTGGTTCTATGTGTTTGTGAGATTTGTTAAGCTCTGTGTTCTGAAAGGTCTTTTATTTCGAGCTATAACTTGATTTGGATTGTGTTATAATTGCTTACATTTAATGCCTAGAATTTCATGATTATTTGTGATAGATTTTACTACTCTAAATTGCAATTATTAATTTAATTTTAATTTCAGCCCATATTTTTGCTTCATCTTGATTTCTTGTCGCATCTCAATTGCATTTAGGCATTTAGGGTTACCCTTTGTCTTGTCCTGCATCGGAAAAGTTCTTACCAAAATGGACCTAATGTAGAGTTCCCTGCATCAGGACCTCAAAAGGAGAGGGCTATTGAGACCGGAGGAGGATTTTAGTTGCTTAGTGTGCAGATCAATGGAGGAAGATGTCGATCACCTTTTCGCTAGATGCACAGTTGCTTGGAATTTATGGATAAATATCGGTAACCTTTTGGATGTACCTTGGGTTTTCGAAAGAACTTGTGAAGGTTTTAGTGGGATCCTGGTTCCTATCTAGACTTAACCATAGGATGAAGGTGGCCTCGAATATGATTCCAATTGCAGTCTTTTGGACCATTTGGAATGAGAGAAATACCAGAATCTTTGAAGAAGTCAACAGGGGCTAGTGAGCTTTTTCAAAGAGCCCAATGGAGGCTTTGTGTTTGGCTTCTTTCCGGTAAAGAGCTCAAGGAACTCCAAGCCACCGATTTCTTTTCGTCTTGGAAGGTTGCATGGGCTACTACCGTAGGAAGCCAAAAACCTTAATCAATTGGTCTCCTCCTCAACAAGGTGTCTTGAAATTCAATGTGGATAGAGCTTCTAGGGGAAAACTCGGACCAATAGGAATAGAAGGTGTTCTCTGGGATCACAACAGCCAAACATCCTTAGTATTCACAGAGTCGATGGAGATTGGGGATTCAAACGAGGCGGAACTCATTAGTATTAGGAGAGCTTTGACCATTTGGACAGTCTTCGGGTTTGGAAAACTAGTGATAAAAGGTGATTTGATAAATGCAATCAAATGGGCTAAGGGACTGAAGTGACCGCCTGGAGATTGATTAACTTGGTTAGGGTGTTTAGGGCTCTCGCTTTAGGAATAGATGTATCATTTGCCCAAGCCAGTCGCACAACTAATGGTGTGGCAGATTTCTTCACAAAGAGCGGAGTCAACAACTCAGCTTCAAGCATCTTTCATGTTTGAGGATTCCGAGTAGGATCGATGCTCAATTGATTGTATTTGTTATGTGGATGTTTTGTATTTACCCTCATTTCCCTTGATGTAATTGTACTTTTAGTTCTTCATTAATATGAATCATCTTTGTTACCTCAAAAAAAAAAAAAAAAAACATAATCAGACACTTGGATGTTGGCGAACAACCAACCGAACTGAATATAGGGCAAAACAAGAGACTAAGACTGATTTTTTTTCAACTATGCTTAAATTAAAACTGAAATTGGGATTACTTGAGTTCATGGATGGAGGCAACAAACTTGTGGGCTCATGAGGGTGGGGAGGTTGTGTCTGGGCGGTGTGGGTAAGTATAAAGGGTGGAGAAGTCTAGATGAAAGGAATGAGACCGTTTCAAGGTAGACCCGGTAACGGTTCGGGTCATGTGGGGTCTTATTTGGGTTCAGATAAACAACCTGTAGAATGTAATAATAAGAAAAAGGAAAATAAGAATAGAAAGAGAAATTGTAGAGGAATTCTTTCTTTCTATTGTATTGAACGTGTAAAATCGAAGGTGAATACAAGTATAAATAATACACAATCAGCCAATTAAGGCGGCTGAGAAGGAAAGAAATAAAATAATCTCTAATTACAATCAATCATACAAAATAGAGTTGACTTTCCAGAATAAGAAGATTTTGGTCAACTATGGTGTAGAAGTGGGTCCTACAACACTCCCCCTCAAGCTGGTTCGAAGATATATAGTAAGCCTAGCTTGCTAACAATCGAAATGAGTTGACTCTGACGAACAACCTTTGTCAGCATATCCGCAAGTTGATCTTTAGAATATAAATAAGGAGTAAATAACCGGCCTTCAGAAATATGTTGATGAAGGAAGTGACAGTCGACTTCAATGTGCTTAGTCTTCTCATGAAATATTGGATTGGAGGCGATGTTGATGGTTGCCTGATTGTCACAAAACATTATAAGTGGATCAGTAGGAGCAAAGTCTAACTCAATGAGAAACTTCGAAGCTACAACAACTCGGATGCAATATTAGTTATGGCACGATATTTGGTCTTAGCACTAGACCGAGTAACAACGGATTGTTTTTTGCTTCGCCATGAAACTAAATGTGACCCCAAGAAGGCACAGTAACCAGGTGGTAGAGCGACGATCATCAACAGACCCGGCCGAATCAACATCAGAATAACCACGAACTGGACATGTAGGCTGATGTGCATAGAACAAGCTACGATCAGGATGAGCCTTAAGGTGCCGAAGAATAATAATATGAAAAAGGAAAATAAGAAGAGAGAGAAATTGTGGAGAGGAATTATTTCTCTCTGTTGTATTGAATGTGTAAAACTGAAGGAGAATACAAGTATAAATAATACACAATTAGCAAATTAAGGTGGCTGAAAAGGAAAGAAATAAAATAATCTCTAATTACAATCAATCATACAAAATAAAGTTGACTTTCTAGAATAAGAAGATTCTGGTCAGCTATATTGTAGAAGTGGGTCCTACAACACAAGCCTCAACCCATTATTTGTCTGTTAAACGAGTTAGTCGGTTCGGGTCTATTTTAAGTTTGGGTTACAAAATTTTGAGCCCATACCCATTTAAAATGCTCGGGTTCGGTTCGGGTAATCAGGTCAAGTCAAATTTTGCCAAGTTTAATAGCAGTTGGTCTCCTCCATCTGGTCTTATTGAAAATATTTTTAATGGGAGATCTGTAATGAGGAAGCTGCTTTTTTCATCCATCTCATGCAATGTTCAAGCTGCCAATGCTAACAAAGCTGAGGTATTGTCTTCTTAATAGCTGCTAGATGTTGTAATCACTTCATCTTTTTGATGCTTTCATTGAAGGTGATTCATAGTGCTGGTACATGGGAAGAAAAAAGCAGTGTCTATATTTGAAGCTAGATTCAGTTTACAGATCACTCTATTCGTCAAATTCATAGATCAACTAATGTAGAAATACTCTTGTTTAGGGACTGCCTCATTTTTTTTTTTCTTTTGAAACATTAACTACTAGATTCCATTAAAGTGAGAAAAGGGTACATGAGAAGGATCTGAGTATAAGAGATATATACTTAGAGCGAGGAAGAGGAACATTAAATATAAAAAACCTAAGAAAACAAGAAATAGAAGAAAAGATACAACAATATGCCACCCCAAACTGAAGCCAAAAGAAGGCTCGATCCCCTTAACTCCCGAGGTTGGCGAGAGGAAAGAATTCGAAAGCCGGTGTATGAAGATGAACACCAGCTTTCGCTAAGAAGTCTGCCACACAGTTTGCTGAACGAGGTGTATGCGTGAAAGAGATGTTACTCATATTGCACAATCTCCAAATGTCCCTAGCAATACAAACCAACCTCCACGGGGGAAATTTCCTATTACTAGGGACTAGCTCATTTTCTAGTCTAGTTTAGCTGTAGTTGGCCTTCTTTTGCATTCTTCCCAATGCCCAAGGGGTATCATTTCTACTTCGATTTTCTTATAATAAATTTATCACTATTTCAAACAAAAAAAGTCTTGACATCATTAGTGTGTAATTTTGAATCTTGGAGATTTTAAAATTGAAAAATGAAATAATTGAAGTTATTTTTACTATCCAAATAATTTTTTTGATATCTTTTCTATCTTGACCTTTTGTGTTCCCCATCAGCTTGACGCCAACTTCAAAATGTAATATTGTCTTTTCTGTTAAATAGTCTACAAGCCTCCATTTATCTTGTAGTAAATGGAAGATGCAGATAGAGTTACTGAAACTTTAATTTTATATCCATACTATCGATTATGCTTATCACTCAAGAAAAGTTATGGTTATTAAAAGAATGAAAGTTTAGTGTGTTATTTCCATCCCCCTAACCGTTGATTCCTAAATCCTTGATGCTGGTATCTTAAAGCCTTTTTATGTTCCTCCCTTGATTTTCTTGTTTTTGTGTTAACAAATTGGGAGGTGCTACACTTACCCTTAAGTTATACCCTTTTATACCCTCATGCTCATGTGGCAAATTGCAATTGGTTGGCTTTACAAAAGTTAGTTAAAATACTAATCAAATGACTTGCCACATCATCAAAGGGTATAAAAGTGTATAACTTGAGCGTAAGTTTAGCATTTTCCTAACAAATTTGTCATGACTAACTTATCCAAATTTTTTTGTTCTAGGAATAATATTTCTTTTCTTCGTCTGGATGGCACTTTAAATCAACAACAGCGAGAAAAAGTAATCACACAATTTACGGAGGAAAGTGACATTTTGGTGAGTTACAATGTGAATGAAGTAGGGCAGATTAATTTTTATTATATGATGTATTCTACTTATTTTTCCTCCATATCATCAAAGGTCTTATTAATGTCACTTAAGGCGGGGGGTGTTGGAATAAACCTTACAGCAGCATCAAATGCCTTTGTATTGGTATGTGCGACCATCTCATCTTCCTCATTATGTAGCTACATTTTAATGGTCACTTAAATTAATTATACTTTAAAATCTAACTACTAAGGGCCCCATATAGATGGAATACTGGCCCTGATCTTGATGAATCTAGCTTCGAAGGGGAGTTTTGACCCATTTGGATATTATATGTGCCTGCATGTGCCGTGGATTATGAAACAAGGATCCTAAAATGCGTAGGCACACCTTAATGTATTTCTTGCTTACACATGCATTTATATAAGTAACTAATATATCTCTATTATATATAACCATACTTTGGAAAAATCTACTTTATATACATTCGGCTTTAGGTCTCTTTAACATGGGCTGAAACCTGTATCCTTTTTATCAACTAGAGGTTCCTCCAGGTCTTTTTTTTTTAGCGGTAACAAAAAGAAAAAAATTATATTAATGAAAAATATAGGTACATAAGATGGCAATGATGGATCTAAGAGACTTAAACCCAAAGGATGTCGTGGAAGAAAAAGAAAAAAAATGAGAAAACACCGTGTGAAGAGAGAAGTGGATCTCCCTCGCTTAAAGGGGCTCTCAAAGGTGGAATACTCCAGTAGTAGTGGAGTCTACTCTTTTCTTAGCAAAAGAAGTTAGCTGCTCCATTTGCTGATCTCTAGACCAATGTAAAAGATATCCCTCGGCTCGAGCAAAGTGCCCTAATCTCCCTCACTACTTTGATCATCTTCTAGGGAGGCCTTTTAGCCCCTTTGTCCACTTAATTGCGTTTGTCGAGTCCCCCTCAATGATTGGTATCCCCCCTCCTAATGAAGACCATATGGATAATGAAAGTCCGGCTAGATCAATGCAAGGTCCTAGAGAGGGGGTGAATAGGACCAACAATTTTTATTAACCATTTTTTAGTAATCAAATGAACAATTATTAAACAAATAATTAATCAACAAGCATCGGACGAAAATCAAATGCAGATAACCAAGCAAAATAACAAACCACACATGCACAAGGATTTATAGTGGTTCGGTTTAAACAAACCTACATCCACTCTTAGAATCACCCAACTTTGGGCTATCTGAAAATGTACTATGAAAGGGTTTCACACCCTAACAATACACCCTGATGAGTTTCGACCACCATCGGTCTACTACTCGACGCCTATTTTTTATGGTGGTTCGGGCACTTAGCTCTAATCCACCATACAATAATGATAATTGAAACTAAACAAAGAAACACTTGCCTTGGACTTGCACTGATATCAGTAGATGTGCTTCTTCAAGGATCTCTTGGCTTTGGTCTTCAGTACTTGATTTCACCAGTGTGGGCAACCGCAGCAAAAATGATGGACTAGGATATAGGATGCTACAAGGAATCCTAGGTGGTTTTCTCACTATCTCTTCTTCATTGAAAGCTAGGACAACTTTTTAGTTTTTCATGAAGATTTTGTAGAAGAGGTGAGAAGAAGATGCTTGGAATAGTCTGAGAGACTAGGGTTCGATTTTAGATCTCAAAGGTGTGCCTTAAACAGAGATAAGCCACAGAAATATATAGATCTTTCTTAATCCAACGGCTACTCCACGAGGGCCTCGAGAGCGTCCTCGAGGGGCTCAGGCCCATATATGGAAAGGCCAGTTAAAGGTCTTTAAAAGAAGTATAACTGGATGACTAATGACTATCCTCGAGGGCCTAGACCTGAAGGAAGAGAGGATATACAGTTGTCAGCACTAGATCCTTAGATTGAGGTGCTCGATCTAAAGAAAGAGAGAATTTACATGTATCAGTACTGGATCCTCAGATTGAGGGGCTCGAGCTTGGCAGGGGTTAATTGTCCAAATTTAGTCCCTTAGCTCTTTTTCATGTTTGGATTTTCCTAAGGTCTACTAGACTTGAGGCCTAAGGTCCATTTTTGGTCTACTTATCTGAGTGGGTTGCCAACCACACGGTGAGATGTCCCAATAAGCTTCTGGTCTTCTGATCTTCTGTTCTTCAAACATCTTCCAAGCATCCAAGGCAAGGTTTGACAGGGTTATGGAATTGACAATAAGGTGACTTGGACTAGCCGGGGACTAACAATCTCCCCCTTTGTCAATTTCGTAACAAAACCTAACCTCTAACAAAAAAAAAAAACTTAATACTCTTATAACTCCTTATAATCCAATACACATTGAAAATAAAAATACACTAGTCTTGAGACCAACAACAAATTCATCCAAAAAAAAATAACAACTCAAGACTTAAAACACCACAACTACAGTCTTCTCTTTTCTTCAAAAACTTGCTCCAAAGATATGCCTGCAGAAAAACAAGGCATACTAGGAGGGATTTGAGTCTCCCCCAATACACATTGAAATAAAAATACACAAGTCTTGAGACCAACAACAAATTCATCCAAAAAAAAAATAACAACTCAAGACTTAAACACCACAACTACAGTCTTCTCTTTTCTTCAAAAACTTGCTCCCCCTGAAGATATGCCTGCAGAAAAACAAGGCACACTGGGTGGGATTTGAGTCTCCCCCTTAATGTTAGATTCCAATTACTCCCCCCTTTTGTCAAAAATTGACAAAGGAGGTCACACCGTATAAACAGGAAATGAGAAGCATAAGTAGTGTAAACAAAACATGATGAAGCAATAAACCTGAAGTATATATGAAATGATCATAACATCCAATCCAAGCAAGAACATCAAGGTTTAAGATTTACAAGCCAACAAAATATCAAAATGAGATCAAAGACAAACCAAAATATCAAAACAAGGTATCAAAACATTCTAAGCCGAATCAGCTAGAGGGGATGGTGGAACAAGCCAACAAAATATCAAAATGAGATCAAAGACAAACCAAAATATCAAAACATTCTAAGCCGAATCAGCTGGAGGGGATGGTGGAAGATCTGCATCATTGCGCCAGCACGAGGAGGAAATGTTGTGAAGGTAAGAAAAGATGCCTTTGATGGACTTCTTCACAAATGCCGATAATTCTTGGTGCTCCTGATGAAGGTGATCTATGCGACTATTGACTTTGTCAAACTTTTTTTCTTGAAGCTGCCTCACTGTCTCAAAGCGAGTCCACAAACTCCCGATCAAGGCCAGGTACAGGTTCAACTTGATCGGACTCAGAGATATCAACATCTTGAGCAGCATCAGTAATAGACAGAGGCTATTGAATGTTACCAGACGGAGGCCGGTGTAGTAGGCATTGAATCGCTTGACACTTTTAGGAATTTCACTCGTAGGAGGGTTGATTCCAAAATGACGAGCTAACACAGACATAAGATAACAGAATGGAGGAGCTCCACGCCCTGTCGAGGTCCAGTAGTGAATGATAGTTGAACATATCAAAGTGGGAAGACAGATTCGACGCACTGTTGCAACACAGTAAAGAATATTGACCATATACCCAGTGAGGTCAGATTTGTTTCTGAATTGAGGATACACATTGTAGGTGAAATGAGGTGGAGTTTGTATTTAGGCAGAAGGCTAGAGGCCCAAAGAAAGTTATCAGATCTTCATTCAACAAAGCTGCCACAAAGTTTAGTAGTGACTTTTCTTCTTGTCCTCCTCAAAAATAGAGTTTTTGACCTCAGATATGTCTCCACCTTTATACAAAGGAATGGACAGAAGATCAGACACGAGTTGGGGAGTGACTGTCACTGTTTCTTCATTCTGGAATTGGATTCGAAAGGAATGCTCTGGAGTAGGGGGATAGTCAAGAATGGAACAATACATTCCTTTAACAAGGGATGGGTAAGTTTTATCACCCCATTCCAAGATTTTTTTTCCTACCCCATTTTTTGATTGATAGGCATTGTCTCATACTTTTGAAGGTCAGGAATACAACACTTACGCTCAATAGTCAGGTCTTTAAATACAGCGTAATTCTGAATCAACTTTAGAAGACGATCACTTTGAAGACTCGGAGGACAAGATGGGTTGGCTAGGGGTTCTGAAAAAGAAGTTGACTCCTAAGAGGAGTGCTCAGAGAGGACAGGAGAGGCGGATGAAGAAGAATGTTCTTGATCTTGAGGAGCAGGCACAAATGGGTTTTGCTTTCTCCGAGCTAAAAGCTTCTTGGGCCTCTTAGCTGGAGGGACAGAGGAAGAGGCTCCATTGGAAAGTAAATCTCTACCACGAGAGGAAGGGATAGCCCCCACATTCTTTGTTCTAGGCATAGTAGTATGAAGAAGAAACCCCAAAAGAAAAAATTTCCCAAGAAGATCCAACAGAAAGAAGAGGGAAAAACGAAGTGGAGAGACTTACCCGTAGATGAAGATAGATACGCACAACAGAGGAGAGTAGGTGCAACGGAAAGAAACGAAGCCAACAGACGAGAGGAGAAGCAATAGGAAGAACCGAAACCACCAGAGCAGCGAGCGGCGGAAGAGATGACGATGAGGGAAGGTGACGAAGGAGAAACCACAGAAAAACCTTGGCAGAGCCAATGGCACTTTCAACAGTGATTGGTACGAAAACAGAAAGGGTTCGAGTTTGATATATATATATATATATATATATATATATATATCCTCGAGCCCCTCAAAGGTGGGCTCAAGGCCCTCGACACTCGAGGCCTCAAAAAGACTCCGAGCCCCTCGAGGAAAAACAGAAAAAAATTTCAAAAACAATTTTCAGCCTTTCTATTTTATTTATTTTTTCATTAAGAATAGAAACTCACCATGGAACACACACTCCAATTGATTTGCGAATATTGAGAAAACGATTTGAGTTGAGAGGTTTGGTCAAGATATCAGCTAACTGATGCTCAGTAGAGATGTACTCAAACTCAATCTATTTTTCTTCCACTAAATCCCGGATGAAGTGGTGATGGATATCTATATGTTTGTCCTTGAGTGTTGGACATGATTCTTAGCGATGTTCATGGCACTCGTGTTATCACAGTGCAATGTCATGGAATTTTGTACGAGGCCATAATATGACAACATCTGTCTCATCCATAAAAGTTGAGTACAACAGCTTGCGACTGCTATATACTCAATTTCAACAGTTGAAAGAGACATGGATGACTGCTTCTGGCTATGCCAAGCTACCAAGAAATTTCCTATGTAGAAGCAGCCTCCACTTGTGGACTTCCTATCATCTAAATTTCTTGCCCAATCGGCATCTATGCATCCAGCAATTTGGAAAGATGTGTCACATGGATGCCAAATGCCATATTGTGATGTGCTAGCCACATATTTAATTATCCTTTTTACATCCTTTAAGTGGGATTCCTTCGGTTTAGATTGGAAACGAGCACAAGCTCCCACACTAAAGGCTATGTCAGGTCTGCTTGCTGTGAGGTACAACAGACTCCCAATCATGCTCCTATAGAGACTTGGGTCAACATCCTTACCACTCTCATCTTTAGATAATTTAATAGTTCTGCTCATAGGAGTGGTGTAGTGTTTAGATCCGTCAAGACCAAAGTGCTTAACCAATTCTTTGGCATACTAGATTGAGAGATGAAGAGACCCTCATGAAGTTGCTTTATTTGAAGCCCTAAAAAGAAGTTTAGTTCTTCAACCATTCTCATTTCGAATGTAGATTTCATTAGGTTGGAGAATTGTTTAGCCGCTTTTTCACTTGTGGATCCAAATACTATGTCATCAACATAGATTTGGGCAATAACAAAAGTTCCATTGTTTCTTTGAACAAATAAATTTGTGTCCACACTCCCCCTTAAAAAATCATTAGACAACAAAAACTGTGTCGTTCATGCCAGGCTCTGGGAGCTTATTTAAGAGCTTATAAGGTTTTCTTTAATTTAAACATATGGTCTGGACAATGTGGGTCAATGAAACCTTTAGGTTGTTCCACATATACTTCTTCATTTAACAATCTATTTAAGAAGGCACTCTTGACATCCATTTGAAACAATTTGAATTTTAATTAACATGCAATGGATAATAAGATACGGATTGATTCTAATCGAGCAATAGGTGCGAAGGTCTCATCGAAATCAATGCCCTCAATCTGAGTGTAACCTTGAGCAACTAGACGGGCTTTGTTTCGAACAACGACACACCGTGCTCATCTAACTTATTTTTGTAAATCCACTTAGTGCCAATTACATTTGTGCTTTTGGGTCTAGGCGCTAAGTCCCAAACTTCATTCCGTTTGAACTGGGCAAGTTCTTCTTGCATAGCATTTACCTAGTCCTCATCAAGTAAGGCTTTGACTACATTTTTGGGTTCTATTTGGGATGTGAAGCTCATGTAACTAGAAATATTTTCTAGTTGCCTCCTAGTTTTTACACTAGTCATGGGTCACCAATAATTTGAGACATGAGGTGATCCTTCACTGGTTTTAGATCTTGTATAGAAGGAGATGATGATGATGCAATTGATGAAGATTCCTTGTTTTGGTTTGTAGGGAGATCTTCTTCATCTTTTGACATGGGATGTGACTCACACATAAGGTCATCAACAACTATATTTATGGATTCTTGGATGGCACTAGTCCTTAAATTTTGAACTCTATAGGCACGGTTGGTATTAGAGTATCCAAGAAAGATGCCGTCATCACTTTTGGAGTCAAATTTTCCCAAATTTTCGCGGTCTCTAAGAATATGGCATTTACTTCCGAAGACCTTAAAATATTTTGCATTTGGCAGTTTTGTTCAACCCTGCTCTTATGTACACACGGTTTATAATGAAGCAAGCAGTATTCATGGCTTCGGCCCCAGGCAATTGTTCACTTTGGAGTAAAACAGTTGCCATTTCTTGCAAGACCCTATTTTTTCTTTCAGCTACCCCATTTTGTTGAGGTGTCTTTGGGGCTAAAAGCTCATGATGCATGCCATGTTTTCCACAATTTTTTTCAAATGCATCGTTTTCAAATTCCCCACCATGATCACTTCTTATTATGTTTATGGAGGGTTTTGTTTTTCATTCATGATGCGCTTAGCAATAATTTTAAATTCATAAAAGGCATCAGATTTCTCCTTAAGATATGCTACCCAGGTATATCTAGAGTAGTTATCTACAACCACCATAAAATACTTCTTTCCTTCTACACTAATGGCTTGTGTAGGTCCAACCATGTCCATGTGTAATAGTCAAGAGGTCTAGAGGTTCCAATTTCATTTACCTTTTTGTGAGCTGCTCTTATTTGCTTCCCTTTTTGGCATTCACCACAAATAATATTATACTTACGGCTCATTTTGGGAAGATCTTTCATATGCTCACTCAACCGAGACAAGTCTTTGAAGTTGACCTGTCCAAGTCTTTGATGCCACAACTTGGCATCTTTTGTTTGAGCCACATTGCACGACATTTCTACCCGAGTTGGGCTATTTTCCAAGATATATCAATTTTCACTCGTTTTTAGACCTTTCAAGACTGTCACCTTCATTGGTTAGATCTCACTGTCATTATGCCTAAATGTCACATAATGGTCATCTTCACAAAATTTAGAAATGCTAAGCAAATTGTGTTTAAGACCATCCACATAAAAAGCATCTTTAATGATTAAAGAGTTAGGCATTTTTAAGGTCCCAATTCCACAGATTTTTGCTCCATGACCATTTCCAAAGGTTACAGATCCTCCATTATATTCTACCATTTCAGAAAAATAGGATCTGTCCCCAATCATGTGTCTAGAACACTCGCTGTCAAGATACCATTTAGACTGATTTTCTGTTTTCAAGGTAACGTGAACAATTAAACTTTTCATCTTGGGTATCCATCGGGGGGTAGACTGAGAATGAGCAGATTCTTTTTCCAAGTTAGAGGATTTTCTTTGGTTCATTTTACTGCTTTTATTTCCTCTTCTTTGATTTCTTAACTCATTCAAGATGTTTAGTTTTTGAGTCAAGTGATTTTGCCTTTTGTTCCCATTTGGATTTTCTTTTGAGTGCACATTCTTAGACATCTTAGGTTGGTTGCATTCAAATCTCATATGTCCAGACTTCCCACAATAAAAGCAAATAACATTTGACATTTTTATGGAAGAGGACTTCCCTTTAATAAAAAACAGTTTGGCTTGTAGGTGTTTTTCCATTTTGATCTTTAAATCCAAGACCCGATCTATCACCAGTACTGTTTTCCAATATTAGGTAGTTTCTCAAGCTTTTGTTCTCCTTGAGTAAACTTATCTTCGAATTTTATTTTATGACTTTTGAGGTTTTTTAACTCTGAACTTAATTTATAATTTTCCTCTTCCAGTCTTATTCGAATTTCCTTTGATTGTTTAATGTCTTTTTCATACATTTTCAATTTATCATGAAGGAATCTTTCAGTTTCTCTCAATTCCAGGATTTCATCACTTGATGTCTTTAAGCGTGTTGAGAGTTTTCCTTTTTTCCAATATTTCAATTTCCAACTGGCTCGATAGTTTGGTATTTTCAACTTTTGATTCATTAAGCCTTTTAGCCAAATTAATAAGGAGTCATAGGCTTCTTGAAGATCATCTTCATCGTCAAAGTTTACATTTTTTTGAATCAGATATAGGATCATTGAATGTGCTGGAAGCTATGAACCCCTTTTGATTTTCAATGTAGATCATCTTCATCGTCAAAGTTTTCATTTTTTTGAATCAGATATAGGATCATTGAATGTGCTGGAAGCTATGAACCCCTCTTGATTTTCAATGTCCTCTTGGGTTGACTCATCTGACTCACTTTCTGATTGAGAGGAGTTTTCCCTAGTAACATTCATAGCTTTCTTTTTAACACTTTTCTTTGATGGACATTCAATAGCGAAATGTCCACGACCACCACAATTATAGCACATGTGATCCTTTTCTTTGGAAGAACTAGGTTTTCCTTTATATTTCTCTTTTGATTCGTCCTTTTTTGAAGTTTTTTTGTTTCCCTTTTGATAATGTTTTAAAAAAATTTGGCCCAAAAGAGCAACATCTTCATTGGGATCCTTCTCTGTTTCAGATTTTTTCTTCCTTTATTGTTTCTGATTTAACAGGTGAATTGAGGGCAGGGGCAATGGATTTTTGTCTGCGTTTGTCAAAATGAAGTTCAAACGTTTGTAATGACCCAACTAAATCATCTACCCTCATGTTTACTGCGTCTTTATATTTCTCAATAGAGACGACTTTAGGGTTGAATCTATGAGGTAAATTTCTTAAGATTTTAGTTCATACCTTAGATTCTGGAATTCTTTCACCTAGAGTTCACTATGTCACTTAGTCTAGAATAGAACTCCATGAACGATTCATTTTCATCCATGTGTATAACATCGAATTTGGATTAAGGAATTTGGAGTCTTACCTTTTGACAATTGAAGTTCCCTCATGAGTTCTTTCTAGAATATCCCATGCTTCCTTGGCCGTTTCACAAGTCATGATGTGTTTATACTCGTCAGGTGAAACAACACAATTTATAGCTTTCAAGGCCCTACCATTTGCAATATATAGGGTTTTTTTCATGTCATTCCAGGTGAAGTAATTTTTAGGTTGATTCCCTATAATTTCTTCAGAGGATTTTTCATTTTCATCTTTGGTTGATTTTCCAATTATTTCTTCTACAGGCTGTTTTGAACCCCTTATTACTGATTCCCAGATGGCTCCATCAAGGGATACAAAGAAACTTTTCATTTTTGCTTTCCATGAAGCATAGTTTGAGCCGTCAAAGTAAGGAGGTTTAGAAACAGGTTGACTCTCCCCTCTATGCATGGTTCTAGTGTTGTGGGACCCTGATTATTTTCCCTATTTTGGAAAGTCACCTGTATGATTGTATACTCTGTATAGATAAGGATACGTCTAGTGTATTTTTCTTTTTTTGGCCACCTTAATTGGCTCTCTTTTTCTATTTATTGATGTATCCTCTAAGAGGAAAAGACAATACAATTGAGAGAAGGGTTCTTCCCAACACAGTGTGTTCTTCTTCATCTTCTTCTTCTTTTATTATTATTTTTCTACATGGTATCAGCCAGAAAGATCTCTGCGATTCTCCGGTGATCTTCTGCTGCGAATACCAGAATTTTATTCCACATCTGAACTTATTTTTCAGTTTTTTTTTGGACTGTCTGTGCATCTTTCTGGTACAGCCTTTAATCCGCTGCCACTTCTCTGCAACCGCAGTTTCTGCCTGCTCTACCGATCTGCCTCCGACGTTCGTTGCTAGTGTCTGCAGATCTCCCGATCAGATCCAACCACATCTGGAGATCTGAGCAGGCTTTTTTTCTCTTTCTTCACAGTTTTTTGTCCATCGCGTTACTGCACACCAGAGAGCACTTGGCTGCTCATCGCTACCACTGCATCGCTTGCTGCAGATCTGGTTGCTCTGCTGTTGACTGCGTTCTGCTCATCTCCGAGGAACTGCCCAGATCTGAGCGGAAGCTCTTTCCCTCTCTCGCCGTCGGTGTTGTTGCTGACCCAGATCTGCCGCTACCACTCTGCTGGCCCTCTTCGTCAAGATCCGGCCTTTTCATATTCCCACTACGACGTTTGTTCGCTGGCTGCCGTGTGCAGATTCGGTGCTCTCCGATCTCTCCCTCATCTTCCCAACGCCAGATCTGGAGCTTGCTTACACAGATCTGAAATCCAGATCTCCCTTTGTGACTGCACCATCGCCGCTTGCCTTAGATTTCTGCGGAAACCTTTGCCAGATCTGCTGTTTTGTCTCCGGACGATCTGCTGTTCTGCTGCCCAGATCTGCTTCGCTAATCCGCTTCTCTATTGTTATCAACTACTGCCCTCAACTTACTTTTGAATACCAGATCTGAGATCTATTTGCCACACCCTTTGGGTCTGCAGCATCATTTCCGGCTGTCCTTTGCGGTTGCCGTCTCCAGCCTTCAGTTCCTTTCTCTTGCTGATAGGGACGTCGGTGCCTTTTTTTTTTTGAGGATTTTTCTTCCCGATCTGCACTATGGCCTCTACTGATTCTTCTCTCGGATCTTCTTCTAGTGGATCTTCGTCATCTACTTCTATTTCCGATATGACTTCCTCCCGATCCACTCATATTGGCAAGATGACAACCGTCTTGTTAAATTAGACCAATTACTTCCAATTGTCTCACTCTGCCAAAATGTTTCTTGAACCCAAGCAACTGTCTGACTATATTGATGGCACTAGCACCGAACCGGCCAAGATTGATTCATCATATCGCACTTGAAAAGCCAATAATTCCTTGGTTCAGTCCTGACTACTTCACTCCATGGAAGATAATGTGTGTGGCACGATCTCTACTCTTCCTACTGCTAAGGATGTTTGGGATACCATTACAGCTTTGTATTCTGATGGTGACAATGCAGCACGCCTATATGAGTTATATCAGATGGCATCTCATCTCCGACAGGGGGAGCTCTCATTGATTCAGTATCATTAAAAAATGCGAACATGTTGGTTGGAATTGGATCAACTTGAATATGTTCAATTTAAGCTTCCTGATGATGATGTGCTCTATAAGCAATTACTTGATCGACGACGAGCATTTGAGTTATTGGCCGGAGTCCGAAATTTGAGCCTATACGTGCTCAACTGCTTGGGCAACGCCCCCTTCCTTCTCTGGCTGAGGTCTCTACTCTACCCTACTTCGGGATGACCGACGTCGAATTGTTATGGCTCCTCCTATGCCACCTGAACGTTCACCCTTGTTCACAGCTCATTCTGTACCTCCTCCACTTCCTACTTCCCGTGGTAAAGATACATCCTCTGACACTCGTCGGGACACCAGAGGTCCATAGCGGAAAGGTACTCGGTTTTCACATATTGCAAAATGACCAATCACTCCGTTGAGTCGTGCTACAAGCTTCATGGCAGACCAAAACAAGCTCATCTCACTGATGCTCCTTCTACTAATGCGACTGGTGACACTGCACCTGTGACTCGACAAGAATTTGCCCTTTTAAGCAACAGATGCAACGTCTTCAATCCTCTGAGGCTTCTCATACTGTCTTCTCCCCATCAGGTACTGGACCCTCTGCACATCATGTCTCCCACCATTCCTGGATTGTCGATTCTGGTGCTACTGACCATATGGCTAGTATGTCCAACCTTTTCTCCTCTCTTTCACCTTAGCTAATGGCTCATCTACTAACATTGTTGGGAAATGGACACTTCCAGTTACTCTTAACTTGGATCTTTCCTTTGTTTTGCATGTTCCAAAGTTGTCCCACAATTTATTGTCTGTTAGTGGCTTGACTCGAAATTTAAACTGCTCGTTCACTTTCTTTCTTTCTCACTGTGTCTTTCAGGATCTGACCACGAGGCAAGTGATTGGTGGTGGTCATGAAGTTGCAGGTGTATATCTTCTTGATCATCAATCTGGTGCTTCTGAAGCTTGCTTGACCTCCTCTTCACCCGATGTGTGGTTTTGGCATTGCCGGCAAGGACATCCTTCTAATGCAATGTTAAAGAAACTTGTTCATTCTTTATGTTTTAATAAGTTTCAGTGTGAACATTGCCAATATGGCAAACATAGTCGAACTTGTTTTCCTCCATCAATAAATGACCGTGCATCTACATTATTTTTTGTTATACATTCTGATGTTTGGCAATCCCCCTCTGTCTCTCGAACAGGTTTTCGTTATCTTGTTTCTTTTATTGATGAGTATTCACGCATGACATGAATATATATGATGAATCATAGATCTGACGTACTTGATCATGTTCGTACGTTTTACGAATGGGTTGAATCACAATTTTCCTATCACATTAAAATTTTGCGAAGTGATAATGGGGGAGAATATTTGTCACATTCTTTTATTCAATTCCTACAAGACCATGGTGTCGAATCCCACCTCTCTTGTCCATCTACACCTCAACAAAATGGTGTCGTTGAACGCAAAAATGGTGTCGCCCTCTCCCTTCTCTTTACAATGCATGTCACGCACTCATATTGGCTTGAAGCCATCTTAACCTCGTGTTATTTTATCAACTGCATGCCATCTCAGGTGCTGGACAAGTCTCCCCTTGACCTTATTTCACTGCATAAACCCATTCACAGTCCTCCTTTGCATGTTTTTGGGAGTGTCTACTTTGTTCATCAATTCTCTGTTGATAAACTCTCTCCTTGGGCTATGCGATGTGTCTTTTTTGGCTATTCACCTTTTCATAAAGGCTACAAGTGTCTTGATCCCCTCACAGGGAAATCATGTGTCCATGGATATCACTTTTTTTTAGACGGTCCCATACTTCTCTGCACCGTCTGTTTCCTCCTCCCCTCCTGTTCTACCTCTCCTTCCGGCCACCACTCCTCCGTCTTGCACTACTCCACCTAACTGCAAAGCCTACTCTGGTGTACCAACGCAGGCATCCCAGGCCTCCTCCTCCAACAGACGCCACTACCCCATCTGCCCCTGGTCCAGATCCCTCCACAACAGCTGAGTCTGAACTTCCTATTGCTCTTCGGAAAGGTAAGCGTACATGTATTATTCATCCCCTTGATCATTTTGTGTCCTATCATGTTGTTTCTCCTTCCTATCACAGCTTTCTTACCGCTCTGGACAACATTAAGATTCCCAAGCAAATTGACGTTGCCTTTTGAGATCCCTCTTGGAAGGCAGCCATGGATGAGGAATTAGCTGCACTGGAAAAAAAAAAATCATACTTGGGATATGGTTCCTTTTCCTCTAGGAAAATCTCCAGTTGGTTGCAAATGGGTATTTGCTCTGAAACATAATCCAGATGTATTTATTGCCAGGTATAAGGCCCATCTACTTGCCAAAGGCTTCACACAGGCTTATGGGGTGGACTATCAGGAAACATTCTCCCCTGTGGCAAAGATTACCTCTGTTCGGATCTTGATTTACATCGCCACAACTCATGACTGGCCATTTCATCAGTTAGATGTGACCTCCAAAATGAAATATATATGCTACCACCACCAAGATTTATCAAGCAGGGGGAGTCTCCCTCAGTCAGCAGGCTCAGAAAAGGTCTCTATGGCCTTAAACAGTCCCCACGAGCTTGGTTTGAGAAGTTCAGCAGTGCTTTGTTACCTTATAGTTTCTTCAGATGTCAGATGGATCACTCAGTCTTTATTTACCGTCTTCAGTCTGTGGTAATGATTCTAGTGGTGTATGTCGATGACATTGTTCTCACAGGTAATGATGATGCTGCCCTTTCTACATTTAAAGAATATTTACAGCGCACATTTGATATTAAAGATCTGGGACAGTTGCGATACTTTCTTGGTATTGAGGTCACTCGTTCTCCTTGAGGACTCTCTCTATCTCAACACAAGTATGTCCTTGATCTCCTCCAGGATGCTGGGTACTATGGATGCAAACCGGCTGACACGTTGCTAGATGTCAACACAAAGTTATTTGCTTCAGATGGGACCCTTTCTTGATTCTCCTACATTTTATCAAAAGTTGGTGGGGAAACTAATTTACCTCACTATCACCCGACCCGATTTATTATATGCGGTTGGTGTGGTCAGCCAATCAGGCACTTAGATCTAATCCACCGTACAATGATGATAATTGAAAATAAACAAAGAACACTTGCCTTGGACTTGCGCTGATGTTAGTAGATGTGTTTCTTCAAGGATCTCTTGGCTTTGGTCTTCAGTACTTGATTTCACCAGTGTGGGGCAAGCAAAGATGATGGACTAGGATATAGGATGCTACAAGGAATCCTAGGTAGTTTTCTCACTATCTCTTCTTCATTGAAAGCTAGGACAGTACTTTAGTTTTTCATGAAGATTTTGTAGAAGAGATGAGAAGGAGATGCTTGTAATAGTCTCTGAGAGACTACGGTTCGATTTTAGATCTCAAAGGTGTCTTAAACAGAGATAAGCCACAAAAATATATAGATCTTTCTTAATCCAACGGCTACTCCATGAGGGGCTCGGGCCCCATATATGGAAAGGCCAGCTAAATGAAGTATTGCTCCAAACAGTTGCTCAACCCTCTGCTCGAGGGGCTTGCTCTTGGCAGGTTTTGATTTTCCAGATTTAGTCCCTTAGCTCTTTTTCATGTTTGGATTTTCCTAAGGTCTATTTTTGGTCTATTTATCTGAGTGGGTTTCCAACCACATGGTGAGATGTCCCAATAAGCTTTTGTTCTTCTGATCTTCTGTTCTTCAAACATCTTCTGAGCATCCAAGGCAAGGTTTGACAGGGCCACAGAATTGACAATAAGATGACTCGGACAAGCCCGGGCACTAACAGACAAGGCTTTCCTAATACTAATAAGTTATGTCTCGGAATCCTTTCGACTTGTTGACTCGGAAAAAACTATAGATGTTTTGCCATTGCAGTCGCTAAACACTCTGCCTATTCTCGCCAGACCCAATTTTCCCCCTGCTGCCTCGTCAACATTAAATTTGTGTGTATCATGTTAAGGAGGGGACCAGTGGCATGGACATTGGTCTTCCTTGGCCCTCTACGTAGGCAACCCTCCTAGGAGGTGTAGAAGTCTACCATTTTAAGGCCTTTGAACTTTATGTTGGATAAGAGCCATGTGCAGAGTCTCCATTTTGCTTTTTAAATAAGGTCGTTCTCCTCTGACTCCTTATTCTCAAAGATCCTAGAATTTCTATCCTTCTACACGGTCCATAGAACGGCTGCTGAAATGGTGTTCTAGGGTGCTTTCATCTTTGGACTGATGTTATGAATGAACCAAGATTGACAACTCCTTCATAAGTTCTCTCAGTTACCCATGATACCCCCAACAAATTTGCAAAACTTATCCACAGTTTTCTGGTCGTTGGGCATTCGAAAAACAAGTGATTGATGTCCTACTCTGTGTGGCCACATAGTGTGCAGGTCTTACTAGCAGTTTGTTAATTGACTATTCTAATGCTACTATATTATTCCATCCTCCTTGGGTTGGAATTGTTATATGCTATTAATTATGATACTATTATGATTAAGTCATGTAGCTGTGGTATCAAACTTTTGAAGCTACCATGTTCAACCATTAGATCTATACATGCATGTGCATATGTGCATGTTTGTGTCTGAGTTGCATGGCTGCAGGTATGTGTGTGAGTTTCTCATGGTTATGAAGTTTCGGATATAGCAAGTCCCAAAACATAGGATTTATGGATTTGGCATCAAGATGAATAAATTTATTTATTTATTTAACTAATGCAATTAAAAAACAACATATAAGCTTCACTCAATACAATCAAATGATAAACATGTTAATGTTTTAGTTAGTTTGCAAAAGGGAAAAAATGTGACAATATTTTGTGACCATGCAAAACATCAAGGGTAGTAATGGAGTGATTCATGAAGAATCCTTCATTGTACCAAAAGAATCCATGATGAATCTGTTAAGAATTCAACATGAGACATGTTTGAAATTTGCACGTTGCTCATTTAAAAAAAAAAATCCATGTAACATAGGTGTGTGTAGTTACAAATTTCTCAAACAGTTTTAACTTGACAATTACTGGGGTTTTATGTCCAACAATGTAGATTTATCCTGTCCCAATTGTCTAGTTTTAAGAGCAATGGCAAAGACAAGAGTCCAGCATTTCTATGAACCTATTTCGGGTTCATGCCAAGTAGATCCACAACAAAAGCAGGGAATCCTTTTTTTTCAAATTTGCCAACCATCAATTTCATTGTCATCATCATCATCATCATCAAGTAGATCAAGACAAGCTTCTTTTGCTCTACCTTTTCCCTACCTTATGAAAGACCATATTCTTTGTGACTTCACTTTTTGTCATGTCCTTTACGGCCACCTCAGTTCGTGTCTTTAATTACTTCCACCTTTTCCCAGTGTCTTTATATTGGGATAACAGTTTTTTACTTGATCTACCAACTTGACCTGAAAAACAAGGTTCTAGTCAATCATTGTTGAGTTCAAGTTGGGTTTAAAGAAATCCAACCTATCTTGAATGCAATTCGACCCGATAATCCTTGAACCAACTTGGAAAATAGCGTTTGGGTTCATCATTAAAAAAAAAGAAGTAGGGTTTGGGTTGAGTATCTCAACTTATTTATTAAATAGGTTGACCAAACTTGAATCGACTCGGTAATCTAGTTGAGTTTGGGTTAATGGTTCCAAATAAATGGGTCGGTCACTGAAATCAAGTGCACCCCCCTCCCCCTCCCACTCCCTCACATCACATTTTTCCCTCTATTTTTTTTTTAAAAAAAAAAAGGAAATTGAAGGATTGAAGAAGTTTGAAGCCATATTATATATTTTAAACCCAGATGTAACATGCAAACATAAATGGCAAATACAAATTGTTTGGTGGTAGTTACTAATTGCTTTCTGAGTTACCATTTTTTCGTAAGTTACTACTAAATAATTTGTGGTTTCAAAATGAAATTTTAGTGAACCAATATAGTGATTAATCATTTCTTTCTAAATATTTTTGTAACAAAATGGATATATAAGAATGAATACAATTCAAAATCATCAAGTTTATTAACACCCTAGTTTATGATCATATAGTGAGGTTGGACATACTTGGCCTAAAAGAGACTGATACTTTCTCATATCTGGGGTTAGAATGAATACAAACTTTACAATCAATAATTTTCCAATTTTCTGTATTTTGGACGGTTTTTAGAATTTTTTATGGAGTTTTAAAATTTCACTTGTATAGACTAATTCAATTGATGACCAGTATTATTAGTCGTCAACCAATTCAAATCGTGTATCACTAGGGACCAACAAGATGACTGATATTGTATCAGTTTATGAAGACCTTGATGTTTTTTTACTAATGAATGACAAAATGGTTGTGAAATACTTGTATGAGCTAACTCAAAGGGGTTGGAGTGATGGCCATGAACCCACCTCAAGAAGTGGAGAGTCCTGAGTTAGATTCTCACTCCACCCCAAAGGGCCGCTCCCCGTAGAGTTACCCGGTGTGTGTGGTTATGGAGGCTTGCACATACTCCAAAGATTAATCGGTGCTCTAAGAGGCATGGACACCTTGGTCATAAGAAAAATACTTGTATGAGTCAAACATGAGCAATTGCATTTGCAAAATGTTGTTACTTTAATTGTCAGTTTTTGTTATATTATAAAAGTATACCTAATATGACTCCTTTTCGTGACTTTTTTCTTGTTTTCTTTGCCCATCATTGTTCACCTTTTTGTAGGATCCATGGTGGAATCCAGCTGTTGAGGAGCAAGCCGTAATGCGTATTCATCGCATTGGGCAAACCAAAAAGGTTTCAATCAAACGGTTTATCGTTAAGGTATTATGCAAACACAAATTCTCATGATCCACAAACTTTAACTTCTATATTGATGAAAATTTTGATATTGATTGGGTATGTTGGTCATAAGCATTAATTACAAATTCTTTTGGAAAGACTTGCCTAACACCTTTTATAAGTGAAACATTTGACCCCAAATTATGTAACTGATGTTAAAAGTTGCAAATTTCAAGTGGTGGGGTCAATGGATTTGTTTCCACTGTAAAAGGATCTAAACATGGAGTGTTGATGAGGTATAAAGGTCAAAAGACACCTAAAATAAAGCACCAATGGCATATGGATCCACACAACACTCAATATGAATAGCTGTGCTAGTGGGGTCAAATGAGTTATTTTATTTGTGGGAATCCAATCTTAAGGTGCTAGTGAGTTGAGGGTTTAAATAACAGTGAAAGAGCAAGTGTAGATGGAATATAAATCCCAAACATCAATAAAAAGCCAGTGCGCATAAACATGGAAGGTGCAAATGAGAAGCATCAATAAAGAGCCAGTGAACATATAAATATTATGGTGCAAATGAGACTAACTCCCAAACCATAGGAACTTGTAGTGGCAATGAACTCCCTAGAACTCCCCAAAATTTTAACTTCAAGTCCCAAAACTGCTTTATAACTCTCCAGTGGAATGGTTCAAAGTGTCTAAAACACAAAGAATCCCTAGTGGTATCTATAGAGTGAAAAAGAGAGAGTTTGCCAAGTCCAATTTCATGTGCTAACTATAATAGATGAGATATGTAATACCCCACCCAAAAGTCCCACATCGGTTGTGGACTTGGGTGGTGGGGGCTTTATATGAGGGGGCAAGCCCCTCCCCATAACAAGGCCTTTTGGGCTTGGCCAAGTGAACCAGGGTCCAAAGCAAAGCCATGAGGGCCCAAAGCGGACAATATTGTGCTGGCAGGAGCGGGGCGTTACAAATGGTATCAGAGCACGGTTCAACTCTCGGACTGAGGGTGTGGGTAGGTGCGTGTTGGGTCCAGCATGGTTGAGACGGAGGTGGCTCTGGTCTTAAAGGGGATAGGTTGTGATACCCCGCCCCGTGGGGGCCAGGAGCCTGGGGCTAGATAGTGCCTCTGGTGCCACATCACCTAGTAGGGGTGATTTCTTGTGGTATATAAGTAGGCTTCCTCCCATAAAGCACAACGAGTTTGGAGGGCCTCCTGGTGTGAAGCCCTCTAGCTGTACGTAAGAGGTAGGGCCTGAGAATAGAAAGAAGTTAACCCTTTCCCCCTAGGTTGAGTGAAGGTAGAAACTTTAGAAGGGTTAAAAATTGTTTGGTCTTTGAATATGATGTTCAGGGTAGCATCATGTTCAAGGTGATCGGTAGTGTTCCAGGAGTCTCATTGTTCGACTAGGTGAAGTTCTAGTTTGGTGCTTGGTTACATGAGGCCTTTTGGGCCTGGTCATGTGGGCCAAGGCCCAAAACAAAACCGTGCAGGCCCGTGAGCCCAAAGAGGACAATATTGTGATGGGGTAGGGTCGGGTCGTTACAAATGGTATTAGAGCACGGTTCAACTCTCGGACTGTGGGTGTGGGTTGGTGTGTGTTCGGTTCGGCATGGTTGAGACGGGGGCGGCTCTGGTCTTAGGGGGCATAGGTTGTGATACCCTGCCCCGTGGAGCCTAGTGCCAAATAGTGCCCCTGGTGCCACGTCGCCCTACAGGGGTGATTTCCTGTGGTATATAAGTAGGCTTCCTCCCATAAAGTACAACGCGTTTTGGAGGGCCTCCTGATGTGAGGTCCTCAGAGCAAAGCCATGCAGGTCTTGGTGAGGACCCAAAGTGGACAATATTGTACTGGCTGGAATGGGGCGTTACAAGATAAGTGGTTTCAATGATGATGAAAGGAGAAGGGGGTAAGACTAGGTTGAATCACATGTTCGATCCTAACAGACTGCATGGGTGGTTGTGCCTGGCCACTTGATGAAGGCCAAGGTAGTGTAAGAACCTTCCTTAGACTTCAATGAAATAAATAGACCAAAGGAACTTCCTCTCGAAGTGGTTCCAAACCAAAGACGTCGCTAATAGCTATCTTTGGTAATACTAATTTTCGGTTTAAATGAATTGAATGTTTAAAAAAAATTGCAATTCCAGAAAGAACAATCAAATTTGATTTAATTGAAGTGCTGACTTAAAAATAGAAAAGCAGGCATTAAGTTAATTCAATTAAACAAAATGAAACTAGAAATTTAAATGAGAAACTTACTTGGAACTTATTCCAAACTTGAGACTACTCTCAACTTCAATTAACTCCAAAAGGATTCCTCCAAAATTCAGTGTCAAATTCGTGTTACAAGCACACCCACATTTCTATTTATAGGCTTAGGGGTGGTGAAAACCAAAGATAAACAAAACCTAGTGGCTTGAAACAAAGAGGAAAAATTGGTGTATGGGCGTGCAAGCCCAATCGGAACTCTATCTAGTCACCTAACATCAACCAATGAGAAAAAAGAGAAAAAAAATTACAACCAATGGGAAAATGTAATATCTAAGACTCAACAAAACGCTACTAGTCCATGTGTCCATGCTCTGCAATACACATTGGAGAGGAGTTTCACACATCCATGAACTATAACGTAGGAATTTGAGTTGAAATTGGAGAGTTCCTTTCACTCACTGACATTTGTCCTGAAAAACAATCATAACTCGGGCTACGTAGTGTAAACTTGGGCTTGTTGGAAAAGTCATTGAATAAGCTTTCCAACAAACCTAATTTCATCAAAATCTGTTATCGTTTGATGCCTCAATTATGCCTACAAAGTTGTTGCTCGTTTTCTGCCAATGAGAGAATTTAGCCAAATTGGTTAAATTTTAGCTAACTTGCGCCTCCTCCTTGCTTCATTTGAATTTCCTCTTTACATTAGGGTTTTGACCGTGCATCCCTCCTCAAAGTGGGGTCCATTAAGCACTTGAGTGACCCAAGCCCATGTGTGGGATCCACGTGTATAAAACATGCTAATTTGGAGCTTAAATTGGCTAGTTTCCTACTCTACTTGCCACGGTCCAAATGATCACATAATTTCAAGGCTACGGCCGCAATCTCATCAATATCACCTCCATTTCCACCATAACTCTCCTTGCCTATGATGTCCACATCATCTCCTCCCTCCTTAGAAGAACTCGTGCTCATCTTGATGCAAAGGCTCTTCTGCTCAATAGGGGCAAAGTCTGGGAGATCCCTTCCTGAATCATGAGAAAACACTCCCTTCTTTCACATGCAGAAAATGTTCCCTCCCTTCACAAAGTTTGGGAGCCCTTCCTTCACATGTGGGAATGGTTTTTTCTTTTCTTATCTTTTCTTTTTTGAGTGAAGAGTCAAAGGTTGAGTCATACTTTTCATATATTTATTGAAAGTTCTCCCTTGTATGCTAGAATATGATTGCCCCTAGAGAGGGAGGGAAGGGAGGGGGATAGGTCAATCCTAGTTTCCATGGTGTTTACAAAATTCTTGATTGTTTAATGTTTAAGTGCAGCAGAACAACAACTTTAATCAAGAGATTTGTTTAGTGTGATAAATTGTTTATAATTTCTTTAAATGATGACACTAAGTTTAGACCCTTTTGCATATTGCTTGATTATCAATGCTTGTGTACAATGTATAAATAAAGATAATCAAATGCAAAGTGATGCTGTTGAAAAGAGTGCTTAAATACGAAAACACAAATACACAATAACCAAACACCATAAGACCAAACTTATAGTGGTTTGGTTAGCCAACCTACATCTACTGTTAGGACTAGCTCAACCTTGAGTTATCCCCAAATCCACTAAGTGGGGACTTACACCATAACAATTAGAGTAGGAATTCTATCTCACTCAATCGGCTGGGAATTTCATCCACCACATGTAGAATAGGAATTCCACCTGTTCATTTGACTGAGAATTCCACCCACCACATGTGCCAGAGACTACGCTCTAGATTTTTTATAATGGTTCCGGAGCCAAGCCTCCTTAATCCACTTCCACGGGACAAAGGTTTTAAATAAAATTAAAACCAAAAAGCACTTGCCTTTGAAGCTCTTTCTCGTTGATGTGTGCTTCTCCAAGATCCACCCAATGTGTGTCGACGCTCCACCTTGTAGCCATCGCAGAGCAATCACAATTTTAGGGTGACTAGGAAACTGGTTCTACCAAATCTTTCCTGGTTTATTATCCTTTCCCCTCTCTCTCTCACAAACTCAATCCATATGATTAGGTTTTATTAGATTTCCCAAATGTAGGCACAAGAGAGAGAGTGATTCATTTTGTTAGCCATTGTTTAAGCTCACTGATAATGATGAGGGTCCAACGGATTTGCCAAAGGATGCCAATTGGCTGCACAAGAATTGGTATTTATAGATAAGGCAACCAGTTTCAGCAACGGTCATGTACTGACTGGTCGGGCACACCGAGGGGTCGGTGACTAAAAATATTACCGTTCAACAACCCGACCGCATTAAATGCACTCCCAACGGTATAATTCTTTCTCGGTCGACAGGTCGGTGTCGCCAATGGATCGACAGTCATGCCACCGATTGGTCGGTCCATACGAGAGGCTCGGTCTGGAGCAACATCATGCAGACATAGTTTCAAGTGCAGAAACTAGTCTTACCCAGACCGACCTGTCGCCCTTTACTGAGGGGTCGGTCCTGGTACTCTCGATCGGTCTTGAGCTACCAATATGTCTGTTTTCTCGAGAGCCCACCTGAGTTCTAAGTTCCAGAATTCATAAGTCTTTATCGAAGAGTCGTTGACCACTAGGGGTCGTTTCAGCCTTTCACCGAGAGGTCAGGGCATACGAGACTCTGGATCAGAGGCACACCCAAAATGACAGTTCTATGATCAAGAAATTTTGTCAATCTGGCCGACCAGTCTTTGACCACAATGGGTCGATCCTCTCTCTACCGAGGAGTCGGTGAGAACGACTGGTCTAACTGACAGTGAAACCAAATATATATTTCCAAGTTGGGTTCCAATTCACTGTTAAGTTTCCTCTCTAGGCTTTTAATGATTTTACCATTTGTTCAACTAAGCCTACGAATAGTCCTCTTAAGGTGTTGATACCACCTAAAGTTATCTATAGCTAAATACCTGTTGTGATTGCCATACACGATGAGCTTTGAACCTGGTGGAGTTGATCTTTTTTCTTGATCACTTTGAGTCTTCAAGCTTCTAGCAAGTGTTTCTTCCCGAGTCATGGAATTGACAAACTCAGGGACTCGGCAAGCCGGGACACTAACATTTATGGTTCTATTAGACACATTAACTTTATTAAAATAAATTGCTTAATTTAAATCAGGTAGCTGGTTGTGTTTAATGAGACTATTTTCTTTTAAATTTTCACATCAAAAACTATTCTTTTGATTTTATATGGTCAATGAACATATCTCATTATCAAATAGCATGTAATTTAAATTGATTATATTATATCAGATTACCTTTACAAATCATATTTTTCTTAAATTTTTTAGACCATTGATTTTAGCGTTAATCTTATTATTATATTTAGATATGGCAAAAATATATTATTTTTAATTTTTTATTTTAACTCATAAATTAAACATTAATTAATAATTTAATGTTATTTATAATTTTTATATTAATGGCACGAATTTGACTGAGTTTGACCATGGTTGAACCTTATTTAACCTAACCTTCTATTTAGATGGTTCGTTGGATGAGTCGGTTTTTAAACATTGTTGTTGACCACCTCCATTTGTCCGTCAATTTGAGGGTGGTATAAACCACTGAACTTAAGCTCAGTTCCAAGTTGTTGCCATAAAGATATCCAATAGTGGCTCATGAACTTGGTATCCCGATCTGAAACAATGGACTTCGGAACACCATGGAGTTTCACCACTTCCCTAGAGTACAAGTCTGCTACATGGGATGCATCTGCGGACTTCCGGTATGGAATGAAGTGAGCGATCTCTGAGAATCGATCAACTACGACCAAGATGTCTACACAATGGAAGATGTCTACACCCCATTGTGTACGGGGAAGTCCAAGAACAAAATCCATGGAGACACCTTTCCATGGGCATACTGGAACTGCTAATAGAGTATAGAATCCGGCATTCTGCATTTGGCCCTTGGCCATCTGGCAGACATGGCATTTATCAATGTACCTGCTCACATCCTTGCTGATGCTTGACCAATAAAATTTCTCCTCCAATGAAGTCAAGGTCCTTTCCCTTCCAAAATGCCCTATAAGATCACCACCATGCAGCTCTCTCACAAATCACTCCCTTAGAGAACAAACTGGTATGCAAAGTCTGGAATCCTTAGACAAATATCCATCATGAATAAGGTAGTCGTCTAAAGGTCCCTGTTGTGCCGTTTCCTATACATGTCCACAGTATGCATCATTGTTGTAAACTTCACTGAAGGTGTCGAACCCCAACACCTGAACCTGCATACTGCTTAATAAGGTTGTCGACGGCTGCCTGCATCTGCCACCGTGTTCTCCACCCCCGACTTATGTTGTACAATGAATGTGAATTCCTGCATGAAGGATACCCACTTGGTGTGCTGAGAGTTGAGCTTATGCTGCCCATTAATAAACTTGAGTGCTTGGTGGTTGTAATTCAACACGAACAGTTTGTGAATCAAGTAGTGTCACCATTTCTTGAGTGCCTGGATAATGGCCTAGAACTACACAACAGTATTCCACCTATGATGTGTCTGTCAAAACAAGCCTTACTGATTCATAGATTGGGTCATTCAACTGTGTGATCCTTTGGTATGTGGTCCATCCATGATTGGGCTGAGTAAAGCTGAAATTCTAGTTGAGCCTTGCGTTGAAGGATAATGTATTTGTTTATTTCTAAAAACACATGTTTAGCACCTGTTAACTGAGTTCCAAAGCTCTAAGACCATTACTTGTATCAATTTATATCACAGGGAACGGTTGAGGAAAGAATGGAAGCTGTGCAGGCCCGGAAGCAGCGGATGATCTCTGGGGCTTTAACTGATCAAGAAGTCCGTTCTGCACGAATAGAGGAGCTGAAAATGCTCTTCACTTGACGGGCTGAAGATCGACACATCTGTTTCTTTATTTGAGGGGAAAGTTCAAAGTGCCACTTCAGTAGCTTGTGGATGCCACTGGGAAAGTGCTCCATGCGAAGCGAAAATAGTATCATATCAGTATCCTCAATGTGACGAGCCACTCTGTCATGTTGCAGGGATGACGTTGGTGGTTCTTACAAACTGATAGATGTTGTATCAAGGAAAAGATAGGAGCATTTCAACCTGTGAAGAGATGGTTGATTGATGAAATCAAGTAGCAGTTGCATACAAATCAAGAATGAGGGATGCAGTTCTGTTCTTTAGAGTGAGGTTTTTTGAAAAGTTTGAGAAAGAAATGTCTCCCTGATCTTTTAATGTATTATTGCTGTGGTTGGCTGTATACTTTTAGGAATATTAAAAGATGAATTGTATTAGGTTTCTAATTTGGAAGATATTCTTTTTAAGGAAGAGACATCATATTTTTTTAAATCAAGTGCATCAATGAAATAATTCCATTCCTTTTGTCATGCTTCCAAAGGTTGGTTCTTTTTTTTTAAAAAAAAAAAGCCACCTAATAACGTGGGAATTTTGGATGTGTTCTAATGACACATGATATGTCAATTGAGCCTGCATTATCAATAATGAAGAGGAGCTGCAGAAAATCTAGCAACTTAAATATCAGGTCAATTGTATAGCTTTATTCCTTGATCGAGGAAGATAATTGTCACCAGCAACATAAAATGTTACACGTTCATTTCCACATCAATAGCTAAAAATGATTATTAGGTTTGAATTTAAATCGTGACCTAATCTACAGAGTAACCTAATGAAGCTATGCCATTGGTTCACTAGCATTTCATATAGATACAATGTAGGTGATGCTTTTAATAGAGTTTAAGAAAGAAGAGAGGGTTGATCAGGTGTTACCGGTGACGGATTTGCACTTGGCACCATTTTATTCTAATGGAGCCGATGCTTTTAATAAAGTTTACAAAAGTTATATATAGAGAGAGAGAGAGGGAGAAAGAGAGGATTGATCATGTGCGACCGGTATCAAGTTCATACTTAGCACTATTTTTACTTTTTTTATTTTATTTATTATTAAAAAAATCTAATCATATATATTAAAAGTAGGTTTGATCATTAATTAGAGGTTAAAATTTTAACTTCAAATTTAAATTTTAGTCACTTGATCTGAACGATTGATATTATCAGGTGTTTGAAGTTTTTCTAAAGCCATGTTAACTTTCACCGTTAAATGGTTTGAAATTTTAATTTTTTGATTGGTCATCAAGTCAACTTGTAATTTAGATTTTTCAGTAAATAAATGAAAATTAAAAAAAGAAATCTACGTACTCGTCTTCTCAATCTGCTTACCCGTCTGATAGCTCTTGCCAATCTGGAGGAGATGAGAAGGAAGCTGGTGAAATTAACAAGAGTGACAAGCCTGGCGCTGAGTCCATGTGCTTTGGCAAGACCAAGAGGAAAACTCGTGTTGAGGGTGGCTCATCAAAGGGCAGAATCAAACCGGCTACCGACAAGCAAACTCACCGTAACACCAAGAGGGGTGTTGAGTTCGATGATCCAATGGGCAACAGTCTATCATCTAAAGCCTCTAGCTCAAAACCATTAAATGTTGATGTTCAGATGGAACCCATCAGAACTGTAAGCGTTTCCTGATGATACACAATGTTTTAAAAATGGCGAAATTGAGCCAACAAGCGATCCGTCTTCAAGAAAGAATGGGTTAAAGGTTTAACCAGATTGACCCTTAGTCCAACTTATACATGAATATTATATTATAAATAATATTAAATTATTAATTAATATTTAATTGATGAGTTGAAATAAAATTTTAAGTAATTTTTTTGAAAAAATTAAAATGTGATTTTTACTAGTAAAATCAAGTGACTAAAATTTGAATTTTAAGTTCAAATTTTGATCTACTCGTGGCTTACCATATTTAATTTTAATTCAACATTATTTTTTTATGAATCATCTTTAAATAATTAAATAAAAAGAAAATACACCAGATGTAGTCATATATATATATATATATATATATATATATATATATATATATATATATATATATATATATATATATAATGTGGTTATCTAGATTAGATAAATGAGAAAATTAAATCATTTTAAGGTTTTTCATTTGATGTAAATTTATGAAACATATGATTTAAATAAAAATATTTATATTCCTATTTAAAAAGTTAAATGGGTGTAAGTTCAAGTTAGACCAAATATTACGAAATTATTTAAGTTAGGTCAAATTAAAACTACTTGATACCACATCTTCATTTCACTTAATTCCTAAATAAGCCAATTAAATCTAAATATTCTTCTCAAGTTATCTATGTACCCTAATATTATCCTCCAAATTGGTCAAACCAAATAATATGAAACCATAAAATGTCTTGAAGAAATCTATTTAAAAAAATAAATAATTCAATATATTTTCTAAAAGATATACCAAAAATAATTGTCTATTGTTATTAATTGACTAAAAGAAGTAATGTTTAGTTCACAATAACGATTTTGAGTTGGGAATATTAACATTCGAAATTTAATTGTAATCATGTCGTCATTTCTTCACTTTAAAAAAATTGCATAAAAATGTTAGTTTCATATACTGACATGAGAGATTGAATTAACATTTTCCAATCCATTGCAAAAAAATATATAATTATTTTCGATTTTTAGTATTTTATATGAAATTCTCATTTTTTACAATAATATGATAAGAGCAAACCATTACCTTCAAATTTATCAAATCTTATCTTCAAATTTTTTTTCCAATTTTTTACACAAATTTATCTATTTTTAATATTAATATGAAAAGAATAGATTAATTTTTTATATTCACTTAATTAAAATTTTAAATTTCGTATTCTTATTTTAACCTTTTTGTTACAAACTTTTTATAAATATAATTGATTTTGAAAAGTCATCTAATAGGCTCTTTTACATTAATAAATATGTGAAAAAAAAAAAAGTTAAGGCCTGCAAGTTGCTACATGCGGTCCGAGCACTAATTTTTAAAAAAACCCACGTGCAAGCTCTATAAAAGAGATGAGTAAAAACTGAAAACTCTAATCTCATTTCCTCCTGGCTGCCGCCTCCTTCTTCATCCCTTCTTCCCATTTTGCTATTTGACTCTCATCAGCAGTCCCATGTCATTCCCAGTTGCACATCAAGAGTCCATTCCTATCTCATTTTTTATTTTTATTTTTTTTTATATTCCCTCTTGCACATCAAGAGTCTGTTCCCATCTTCTTCTTCTTTTATATTTTAGAAATGGGTTTTAAGTGCAAATGGGTCATGGGTTTACGTAATAAATCGGGTTGAATCACGGGTGACAAAGCGTATTTACAGGTACTTAATCTAGGCGGGTTTAAAAGCAACCCGACCCATCGGTACAACCACGGGCCGGGCCAGGTTTGATAAGATTGGATGATAGTATCTACACTAGTCCTACATGTCAGATCAACAGTACTGTCGCCCCAGTCCCTTCCAACCTGATGCAACAACTACCAACTTCAGTTGAAATTCAAATTCCCGCCCAAGTAGCTGTTATCATGAAAGCGTCTACTAGTCCTTCGACGGTCCCACCTGCTGCTACTACGGTGGACCTTAATACCAGCTGTACTGTTGTAGCTAGGCCTGTAAACGGACCCAGGTCCGGTCCGGCCCGACCCGATAATCTTGACAGACAGTCTCGGCCCGATAAAGGCCCGTTTGCCTGTTTTCAACCCATTACTCTAAAATCTAAATCAGAATTTGAAATTAAGACTGGATTATATAGTTCTAGAAATTTAATTATTTTTTTTAAAAAAATAATTTTTGAATTGTTCAACTTAAATTTTTATTGAGTCAAATTAATTCTAACTAAATCAGCCAAGTTTTTAAAGTTTTTAAACAAAATATTGGATGAAAGGCACGTTAAATATCTCCATAAAATAATTTTAAAGAAAAAATAAGATATATTTGAACTTTTCAATTGATGATTTTTTTTTTTTTTGGAAAAAATTCCAATGAAATCTTTGAGTATTAAAATTCGAAAAAAGAAAACTTTAATTTGCATCTTTTCCTTCGAATGAGGTCTTCATGAGAAAGATATATACATGATAATAATAATAATAATGTTACTATCGACTAAAATTAAACTCAACTAAAATGATTTTTGAATTGGAGCTCTCTTCTGTATCCTCTTTCATTTATTTAGGTTTCTTGAGATCTTTTGCCAAAATTATAAGTTTCAAACATCTCACTCCCTCCACCATAAACCAAATTTATCTTCCTCTTTACTTGCAATTCACATGCAAAACAACTGACAAAAAAACCCACATGAATTTTTAGATTACTTCAGATAATAAATACACAACCTCTCCTTCATAGAGCAATGTGTTGATTCATGGTAAAAGTACAATAGAAAATAAAGCCAAAGGTTATGGATCAGATGAATTTGAAATGAAGAGAATCCCAAGTACCTTTCAACTTGTGGATCAGAAGAATGCATTAATTGATAGAAGAAGCATGGCAGCATCTAAATTTGATGTGTACAGATCAAAAGACACTGCTACTGTGTTGAAGAATTATATGGATGCTCTTACTAATATGGAGTCAGAGATGGAAACAGCCAATGACAACAAAGTTAAGCACGAGCTGGGCTTGTTCAATGCCATAGGCCAAGCGATTGATTCTGACTTGAACTATGAACAGAATGAACTGCAAGCTCAGTTTTCAGACTCCCATTCAGGTTACAATTCTAGTCCTACATCATCATGTGATTGGAATGGCTTGCTAAGAGAGAAAGATTTGCTTGTTCTATCTCAGAAAATTTAAGCAAGTCACATGAGATTATTATTTTTCAATAAAGCCATGAGTTTAGCCACCCAATACAAAGCCAATTCAATAAAAGACATCTTTTAATCAAGGGTTCTTGTCCAAAATCCACTCATAATCAACTCATTCAATAAAAATGACTAAACCCCAATTTTGAAAATTAGTTCAAAATGGTTATTTTTTAAGAAAGCAATTTCCTTTCCATTTTGCCAAACAAAAGAAAGAAAAGAGGGGTACCTCTGGAGAAAAAGGGTTTCTTTGATGGTGTAGCGAAGGCTGGAGTCCTGATGTCCTAATCCCTCACAGGAATCATTGTGCTTTCTAGTGTGGTGGCATTTACAGTGAAAATTAACAAACAGATCAAACATGAAAAGCCTAAAATCAACAAACTGCAAAAATAAGAAACCTTAAAACATGAAGACGCAAAAGAATCTGCATCAAGAAAAATGATTTGGTTTCTCTATTGATATGTTACTAAAAAAGAAACCTTAAAACATGAATGGAACCTCTCTGTTCTACATTTTGTTCCTTATTTCCTTTTCCACTGAATTTTGTGTTCTCCTTTCAAAAAATCAATCAAATTAAAGGCCCCTGAATTTTTGTACAATGTTTAAAGATGAGATCAAATGCACTAACATAGAATTCAGATTTGGAACACCTTTCCATGCTTATAATAATTTGTGAAAGCTGATGGTGGAGATGGTGCATCTTCCAATACCAAAATACAATCTTATTTAATCTTGTACCTCTCACAAATCAATCCCCTTTTCTTCCAAAGCAATGTTCCATTAGTACAACTGTAGTAGAGCACCGGTTGGGATTCATATATTCTTTTTTTCCTCTCATAGCCAATATTCATTGTGAGTTAGATTCAAACTGATTTCACTTTATCCCTAGTTATACTCATCTTTGGGTTGAACATCTAATATAGGCTTGGCTGAGAAGGCAAGCCTACTATCCGCCATCAATCGGATCACCACCAATTTATACTCTGTTTAAGTTGCACTTACAATTGGATTAGAGCACAGATTTATTATATTTCAATTTTTACACACCATTAAATTAGAACACTGTTTTAATGAGTTGAGTTTGCTGAAATTGAGATGAAACTTGGGCTTGACTCAGTTTTGGCCAAGTAGATGCTTTTTCTTGGTCCTTTTCTTTCATTAGATCAAAAATACGTATTGATTGCTCAAGAGTTCAGAATCTATTTTTTTTTAAATAGCGAAGGTATCAAGTAGCATACAACTCAACTGAGATGGGCCTGAGTCGACCTGTATCAACTGATGTGACCCAAATTCTTGCAAATCTAACTTGGCCCAATGCATTATCTCTATTATGTGGGTTAAACCTATTCTACATACTGTTAAATTTCCATGGATTGTAAAACAAAATTTTGGCTTTAGTAAATTACTATACAGATGGACACTGAGCATATCCAAATAGGCAAAATGTGAGTGAAGCATTAAATTATATTAGGGTAATTTACAGGATTTGGTAGATTTATCTTCCTCTTCTCTATCTCCATCACCAAATTATAGCACGTAAACACATGGCCCTGATTTAAAAGAGAAAAACAAAGAGTAACAATGCATCCCGATAAAAATCCTACAACACCCAAATATTAAAATTTGAAAATCAACTAAATCTGAAGGGAAAATTACTTACATTTTCTAAGTATCGACCCGAGGAGATTATGCCCATGTTAATGTCCATCAAAATGTCCATGATTTTTTGTAGTAAAACTACTTTCTCTAGATACCATGTCTATATATTCATCGTCAAACCCCACAAACAATAGAAGGAGAGGTCCCAGAAAGGAATAGGCGCTGAGAGAGGGGAAAACCATGGAGAAAAGGAAAAAGAGAGTGGGTGCTAGAGAGTGGCGAGAGAAGTGAAGAAATCTGAGAAAAGATTGAAAGACCAGCAGCGAGAGAAGGGAAGAGATAGAGAGAGCCATCGAGAGCGACAATGAGAGAAGGGAGACCGAGATCGAGAGAGAGCCGAAGCGTGAAAGGAAGAACGAGAGAGAGGAGCGAGAGAGAGCGGCGGTGTGAAAGAAAAAACTGAGAGAGAGGCACGAGAGAGAAAACCCTAGAGGCGTGAATTTTAATTCGGATACGATGGGCTATCAGACTGTCCGCGGCCCGTCCGATAATATTCGGACTCTCTAGGTCTGATCCTGGTAACGTTAACGGACTCTAAGGATCCGGCCCGTTTACTTATTAATCAGGCTGGGCCGGACGGTCCACGGGCCGGATCCAGATTCGTTTACAGGCCTAGTTGCAGCTAATCCATTAAGCACACCCCTTATTGCTGGTCTGAAGGACGGTAATGCCCTAGGTAATGCTAAGTCTGCATTAATTGTTAGACTTGCTGGCCAAAAAAATACTACTCACATCAGTTCAGCCTCCTTGAATTCTACTCAACAACCAAGTTCAAACCAGCCTGGTGATTCAACTCGCCAATGGTCCTCTCGTTCCAAAAACAGGATTGCAATCCTTCACTCAAGTTCGTGGAACCAAACCCAGTCAACCCACATTTCTCTGACTAGGTCTGCTGCTGATATTGGTGTTGATGATCAGGAATGGGACTCCTACTTGGTGGGATATTTCTTGAGTAAGAAGCCTTATTACCCACACATGAACCATTGGGGATGCTCTTCTCTGTCGATTTTTGGGGATTCTACCTCTTCAAGTTCGACTCTAATAATGAAGCTAGACGTATCCTAGAACGAGGACCTCACTTCATGAATAGCAATCCTCTGGTCCTCAAACAATGGAAGCTGACCACAACTTTTGTTCGGGACGATTTTGTATCTGTCCAAATTTGGGTTAAGTTTCTCAATTTACATGATTGTCTTCAAACCACAAAGAATCTTAGTAGAATCACAAGCTGCATTGGAACCCTCTATTCATGGATTCCACTACTGCCAATGGCACCAATTTTGCACAAGCTCGGGCAGTGAGTGGAAATCAACACAAAATGCACCTTCCCCAGTGAACTAATCTTCAATACTCCCTATGGAACTATCAAACAGCATGTGGAGTGTGATTGGAAACCAAAGGTATGTTCTACCTATAACACCTTTCAACACACTGAAAAGGATTGCCTAAAGCAACCACAAGTTAAACAGGTGTGGGTTGTCAAACAGCCAGCTGATCAGGCTTCAAACGAGAATGAATTGGGTACTGATTCCACCCCTGGGGTTGGAACACATATTGCAATTGAGACCAGTTGTGATGACAAAGATCAATCCAGAAAAAACGATTTTACCCGTGTTGTTCACAGGAAAAATGGAAAAGAGTCTTCTACTCCACAGCCTCGCAAGCAACCTGCTATCAAGTCTGGCAATAATTCCAATCGTTTTCAGTCTCTAGACAATCTGTCCAATTCTGGGATGGATGATGACTTGGAAGATAATGCCTTGGATGCCATTGATATTGTTGTAGATGCTTACATATGGTGTAAAGATGGCATTCAGCAACAGACCAACATCGATGATGGACCTGTTCTTAATATCATTCATGAACAATTATGGGCAAGCTACCTGCAACTATTTTGGTCCAAGTCTGTCAGATAATAGGGGTATTGTGTCATCCATCTTGAACACCCTTGCTAGTAAGAAACCCCCATTAAGATTCATCAATCATTGGATCAAGGATAAAGGTTTCAAGGACCTGGTCCGAAATGCTTGGAACTTAGATGTCAATGGCCATCCTATGTTCATATTGGTTTCTAAGCTAAATCATTTGAAGAAAATCTTGGTTTGTTAGCATCGTTCCAAGCCAAATTATAGAGTGCTTGTGGAAGAAAAAAGGGCTAATCTTGATCAAACTCAGCTTGACTACAATGAAAATCCATCTGCCACAAACCTTTCCACTCTTCTGGTTGCCAAAGACTCTCTTCAGTTGGCCTTGGACTATGAAGTTAGTCTTCTCCACCAACACTGATGTAGCACGCATGAGATGCACACGTGAGAAGGAGTCTTCCTCTCCCAAGACTCTCGATCGACTTGTCTTTCCTAAGGTGGCTCGCCTTCCAAATCTTGTCTCCTACGGAGGGGGCGAAACTATTGCAAATGATACTTCTAATCTCAGCCGATGGCATCCCGGACTCTTTGTGGCACAGCTGACTCTGGCTTGTTATAAAGAGAGTACCGTGGTGGGAAGGAAGATACAACCATGTATTCACGAATTGAAAACTACTTTTCTTCCCCTTTTGCTCTTCTTCCTCTCCTTGATCATTTTTCTCCACTGAGACAACATTAGTTGATGTGTTTCTCCTTCGTATCCTTCTTTCTTTTCTATTCTTTTTCTTCTTTATTTCTTTACAGATCCAGCAGAAGGACGCCCAACCTCACCTGTTCGATTGTTGCTGTTCCGCCGGCTGCCAGATCTCCAGATTGCTGCCTGCAATGCGGAGATCAGAGAGGCCATCTTCCCCTGTTGCTGCCTCTACCGCCAGCTAGTACCCCAATTGGTCGCCTTCCTACTGTTGTCCCTGCCTCTTGCTGCTCTGTTTCAAATCCAACAACAGAGGCTCTGTTGTTGCCCAGACTTCCGCCAGTGCAGCCCCTCTTCTGCTGCTATTACTCCTACAAATTTCAATCCGCCCCATACCATTCCAAGACACTCAGCCGTGGGCCCCATTGATCCCACCTTCCTTTTATTCATGCCGAGAATCCATCAATGTGGACTAGAGTTGCTTCAAGCTCAGTTGTTCACAGCTGGTTGACCGTCAAGTCTAGTTGGTGATTGCCCGACATCGAGGAAGCCCTCTACATCCTACAACCGCTGCATCAAACGCTCGCGAATGTTAAAGTTGAAACTTCAACATATGGACAACCAATACTTTTACAATGCAGTAAAACACATAGAGCACCAAAACAAAATTCGCTCTTGCTGGAGGATGGCTCTTTTTGCTGCGATAAAAAGATTATTGAAGACTGCTTTGTCGACTGTTTCAAGACCAAATTTGGAGGGGACTCTCAGTTTTCTGGTGATGATAACGGTTTGTCCTAAACAGTAGGATCAACGATATGGAGGCTACCAGTCTCATTTTTGTGGTTGATTGGGAAGAAATTGAGAAAGCTTTATTTAGTGCCATGCCCAACAAGACACTGGGACCTGATGGTTATAACCTATTCTTCTACAGATCTTGTTGGGACATCATTGGGGATGATGTGTCACTGCTATCTGACTTCTTCAGATCCGCTAGGATTTTGAAACAGATCAAAGCTTGTTTCATCACTCTAATTCCTAAATCCCAATCGGTGAACTCTCCAGACCAATATAAGCCCATTGCTCTCTCAAATGAAATTTAAAGGATCATCTCCATGGTTCTTGTTAATCGTATGAAGCCTATAATGAGCTCTATCATGAGTTATCACCAATATGCCTTCGTCCCGAGGATAGACATTACCAACAACATTCTGTTGTGTCATGACCTCTCGAAGGGTATCCACTTAGACAAGGAGCCATCCAAAATGTGCTTAAAGATTGACTTGAAGAAGGCCTTCAACAATATCAAATGGGGTTGTGTCTTACATATTCTTAAGCAAGCTAACTTCCCTGATGCTTCGAACAAGTGGATCGAATGTTGCTTATCTTCCCCTATGTTCTCTGTCCTCATCAATGGGATTCCCAAAGGTTTCTTCACTAGCTCTAAGGGCCTTAGACAAGGAGACCCTCTATCCCCTTTCCTTTTTTGCCTTTTTATGGAAAGTTTTTCCACTGCTCTCAATCGTTTGGTTGACATTGGCGATATTGGTTGTCCATTTACTTACTGCTGGTCGGATGAAAATCTCACACCTTTTGTTCGCCGATGATTTAATGCTTTTCTGCTCTGCTGAAAGACGTACTGCTAGAAACCTAAAGGATTTGCTCTCAAAGTTCTTCAACTTCTCGGGGCTTGAAGCTAACCCGTCAAAAAGTCAGATTATACTCTCCAAAAGATGTGATGCTAAAGACGAAATCCTTGCCATATTCGACATGATGGAGGCAACTCTACCAATCAGTTACCTTGGCTTGCCTCTCCTTTCTTCCTGGATCACAGCAAGGGATTGCTCTCCTATATTGGAAAAGATTAGGAAAAAAATATCCGGGTAGGCTGCCAACCATTTGTCCTTTGCTGGCTGGCTTGAACTTCTCAAGTCTACCATTGGGAATCTTCACATCTACTGGGCTTGCTCCTTCCTCTTGCCTAAGTCTTGCTTGGAGGAAATTGAGAAAATTATGCATGCCTTTCTTTGGCGGGGTAACTATGCCAATAAGAAAATTCACATGGTGGACTGGTATCGGATTTGCAATGCTAAATCCGATGGGGCCCTGGGTTTGAAAAGGCCTCAGAGTATCAATGATGCTTGCATTTTGAAGCAGGTTTGGGCAATTGCATCTCGGAAAGATAACCTTTGGACCAAGTGGGTCCATGCAAAATATCTGAGGGGGCAAAACTTCTGGGAGGTTCGGCAATCCGGGTATGCATTTGCTAGATGGAAATCCACTCTAAATCTCAGGAACAGAGCGAAGAACTGGATTGTGCACTCCATTGGCAATGGTCTCAAGACTAGGTTCTAGCTTGATCCCTGGGTCAAACCTAGATTGATCCTTGTGGAATATAGCGGCAACGTACCATCTATGAGCTTGGCTTGGATAGGGGGATTACTGTTAGCTATTTAATTCGCAACGGCCAATGAAATTTACCCACCACTACATCGGTGGTCCTCATGGAAATCTGGGATCTCATTAGAAATGTCTCCATACATTGCTTAAACACGGAGGATCAGGTTGTTTGGACCATGGATAATTCTGGCCCGTTCAGCATCTCCTCTGCCATGCGATGTTCCAACAATTTCTCTGCTGATTGGCCTGATCTTGGTTTAGTGAAAGCATCAACCGTCACTCTATTTTCGGTTGGTTTTACTTCAATAGGGGACTGAAAACTAAAGAGTTCCTCCATGGACTTGTGCTCGTCACTGATTCTTCCTGCCCTCTCTGCCACTCCGAGTTGGAAACTAGGATGCACCTGCTTCAATGCCTATTCGTGCAGGAGGTTTAGGATCTTGTTATGGCAAAGTTCGATCAAGTCTCCAATGGTTGTGGGATCGTTCATTGTGCCTTATTGCTCACTTCTACCTCTTCTTCTCGGCTGGAATCCCTTGTCGCTAGACTGGTTGTTCCAGTCCTGATATGGCATTGTTGGAATGAAAGAAACCATTGTCTTTTCCGTTGGCAAGCTAGAAATGTTGCTTCTCTATCTTCCATTATCTGTCGGGAAATTCATTCCAGGATGCTCTTCTTGCTCTCCAATGAAGACCTTCTCCTTGTTAACAATGCATTTGGGGCCAAATGGGATCTTCCTCCCCCTGTTTATAACCAACCGCAGATTGCCAGGGTGCAGAAAAGCCATCAGTAGTCTGGTCCATCTTGCTTCTGCCTCTTGCTCAACCGTATACAATTTGGGAACTATACCTGTTTGGCTGCTATTTTCATTGGTGAATATGGTATTATCTCTGGTGCCTTGGGTTCACCCCTTGGATGATCGGTCGGACACCTCTTGCCTGGTTGGAGTCCAATTGTGCTTGATGAAGCTGAGGCATAATAACATCCAGACTACTCGTATCCTCTTCAACAATTGCGATCACTTGAGAATCCTTAATGGGTCCAACAAGGACTAGAGAACTTGCACCCACCTCTCCGCTATCAGCAAGGTTATCAATAGCCTTCACTGCTTGAGTGAGATGTCCACTGCACCTGATTGGAAGAACAGATTTTTCTCTGCTAATTTTACTAGCCATTTTGAGATGGGAGTCCTGGTTTAACTGTCTGGCTCTACTGTCTGGTATCTCTAATCATCTGCCCTGGTTCGGGGTTTTTTATTTTTATACTTGGGCATAAATTGATTATGTTGCATTTCCTTCTTGGGATACCTCTTTTATCTGTTTTGCCAGCCCAGAATTGCGGTTTCTATTGTTCTTCCGTTTGGGATTTTTGTATCTTCTTTGAGTGGAATACATCGTACCTTCATTCAAAAAAAAAATTAAAAGGGTGGAGTTTGACTTGAAATTATTGCACAAATTCTTATACATTACACTTATATTCTATGATTTAAAACCATAAAAAGTGGACTCAAATAGAACCACCTTTGAAACCTTAGTTTCCACCCGTTTCAAGCCACGAGTGGTTAAGAATCTGTGGTAACTATTGCATCTTTTCTTTAAAAACATGATATTCTAATCCTATATTGAAGGTAAAACTAATTCCATGAACATATATAAATCTCCCAGCCTCTCCTTAAAGGGATTGAGCGTATATCGAACTGAAGACCTCATTTCATAAAGCGAGTGACTCGATCGTCAAACCATCCTTTTCTAAGATATCTAGTGTACATTGCAAAATGCCGAACTTAATTTTGCCACTGTTGAAGTTTGGTTCATCATCAAAGCACTAATTCTATTTATTCAAAAATATTTTTTCAATTTCTTTCAATCCATTCTATAGATACTGTTTGTTACCAGTTGTCAAAGATCTTTTCTGCCCTTCCACTGGCATCTATTGAAGTTGGGTGGAGATTGCTAAGATTTCAAAAACTAATTTCATCATAATTTATAGCTGTTTGATTTTAGGCAAGAACGTCTCACTTTTCAGTATATTTATTCAGATGGTAAATAATTTCTTTTAGACTTAATGGTAAGAAAAGATTATTGGAACTTAATTTAGAAACATTAGCCAGTTTAAATCTATTCTTAGTTTTCTAGTTTTTCAAAAAGAGAGATTGGGAATTCAAAATGAAAAGTATGAAACATAGGTCAGTTGCATGATTTTTTTTGCCACTCATTTTGAGAAAAATCATATTTTATTGAATGAAATAATGTTCTATTATATGAATTTAAAGCCCTTGCATCCAATAAAATTTTCCTTCTAAATGGATATTGAAATTGTAGAGCCTCTTTGTTATTATCATTAAAAAGATGGTAATAATAAAAAAAATTATTAAGATGGTGACAATAAAAAAAAAATATTATCATTAAAAAAAGATGGTAACAATAAAAAATATTATTAAAAGAATAAAGAAGTACAAAACAACCCGGTATAAAAGTAATACATACAAACATCTTGTTCCCTATTCACTCACAACAACAGAAATAAATAAAAGAAACAAAGACCCTGTAGCCCATACACCCTTTCACCATACTTCAACGCTGCACTTTTATCAAATTTTGCAGGAAACTTGCAATATAATTTTTTGACCTCCTAATGTGCCGAAGTGAACCACTATATCCGTACAAACCTTTCTATTGTCTTCAACTTAAGGGTGTAAACGGATCTGGATCCGGCCCGTGGACCGTCCGGCCCGGCCCGACAAATAAGCATACAGGCCGGATCCTAAGATCCACGGATTCGGACTCGGACAGTCCGTTTATTTTTAAACGGGCCGCGGACGGTCCACGGACAGTCCGCGAGCCCGTCGGACTTTCTGTACTCTAATGCAGTTTCGTATAAGCGGAAATCGAAACAATCCGTAATAAACCCTAACTCTTTATTCTTCTTCTCCTTCACCCGTCGAAAGCAAAACACTTCCGTCATTCTCTCCATCTCTTCCCGCCGTCCTTCTCGATCGCTTTCTCCGTCTCTTCCCTTCTCTCGCCGACATCTCTTCTCTCTTCTCTCTCCTCTCTATGAAGAAGAACAGAGAAGAAGAGGGGCAAAAGAAGAAGATTAAAAAGGATCTCAAGACAAGACACAGACTGAACGGTGGTATCTGGTTTTTCGTACTAAAGTGGTTTGGTTTTGGCTTTTTCCTCAGCCTTTTAAAAACCACTCCTGCTTTTTTCTTCTTTCCGGTTTCGGATCTGGTCATCTGGAAACCGGATCCCAGATCTGGACCAATAGTGTATAATGTTTGGTGTTTTTTTGTGGTGGGTTAGCTAAGATCCAACCCATCACCACAAAAATTGGGTCACATCCCTTTTCTTCTTTTTTTCTTCAGATTTCTTCTGGGTTCTCCTCCGGCATCACCTGCCATCTGTTTATGCTTCTCAACGAGCTTGTCAACCGCAGCCTGGACGGCATCCCGGCCTTCAATCAGCAATCAGGTAATGATTTCAGGGTCATGCTCAAACCGGGATTTTGGGCAGGTTCTGCGACTTGAGCACCATTTTCTTTTCTGGGTTTGTTTAATTTGATCTTCATTCTTGTATATATGGAATAGAATCGGGGAATGTGGGATGGAAGATGGAATCTGAGACTCGGAGAGGAGGGAATGCAAAATTGGTCTTCATTCTTTACACAAGTTTTCATTCTTTCTTCGTTTGGATGAAGAGTAAATTTTTCTGATAATCAATGTTGGGTATTTAAGTTAGGAGCAGAGGATAAATGCAGAAATATTTCAATGTACCAAATTTAATTTTAATTTTGAACTTATTTTACCACTTCTTATTAATTTTTAAAATTCTCTTAACCATAAATTAAGTACTTAGCATTATTATTTCATTAACAACAAACTTGTAAATACAATTCAATCAAATTTCCAAGTTGCAATTTCAATTTTCAAAAACAAACATGTAAAGGCATGGGTTGTGGGCAAACGGGCTCTTATCGGGCCGCGGACTATCCGATAGCCCGATCGGGCCGGGCCGGACTCAATATTATACGGATCCTGCATTATCGGGCCAGGTCGCGGACTGTCCGATTATCATCCGGGCCGGGCCGGATCAGGGTCCGATTACAGGCTTACTTCAACTATTTGTGGAGTTTTTCCAAACCAATTGTCCAAGGTAAAGTATTTGTTAATTCTCAATAATTAAACTCCATAAATCTAAAGAAGATCAAAGCAATAAAGCGCTTCTGATACCTAAGAGTTTGCCTTCTTCGACTTTTTTACCCCCATCAAATCCAAAAAGAACAAAGTAATGTCCCCTTACCATTATGGACAACCCTACAATATTTGCTAGGCCTTATATATCTTTTTGCCACTACATTCACATTAAATTTAGAAAAATCATATGGTGGTTTAACTCAAATTTTTTTTTTTTTTAATTTACATGTAAGAAACCGTAAGATACCCAGTATAAAACTCCCACGGGTGACTCAAATTTCTTTAACTTGTTCTTTATTACTACCTCTTCTCTCTTGCACGCAACCATTTGAGGAATTAAGAAAATCAGAGATGGTGTAACCCTCACAATCTTTGCACAACATTAACTAGCTTGCTATTCTTCACTTAATGCTTTGCAACACCTCCCTCACCTCCTCTACTTTATTTTTAAAGTTCGTGATCCTCTTATTACTCTTTCTATATTGACCAAAATACTACTAGCAATTTAAGGCTCCAAGCTACTCCATGTTTACCTGTAAAAGGACCTCCAACCCACCCCTCCATCAAAGAAGTAACATCCCAGTAGAGCACCTATTCTGATGACGGGTAGGTCAGTTTTTTTTTTTTTTTTTATAATACCAAGGTGCCCAATCCTCTTAGAGTATCTTATTAATTTTTGGGCATGTGCAAACCTTCCTATCCACACACAGGGAAATACTATGTGGAGTGACCCTTTTGTGTTGAGAATAACTTGAACCTAAGAACTCCCGCATCTCACGCAAGTTATTAACCGCCAACACAACTCTCACGGGTTGGGTAGGTTGGTTTTAACGCCTACTCAGACAGTCATGCTAAGATAAATTTTAAATTCAGGATTTTAGGTTAGGTCAATGATTTCAATGATAGAAATCCAACGAATACCAACTCTCGATCACTCTCAAGAAAAGAAAGATGACATTAATTTCAACAGGATAATTTTGACACAAAAATCCAAATTTATCGAAGTAAAACGAATGTGGAATAATTGTTCTGAATGCAATAATTTAAACAGATAACTAAGATCTATATTTAAATGGAATTTAAACAAATCATATGTGAAAGTCCCTTTTTCAATGTGCTATGAACAACATAATTGACCCTAGAGGAGGAGGAGGAGTAGGAGGGAGGGGGAGGGGGGGGCGGGGGGCGGGTGTGAATAGGTCAATCCCATTTTCCATGTTCACAAATTTCTTGATTGTTTTAAGTGTAGCGTAACATTAATCAAGAGATTTGTTTAGTGTGATAGACTGCTTCTAATTTCTTTGAACAATCACACTAAGATTTCGACCCTTACATTTTGCTTGATTATCGATGCTTGTGCACAACGTGTAGAATAAGATAATCAACATGCAAAGTGATGTGTGTTAAGAAGAGTACTTAAATAGTAAATACAAACACACAAAGATCAAACATCACAAGACCAATTTAAAGTGACTCGGTTAGTCAACCTACATCCACTGTTAGGACTAAGTCAACCTTGAGTTATCCCCAAATCCACTAAGTGGGGACTTACACCCTCACAATTAGAGTAGTATTTTCACCTCACTCAATCGGTTGGGAATTTCATCCACCACTGTAGAATAGGAATTCTAACTATCCATTTGGGTTTAGGGTTTAGCACGAGAGAGAGTGATCTTTATGTTGGCTCTTGTTTAAGCTCACTAATAATGATGAGGGTCCAACTGATTTTGTCGAAGGATGTCAACTGGTTGCATAATGATTGATTTATATAGAGAAGGCAAACAGTTGTAGCAACGGTAATGTACAGACAGATCGGGCTCACTAAGGGGTCGGTGACTAGAAATGTTACCGTTCAACAACCCGACTGTGATACCTCACCTTGCCCAAACTGATGTGGGAAGAATTCCCACATCGGTTTGGGAGAGAGGAGGTAGGGTGGTTATAAGAGGCCACCACCCCTTGTACTCGTGTGAGGCCTTTTGGGCCTTGGCCATGTGGGCCTGGGCCCAGGAACAAAACCGTGCGGTTTCGAGCTATGTACGAGGCCCAAAGCGGACAATATCACATTGAGTCATGCCTTAAGCCCTATATTCGGGTTGGGTCATTACAAATTTGGTATTAGAGCCAAGTTCAACACTTGAACTGTGTGGGCCTATCATCCTTCCCCTGTAGTTGTCGAACTGGACCGGATCGAGTCGGGGACGGCTCGAGGCTTTAGGGGGGGTGATTGTGATACATCACCTTGCCCAAACTGATGTGGGAAGAGTCCCATATCGGTTTGGGAGAGAGGAAGTTGGGTGGTTATAAGAGGCCACCACCCCTTGTACTCGTGTGAGGCCTTTTAGGCCTTGCCCATGTGGGCCTAGGCCCAGGAACAAAACCGTGCGGATTCGGGTTGTGTGCGAGGCCCAAAGCGGACAATATCACACTAAGTCATGCCCTAAGCCCTGTATTCGTGTCGGGTCGTTACATCGACCGTTGCTCAATAATGCACTCCCAACAGTAATATTTTTTCTCGGTCGACATGTCGGTGTCGCCGATGGGTCAACAGTTATGGTACCGAGAGGCTCGATCTGGGGCAACACCATGCTGACAGAGCTTCAAGTCCAGAAATCAGTCATACCCAGAACGACCTGTCGTCCTTTGCTGAGGGTCGGTCCTTGGCTACTCTCGATCGGTCTTTGAACTCTCGATATGTCTGTTTTCTCGAGAGTCCAACTGAATTCTAAGTTCCAAAACTCATAAATATTATCGAAGAGTCGTTGACCACGAGGGGTCATTTCAGCCTTTCACCAAAGGGTCGGTGCATACAAGACTTTTGATCAGAGACTTTCCCAGAATGACAGTTCAATGATCCAGAACCTATGTCAATCTGGTCGACCAGTCTTTGACCACGATGGGTCCGATCATGTCTCCATCGAGGGGTCGGTGAGAATGACTGGTCGAGCTGACAATGAAACCAAATACATATTCCAAAGTTGGGTCACAATTCACTGTCAAGCTTCATCTCTATGCTTTTTATGATTTAACCATTTGTTACACTAAGCTTAGGGATGGTCCTCTCTAAGGTGTGGGTACCACTTAAAGTCATTTATGGCCATAATACATGTTTTGTGATTGCCATAACGATGAGCTTCAATCCGGTGGAGCATGATCTTTATTTTTTATCATCTTGGATCTTCAGGGATCTTCAAGCTTCCAACAAGTGCTTCTTTCCGAGTCATTGAATTGACAAACTTAGGGACTTGGCCAAGCCAAGGCACTAACAATATGCATACATGGAAATTAAATCTGGCACTAATTCGATTCGTCATTCATTGAACCATTTGAGAAGCAATTTGGTTGTGGAATTGTAATTTAATTAAGAATGGAAAGAATTTAAGAAATGAAATTAAATTCACCATGCAGAAATTAAATCCAAATAATTAAATTCAATTCTAAAACACAATCTTAAATTAAATTCAAATAATTAAAATAAGATTCACCACAATGGGGACATTCAAAATAAGCTTAAAGCACAAATAAATTCAACTCAACTAGACTTGGTCTAATTCTTGGTCCAAGCCTCAATAAACTTTATGCTAAAAGAATTAAAAAAAATAAAAAACCCAACTTTGAATTAAAGTCCTGAGTCCGAGTCGAAGTTCTCTGTCTTTGTTTCTTCCTTCTTTCTCTGTTTGTTTTCTTTCTTTCTTTTTCCCTATTTTCCGTTCGAGAACCTTTTTCACAGAAAACACTCTACCTTCGGATTTCACTGTTGGATTTTCATCTAGATCATATTCCACCTCGATCTTCTTCATTCTTTTTTTCCTCCTGATTGCTCAACTAGTGTTTGTTGCATCAGTGTCTTCCCAAACTCGATCGCGATACCACTTGTTAGGATTTTTATCTAAAATAAACATGAATAATAAGCGGAATAAAATGACACAGCACAACATAAGATTTACATGGTTCGGCCCATCTGGCCTACGTCTACGGAGCGTGAAAATATATTATTATGAAAAGAATAATAATACACACAATATAAGAGAAAATATTAATTGAGTTTAAATAAGTTTAAACTTCCCTCTCTCTGTAATCATGCTGGCAGCCTCCTCTCTGCTTCAGTGTCCCAATCCTGAAATTAGATTCAGAATGACACTGAATGGTTGATGGTGTAAGCTTCTGATTAGCAAGCAGAAAACCTATCTGATTTGCTGATGCCTTGCTTGATTCCTCTTCTTCTCTTGGTTCTGCGATCGATCTTAGTCGATATCCTCTTTGATGTGTAAACACTTCTGTTGTTGGGAATACTACTGCAGAATGATAGAAACAACGAATAAATATAGCACACAAGACACCAATATTTACGTGGTTTGGCCCACCCGGGCTACGTCCACGGAGCAACAAAATATCTTCACTATGAAAGAGAAAGAATGCATGTACAAGATAATGACTCCCTTGAGTCTTAGAGCCCAAACCCAAAGTCCCGAGCCCTTTGTACACCCATCTCATCTTACCGCTCTCATGCTTAGAAGAACCCATCTTCTGTCCCTGTAACTACCTGTCCCGCTACGGGCACATTAAAACCGATCTCATACTATTCCGGGTATTTTTTTTTTTTATGGGAGACACCGATCCCGCAATCCCACACTAATCATAGTAATCCACCAATAGGAACATGATTTAGAAACATAACACCATCAGTTTATTACCTTCATCCAACTCAACGAATTGTACACATCTCAAGTACAAAAACAAGCTCTCAACTACAAAATAGAACTATAACAGAAAATAAAGCTATAGCTCCACATCCAGCGTCTGATTAAGGGTCCCATCGACCCCTTCTCTAAAAGTACCTATAAGGCAAGGGGTGAGCTCAACATGCCCAGTGAGGATAACACATGTATCATATGTCAACAAGTATGCACTGCATATAATCAGTATGAACACATCAATGTCTATGATGTCTATATGCATGACCATGCAAGAGTGTTCCCTACCTCTACCACACGGGCCCACATCTGTCGGGCCTCTAGTACATCCTCTAACCGACTCAATGCAACTCTAGGGCAACTCCCTCATATGCCCATCCGCTTGCGGTCCACCCATCCACAGGTACGCAGACCAATCCTCAACCAGTTCAAGGTCTTTAGCTCTCAACCAGTCTTATGACTCTCCTAGGACAACTCGTACACATACTACAACCAACCCATGAGCTGAGCTCACTAGAGTCCTTAACAAACTTTCACACGGGGGTAACTACCGTGCATGTCCTCAACAGACTGCCAACTAGATCTGTGGTCTCCTCAACCAAGTATTAGACCCCCAGTAATCACACATGTAACCTCGGGCCCCACCTACCAGGTCTTCACACAACTGGCACATACACCCCTCATGGAATTCTATAGGCCTTCCACCGAGTGAGCCGGCGGAACTCATTCGTTAGGCGCTCATAAACTCAGAGAGAGTCAACACGCACAGCACAAGTCACATCAAAGAACTCCACGGTCATAACCATTGGTAATCACACTACCACACCCTCAGCAAAAAATGTGGGTGAACGAACACTCAACCCACCTGGCTCCCAGGGCGACCCATTACGTACTCAACGTGCTCTAAGACCACCCTACCTCTAGGATTACCTCCACAGATATCCACACACACCACAGACCAGTACTACAAATCGTGAATAACCACGGGAGTTATCCTCCACCTGTCCCAACGAGAGTTGTCCCTCACCGAATCATCCAACTGACCAATGAGCGGGCGAGCACAACCTTAGCCTACTCAGTCATCCGGGGATCACAAACCATACCAACAAAAGTTATCCCTCACTTCCCTCTACCAATCAGAGGAAGAGCACAACCTCAGCCTACTCAGTCATCCTGAGGATCACAAATCATACGAGTGAGAGTTGTCCTTCACCAGCATCATCCCTCGACCAATGATAGGGCGAGCACATCTTCAGCCTACTCGGTCATCCGGAGATCATAAACCAACATCCCACCCTCTGGTCTCCACGTAGGCGAACCACTCAACCCATCAGACCACTGGGGATGCCTCATCCGCCACGCACTCGGGTAGTGTGTCTGTGATGTCCTCTAAGTCGGCCTTGGACGAACTAACACTCAACCCAAGAACTTCCTCGAGGTTTCTATGACCACCTCACAACATGTCCCTCCTGGGACTCTCGGGCACCTCACCCTCCAAGACGAACCACACCTCCTCATAGGTGTGTCCGAAGATCACAATAATAGACCTGATAGTCAAACCTACACTAGGGAGTACATCCATCCATCACAATAGTAAGTACCACAACCACACTAGACCCACCACGGCCACGACTTTGCCAAAGACCCACATATCGGACATGGGAACACCCGTCGGGTACTCACATACTTATGGACTCACCAACGAGTAGTCCAAAGCTCAACCGCATCCGCTGTGCTGTTTCCCATGGTATCCCAACCCTAACTACTCGATATGCTAAGGGGAGTCTCTAAATCATGATGTAGCCTAGTACCCATGCCCCACCGACGTTCCATGCACACTAGCTACATGCATACATAATTATCTTTACGCATGTTGTCAATATAACATATCGCAACATAATTAGGTATATACATCATCATCTATCACATGCTAACACATTAACATTCAGATATAACATCAATCAGGGCATGTTCCATACAAGCATAGAAAGTGGTATCATCTACTATCTACCGCATGTAAATCTAAAACATGTTGATTAAACTATTAATCGCATACATGGCAAATTATCACACATCAGTCAATCATGTTATCATACAATCAACAAGTCACGACATCAGATAAATGATTCATAGATGCTTCGTGAGTAACGGGTACGAATACACCCGGATGAGACCCCCGCCACCTAGTGGTATCAACAATTCCCCTGCCGAGTGGCTCATAACACTAGGGGACCCCATTTTCCGCATTCTGTGCCCACACATTCGATAGAGAAGTAATATGCATATAATGCATGCTAAAATCAGTGGTAGATTCCCTCACCTGTGTGTGTGCTTTCGAAATCCAAGTGATAAAACAGGCTGGAGGGTTGAAGGATACGATGCATGGGCTATCGAGCTCGAGAAACTGGAACGGGTACTCAAAACTGGGACGATCCCAAAAAACTGACTTGGAAACGGGCTCACGAATGGTCCAAAAGCGCTTAGAAGTGCACCCCAAGCAGGCCAAAAACACTCCAGGACAATTCCCAAAGCATGCCAGAGATGAGCTTGAAACGGGCCCACAGTGGGCCTGAAATGGGGCCCACACTCTCCCCACTGATACTAAGACCCGAGAATCTCAAAAAATCTGATCGGGTTGTTACAGTCCCACTCTCCTTTACACTTCATGCACTCCCCGAATACATTCCCGACGTGCTCCCCGAATGAAAGGTTGCGCCTCCCTCCAGTGGTGTGTTCCCACACACCTGCACCATGTATGATGTATAATAACACTCACACCTCCATGTATACGACCAGCCATGGATTTAGCTCCCTGTGTATCGCCATTAAAGGCCCTTCTACTGCATGCGGCCATCCGAGGCCATCCTTGTGTTACATGCGGCCAAAGGCATGTGGCCTAAAGTCATCCCTTTCGTAGGAACCAACAGATATATAGAGAGAACCCAAGCCGTGTCTTGCTTTAATTTACAGCTGATTGCCTCTCTATCAATGCGTGTATTTGGATTCTCAAGACAATACATTAACGAGCGTATCCATGCTACAATTCAGCCAGAAGATTTGGACCAATCACATCTCTACATATTTGCAGGTGTTGTGTCCCTATACATGCAAATATGTGGTTGTTATCTTTGGCCATCCTTTTTATTTCCACTGAGAAAATCTCCATTATTATTTGAACCAATCCCAACAATCTTCACCTCGGAGAGAATTCATCATCCTCTAGAGATGATTTGACCTCCATGCATGTCTTTGTACACATGGCCGCTCTCGGCCTTACTCCACCAGGAACTGCAGTTCTGTCGGCAGCTCTTCCATGCTCAAGTGCATGAATACTGTTGTTCTCAATTCCTTCTTACTGCCCACTGTGTGTATTATCTTGCAGCTTTAACGTCAGAACTCTTCAGTGCCGTGTGTATATTAATCCATCACACCAACTAACCTGTGTATTCTGTATTCCTCACAGATGTCGATCTATTCTATCGAAACCCGATCTGATCTGATCTACTAGAGTCTCTCAGATGTGTTTCTCCTCTCAGCACCTCTGTTCCACATTAATTATACACTACCAACGTTGTCGCTATGCAGTCTCAGTACAGTCTTCACGATGCAATCACTGGGTTCTTCCCTCAACATGTGTATATATACACATGTGCAATCGGTCATGTCGTTTCCCTACTCAGTTGGTTAGTCCCAAAAATCCAAGCACCACCATCTATGATCATGACTGTCCTAGCTAGTCGTGTAATCCATCGGTTGTTTTTCTACCATGCATGCCCAACTTGTGCTTACTTTCTCTCTGCCTCCACACGACCTTTGCTGCCGTGTATTCCACTGTTGCACAAACACAATACACCTTAGATTCGTGTGTGTTATCTAGAGAAAACAAAATGCCTCTATGTATCAACTTCTTGCGCCTCTACTCACTCCTCTACACAAAACACTCAGACAGATCTGTGTGTGAACCAGATCTGATTCACTACTTTCTCCACCCAGCCTCTTGCTCACCAACTGTGCCTATCTGCATTGAGCCTCCCTCTCGTCTACGTTCTTCTCTCTGTCCAGTAAGTTGTCCCCAATGCCTTATGATACCGTAGTCCTCTCCCTATGTTAGTCCTGTTGCCTAGAGCAGATTTGTCATGCACCTGCTTCTAGCCAGTCTCTCACGAACATCCCATGAGGATTGATCACCGTGCCTTTTGCAAGTTCCTCTTTCCGCTGAAAGAACCTTCTTGTCCGTCCTTCTTTGCCGTAGTCCTCCAAATCAGATTCCTGTTTGCCGAGCTCCACCTACAGCCATGTGACGTCCTCTTGTTTGCTGTTGTGTGCCACTACAGATCTATGTTGTTGTTCCTCTTGTTGTGTCTGTGCAGCCGCTAGTTCCACTCCAGCTATGTGCAGCGCTGGACGGAATAAATACAGCAAACAAGATACCAATATTTACATGGTTCGGCTCACCAAGCCTACGTCCACGGAGCGACAGAATATTTTCACTATGAGAGAGAAAGAATACATGTACAAGATAATGACTCCCTTGAGTCTTAGAGCCCAAATCCAAAGTCTCGAATCCCTTTGTACACCCATCTCATCTTACCATTCTCATGCTTAGAAAAACTCACCTTTTCTCCCACTCTCCTCTGTGCTTCCTGCGCTCCCCGAGCACATCACGACGTGCTCTCGAACGCGAGGTTGTGTCTGCCTCCATAGTGTGTTCCCATACACCTACACCATGTATGATGTATAATGACACTCACACCTCCACGTATACGACCAACCATGGATGTGGCTTCTTCTATATCACCATTAAAGACCCTCTACTGCACGTAACCACCCAAGGCCCTCATGTGTTACATGCGTCCAAAAACAGCACATTAACGAGCATATCCATGCTACAAATCAACCAGAAGATCTTGGCCAATCACGTATATATCTGTAATGTCGTTTCCATATACATGCAAATATACAGGTTGCTATCGTTGGCCGATCCTTTTTAGATTTCCACTGAGGAAATCTCAATTATTATTCGAGTCAATCCCAACATTGTTGTTGTTACATTGGATTCCCTCGAGTCTCATGCGCCAATGCCTTGGCTGAGTTTCCTTCTTTATTTTCACTGGACTGATTTTGAGTGGATAAATTGGATTTTAATTCCGATTTTAAGATCTCTTTCTGACTAGAATCCAAAAGAAAAAAAAACTCAGCAGATTGCCCAACTCAATTTCCATGATCAAATGTTTCCATTTTGGTTCTGAATGCTAAACGGTTGCTGGAATTCAACAGGACGTATTTTGAAATTCGAAGTAGGACGACTTTTAATCTATAGAAATGTTAAAAAGGGATCCTAAATTGAAGCAAATGGGCTTTGATTGTGGTGGAAGTGGGTTTTCTAGATTAGATTGAAAGTGTCATCTTCTTTCCATCGATTCAAAGATAGATTTGGAGAGTAAACTCATCAATTTCATTTAATTGGATTTGATTATCTTCAACCAGGTCATCGTCGAGTTCGATATTCGCATCACATTCATAGTCCACCATAGAAACAATTCAAAGTCTTTTGAAATTGCATTCTTATTTTTCATTACAAGTATACAATTATGGTGTATTTGTATAGAGCGTCAAACGTCTCAACCTAAAGGAGTTTGAGTGATGGGTAGGAATATTAGGAAAAATGTGCAGAAAATAATAATGATAATAATCACAGCACGATAAAATATCAAACACACCATAACTCAGAGATTTACGTGGTTCGGCAAAACCCTGCCTACGTCCACGAAGCGTGTATTTTATTCTGAGAGAAAAAATAATAAACTTATTACAATAGAGATAATCAACGAGTTTAAAAGCCAAACTCATTTCTTATTTAAAGAGTCGTAGACAATCCTGCAACACAAAACCTGTTGCTCCACCTTGTCTTCCTTCTCAGACAGTTTGGTTCCTTGTCCTGATAATCCTCCTCTCTAGCCGAGAATAGAGTCAAACACAAGAACTTTGTATATTCCGGCTTCTCCAGTTCTCCAAGTTCTTTCCTCTCTCTTTTATTTTTTCTCAATCCCAGAAAAATGAACCCATCTTCTATCCCGCTCTCTAGTATACTTTCTCATTCTCCATGCACATAAACCTCTTGATCTCAAAGTCTAGACCCATGCATGCTGCCACTAAAGGCCTCCTCCACACACAATGTCGTGTGTGCGTGTGGAGTTTTGTCACTCCTACCTTGAGATGTCTCCACATATGGCCGACAAGGCACTCTCAATAAAGCCTCCATCACATATATGAGAAAACCATCATGTTGTCACATGGCAAATTCCTATTTTTTCTCTCATTGTCGTTTATAATAGTGAGATATTTTCTCTCCAAACCCACGTTAGACTTCCTAGAGAATCTCTTTGCAACAAACGTTGCATGGATGATATCCTGTGAACCTATCATTCCTGATTTCAAGAGAAAATCATGGTGTTGTTGCTATGTGGAAACAAGTCAACACGTCCAACAATCTCCACCTTAGCGAGAATTCCACCAACCCTAGAGATTACTTGAGACCATGATCTTGTACTTCATTTGCATCTTTACATCTCAGTGTAAGATGTTCATCCCCCATGCTTTGATATGCTCCACCAATCTTAAGTGAGAAAGACTGATCAACCCTTGTATTCCATCAAAGGGCTCCACATCGAACTTGACCGCCGAGATACATCGTGCCATAGCCCACTCCTGACTCTTCCCTGGTCGGAACCTGGCTCTGATACCACTTGTCAGGAATAATATATGCAGAAAATAATCAATGGAACAATTCACAGTACGATAAATAAATCAAGCACCATGATACACATGATTTACGTGGTTTGGCCAAACCCATCTTACATTCACGGAGCACAAAAGTTTTATTAAGAGAGAAAAAAATGAATCACAAAATCCAAGAGAGATAAATAATGAATTAGAAACCCAAATTCAAGCCTTGCTCAGAGAGTTGTAGACAATCCACGCAACACAAGCCCAGTTGCTACACCTTGTCTTCTTTCTCAAATTTCACGATCCCTTCTCCTGAGAATGCCTCTTCTCTACCTAAGAACAAAGCCAAACACAAAACCTTTGTGTATTCTTGCTTCTTCTGGTTCTCTTTGTTTTCTTCCTCTCTTGTTTCATTTCTCTCACTTGGTTCTTTCTCTGTGTAAAACATCCAACCTTTTGTCACACCGTTATTGGTTTTCTCTGCACACATTGTCAGTGTGTAAAACATTATGTACATCAAAGAGGCATCACCGTCCAGCCACTGTTTCATTAGCAAGACCAAAAACCTTTCACACGATATTCTTTTATTTTGGTCCACACAATGCCTATCATAAGCAACTTACCTTAGTTGCATTTTTTTTCTATTAATGTGCACATCGAATTGGAGCCACATCTAACAATCTTCATCTTGGCGAGAATTCTACCAACCTAGGGAGACAATCTGTGACCAGTGATTTGTACTACAATTGCAGCTCCACATCTCTATGTGAAATATCCATCCCCAAGCCCTAAGATGCTCCACCAGTCTCCATCAATGAGAAAGATTGATCAAGCCCATGTCATGCTTGAACTTGAGTGTAGTCAATGGCTTAGTTGTAACACGTGCTGCATTATTCTCCATTTGGTACATCGTCACATTCACCTTTCCATATTTGCCATCATTTGCACCTTGGAAACCAGACAGGAACTCCAGAACCAACTAATGCAAAAGTAGCCTTATTTTCAAGACATACTTGACTGGTGCCTTTCGGGTTCTTTTTTTTTTACCTACAGCCAAACTAGTAGGCTCATACTGCTTATCAATAAATGTACTCCCTACTAGTCTATACAAATTTTCTTGCCTCTTCCCTTTCATGACAACCATAGCTCCTTTTACAACCTTTAAATCCACATCCATTGCCTTGAAGGTGAACCCATTGGAATCAAGTGTACTCAAGGAAATTAATTTTTATCTTAACTCAGGGACACGGCACACATTTTCCAATGTTCTCACTATACCATCAAATATTTTTATTTTTATTTTTCGATTCCAATGGTTTTGTAAGCCTCACCATTACCCATGTGGACAATTTCACCATTACAGGGTTTATATGTTACAAATCATTCTCAACGAGGACACATAACATAAGTAACACCCAGAAAAAAAAATCCATCTATTAGTCAAATTATTTGTACCTTTCATGAATACACATACATCACCATCATCTTCGTATGAATCACTCTACACGATGCTTACTTTATTTGAATTTTGAGACTTCTCCTTTTATTATTTCCTCCAGATCTCGATTTCTTTGATTGAAGTCCCTCCTTATGTGTCCTTCCTTCAGACAATAGAAGCATTTAAACTTTCCAGTACTTTTCCCTCTTCATTTCGACCGTGACCCCCTTCAATTTCCAGAGCCTCTGTAGACCCCTGTTCCGAGCTGCTGATCAACTATAGCCACCACCCCATCTGAATAGGATGTGCTCCATTGCTTCCTAAAGGTATCAGGCTGGAGCAGAGCCGTGATCACCTCATCAATCCTGAGAGCTTCCTTACCAACCAAAAGTGTAGTCACCAAAGTATCAAAAGAGGGTGGAAGAGAAACCCATAAAAGAAGAGCCTTATCCACCTCTTCAACTATCACCTCATCACTTGACAGTTGAGTGATGATCTTATTGAACACATTTAGATGGTCCAAAATAGTTATTCCTTCCTCCATCCGTAGTTGGTATAATTGTTTTTTCAGGAACAACTTATTAGTGAGCGATTTGACATGTATAAACTTTCCAACTTCTTCCACAGATCTGTAGTAGAAGTTCAATTTAAAACATTATACTTTACCTTCAGTGTGAGGTACAAATGGATGGTACTCACTTCATTCATCTCAAGTTCCTCCCAAGCATCATCAATCATGTCTTCCGTGTCACTCCCGGACCCGATTGTGGGCCCAGAACGTGACTAATTTTTTATTTATTTATAATAATCTCCAATCTTACATCATCATAACTGGGCTGGATCCTCAAGTTAAACATTTAAGCCCACATACAAACACATATTATACAAATAAATATTTCCATTTATACCATCAGAGTTCCGTACGAAAACATGGTAGTTTATACATGCTTAGACTTAAAGTACCACATGAGGTACTAAAATCAACAAAACATCATTGGCATGAAAATAAATATAATAAACTTATTTTCCATCTATAGGAAATATAAGTGACTGCATCAGCTCCCTCATCCTATGTCTGAAACAGAGGTTCCTCCTCCACATGTATTAATCCTATAATGTAAGGGATATGAGCTCCAAGTCTAGTGGAGAGAGCTTAACATCTTAACATAATATCACAGGTTAGATAATGCAATCTACTTTGCAATTATCATAATAACAGTAATGGTCTACTCTACCATTAATAACATAAATTGTCTTACTAAAAATCACAAATTGTCTACTATGCTATTTTTACCAAATTACCACATCTTCCACATCACTATCACACATACTGAAGCACTACACTGGCTTCCCAAATGCATTAAGTTCCGACACAGTCAAAATGCAGCATCTTGCAAGAGCTTAACTGACCCAACGGTCTAACCTCGATAGCCAAAAACAGCCTCATTGGCTAAATGTGTGATGGTAGTACCAAAAACTAAATCCTTACCAGGAATAAATCCAAACTCTCTTACCATAATGCTAGGTTCTCACATCGAAGAACATCACTCTCAATAGCATAAGCACTATGCATAATAAACATCATCATGTATCAACATATATATATATATATATATATATATATATATATCTCGATAATTCATCAATAACTAGGCATGTAAATGGGTTTATTCTCCGTTATAGACTACTAGACCTTGATTCTGTTCTAATAGTTAGAATAACTCTCATCCCTTACATGGAAGCAGTGTCAAGTCTCATTTTCTAGCCCACTTAATCTTTTCCATCTTGTTTAGTGTCCATGAAACCACTGATTGCCTTAGAGTCTAGGTTTTCTAAACCTGATTTACCAATTCAATTTGATTAAGTCTCCTCACCGTAAACTATTGGGTATTCGCACGAATCTGTAACACATAATAAAAATACAAGTAAATACATATTTACAGTCATAACACAAATAATCTTTTTGATTAGTTTTCCAGAAAGTAAAGGAAATGGTTGTGAGTCCATACTACAAGTTACTTCATTTTAATTTAAGTCAGAAGAGTTAGCCATTCAAAACACACAATGAAGTAAAAAGGAAAGTGCTCAGTGCCTAGTCTCGTATTTCTTCCTGGCCAAGGTCGAGTATTGAGACTTTTCCCAGAGGGTACAGTGTTGAAATGTAAAATTGACCAGGCCACTACTCATATTGTCTTCTAGATTAGGATCATAGAAACATATTAAGTTAGGCCTAGAGAGTGCAGTAAAATAAATCACTCAGTGCTTGATTCCTTCTCTTCAACCGATCGGCGGAAAAAAAAAAAAGAATATCGATGCGCTACTGATAGCCACAGAGTGGCATTTCCGATGCGCTTCATGTGGAGGGTTTTCGGCTTGGAAGTGAACACCCAAAGCGATAAAATAAACACACAAGTAATCAGAGTCGGTCACAATTTTAGTTTAGAATAATGGCCTTCAAAATAATTACTGAAACAAAAAATATTCCAAATTTTACAAATTTAGAAATAATTTCAAAAATTCTATTCAAATTTTATTACTAAAGTAACCAAGGACTAATGTAACCTTTTAATTTAAAAAAAAAAACTACACATATCAAAGTATTAAAATGTTAACATGAATAACTTAATAAATTTACATAGCCTAAAATAATTTAAGTAAAAGAAAATTAAAAATCCATCAAAACCAAACTAAATTATATTCATTTAGAATCAAATATATCCTATCTTAAATAGAAGCTTTACTTATATATATCATAAACAATGCAACCTAATTTGGTTTGAGTCCATTAAGCTTCAAAAAATACAACATATAATAACCATATCATGTTTAGAATAAAAATACAACTTTCCAACAAACCCTTTTTTTATTAAAATCAAATCTAAAATAACATAACATAATAGAAGTAGAATAAATAATAATTATTTAAATTAACACTCACCTCAAGAGGTGGCTGGGCGGTGACTGCACACCACACCTTAGCATTGATGAGTGAAAAGAGATGAGAGAGCATTTTAATGAAAAACAAAGTTGAAAGTCCGGGAGTGCTAGAACTCGATTGTCTAGAGTGGGGGTGAATAGAACAATCCCCAAGTTTTTGTCCTTTCTAAATTTCTTGATTAACTAGAGTTAGTCAAATGTAACATTGAAATTAATCAAGAAGTTGCAATGTGTGTGAGCAAGAGATATACCAATTAACCAATGTATAGTAGTTCGGTTAAATAACATACATCCACTGTTAAGATTCATCCAACCTTGGATTATCTCCAAATCACTAAGCTGGAAAATTGCACCCTCACTAATAGAATAGGACATCCACCTATTCAATTGATTGGAAATTTCACCCAATCGCTTAAGATTTTAAAAGGTTAGACCAATCCCAGGTCTACTTCCTCATCCCTCTATTTTTTTATAGTGGTTCCGGCTTCCTTGCCTTAGTCCTCTTCATAATGATGAATTGAAAAATAAAACAAAAAGAAACACTTGCCTTTGAAGCTCAACCTTGGTGAAGTGTGTTTCTTCAAAAGCTCTCCCAATGATCTTGTTGATTATGAAGATGTACCTCTTGTATGGAGCAATCACAAGATAGGGAGAGGGTTCCTAGGATATATGATTTGCCAATGTAAATCTTAGACAAGACTTCTTCTTCTTCTCGCTTGATCTCAATCAACTAAGTGATTGAAACTCTAAATGATTTACCAAATGTATACGTTAGAGAGAGTGTGTGTGTGTGAGTGAGGGAGGAGAGGAGTCTCTAGATTTTCTTAAGGTTATCCAATTACAAATGAAAGCTCTAACTCCTTCAACAAACTACGGACCTTAACTAGAGATCTGAAAAATCTCGACACGGGCAAATGATCGTGGGGTGGCAATCGATCATGTATTCAAATATATCCAAATGTGACCGTTGTGCATTAAATGTTTTCCAACAGATAGAAAACGGTCACACCCGATTGATCGTACCACACAATTGATCGTCTTTGTTTACTCGCAACTGATCAGTTGCAAGGCGAAAGTATCGGCCTGAGACTGACTTGAATTTTCCAGTGTCAAGTCTCATCCAGGCCTGAGGCGATTGGTCATGGAATCGATGTGTTTCTGCTTCGTCTCACTGATAGGTCGTGCGACCGATCGATTCGTGCTCTATACCACACAAAAGGTCATTGCCAAACGAATGCATCGTCCTGAGCCTCACAATAATTTTCCAGAGGGTGTTCAACTCAGGCTCCTGGCGATCGATCGCGAGGGCGATTGGTCGGTCCTGTACCCAGACAACGAATCGTCTACACGATTGGTCTTCCGAGATATGATTGTGAATGATAGTCCAGATTATATCCTAAACCCTACCGATGGGTTGTAGTGCACGATTGCATCGGCCTCTTGTCCCAGCGATACATCGCCACCATGAATGTATCGTCTTCGGACCTTAGGTGTTTAACAGACCATTTCCAGACAGAATCTTGATTTTCCAGGACAATTGATTGTAAGATCACGATAGAGCGTCCACTATCAAAGACAATGGATCGCCAGACACGATGTGTCGGCCTGACAGTAAAACCATGTTTTTCCATACTAAGTTTGTGTTCTGGTTATGAGTCAAACACACACTAGGCTACTTAAATTTTCCAGATGTGATTTTTAAGCCTAGGCATGGTCATCCAAAGGTGTGGGGTCCTACCTAGAGTCTCCTATGGCCAAATTTACCTTGTATGATTGCCATACATGTTGATGATCCGTTGAATCTTGATTGATCTTCTATCTTGAGATTGATTCAACCAACATTTGATTCTTGATTCTTAAGCTTCTAACTTTAAGGATATGCTTCACACGAGTTATGGATTTGACAAATAAGGACTTGGCAAGCCGCGGCACTAACAAAAGTCTCATCTCCTTTTTATAAAGAGATGAGGCGGTGATGTGTTTGTAAGGCAAACACGTTGCCTAAGCTACCCAAAGTAGCTTATAGGTGTAGATAACCATGCATTTAATGATTTTTGTTTTCTTTTTTTTTTCCTCTCTCCTCTCAATCCAACATTTGTTATAATTAGTGAAGTGTTTACCACGGCAAACACGTCACCTAGGTAGCTTGATAGCTTTTGTTCTTATTTCTTAAAAATTAATTAATACTATATAACTATTATAGTTTGAAATAATAATTTGACATTTTTAATTTATAAATTTATCTACATAAATTGGCACCATGGAGGTCCCAGTAAAATGAGTTAACAAGTCTGATAGGTTAGGTAATTAAAACCAGAAATACCCAGTGATTTAATCAAAATGACATAAATGTCAAATTTCTAAAATTTAAAATAATATTTTGGAAAAATTCTGACTTTGCAGTCAGACCACATAAACTTACGTGATAAAAGGATTATAAACTTTCGAGGTGTTTTGACACTCCGAAATATTTAAAATTTAAGGTTCTGTAAAATAGGGATACCCTTGATGATTCAAAAATCATACCTTAAGGAATCGAAATGACTAACTCAAAATTTAAAACTGAGTAAATGTGTACAATTTGAAAATTTAAATATTTCAAATGATTGGTTTTCCGAACCCATATATCTTCTAAGGTCTCAACTGGAGAAAGTTCGGATATTTACAATTTTGCCATCACATTTTAGCAAGTCGAATCCACAATTTCCCGAACTCGTATCGAGTCAAACTTGGACTCTACACTAAACCTACTCCGTAACCTTTCTGATTAACGGATCACTAGTCACGATCAATGATAAAAATCACATAATTGGACACTAATTTGGATCAAGGTATTACATCTCACCCTCTTGAAAGAAATTTTGTCCCTAAAATTTCAAAAGAAAGCCCATACCTTTATTCAGCTAACATATCAGCATACAACCTTCACATGGTTGACTCTGGTTTTCTCGTCACATGTTGCACTCCGCAGTGTTGCCATAACAGAATAACCTTCCATTGAAGCATTTGAGTTCGAGTACCCAAGATTTCTGTGGGTATCTCCTCCAGAGTCAAGTCTTCTGAGACTTTTATCTCTTCCACATCATTTGAATCTAAGTTATGATTTGTCTCTAAGACACCATGTCCTTGAGATTCTTGAATATTCATAGTTATTTCTCCAAAACTCGATCTTTCAAGATGTCCAATTCATTGTAGTTATGATTTGCTCATTTTCATTCTAAACAGGTAGCTTGCCACTCAGGTACTCCGACATATCTATAAGAGCAATCAAGCATTCAAACATCATAAAGTACATCACAAGTACATTACAAACAAAGTTTGTACTACTAACCCATTAATACCGAAGGTCCTTTACTTTAGAAAAAATCATCCTTCCTCAATAAGCCTTCCTCAAGCTTAACTGACCTCAAAGCCTTTCCACAAATTCTACACCCTCTGATCCACACTCCATAAAAGGATTTTACTCCCAAAAGCTTGGTTCCACGTATCAATTGATATTGAAACACACCATTTACCCAAAACCAGGGGTTCGTTATCAATTTAACTCCTCTTGTTTCCATATCCATTGAAACTTCTCACTTCTAAATACTCAATTCCAAGTATCATCTTAATACTACAATTACACATCTTACACAAACAAAGAGGTTCAACCCTTTCCTTGATCAAGGGTTCTACCTTCCCTACTTTCAAAATCAAGGGAATAAATTCAAAGTTAATCAACCAATCTACTTTTTCCCATACGCACAGTCCAAGAGTTGAACTGTCAGATCAAACATCATAGGATCCTATCCAAATCCAAATGTTTCCAATCTCAACATAGGTTTCTAAGCATGTACTATCCTTCACAGCCCAGAGCTTGAACGAAAGCACTGATACCAAGCTATCGCGCCGCGATCCGATTGTGGGACAAGAACGTGACTAATTTTTTTTTTTTTATAATAATCCCCAATCTCACATCATCATAACTGGGTTGGATCCTCAAGTTAAACATTTAAACCCATAATCACACGTGTTCCTTATACATGAACTCAAACATGTACTGATGAACACTGGAAATTGACTATCTTACCCCTGAAAATTAGATAAGTTAGCCTTTGTTTTCAGTGTTTTTAATATCATTAAAGGGATTTTTGGAGTTTTACAGGTATGTTTGGAAAATACATGATATAAGGATTAAAAGAAAGAAAAATTGATAAATTGAGAATAAATCTATTTTTGGAAGCTACTATTTTTGGAAAAAGATATTCTTAGAATGAACAGATTTTTTTAATATTTATTTCACCACAGTTTAGGGTCTCAATGTAAACTAATTAATTCAAGTCCATTTATGAGAGTTGAATTAATTCAGTAATTTTTTAGATTTTTTATTATTTTCAAGTGGTGAGATAAACTATTGTATTTCATAAATTGAAGATATGAAGAAATGAAGCATTCAAATTCAAGCACGTGAAATTCTAGGAGCTCAACCATGCAAAATTCACACAAGGCCATGTGGAGGAGAGAGAAAGAGAATAATAATAAATTTGGAAGAACTTAGAAGGAATATTTTGACACAGCTTCAGTATCTTGGCCATAACTTTCACTCTGATATCCGATTGTATTGATTATTTTTGGGTTAGAAAGAAGACTTCAAGGGATACAACTTTGTAGTTTGTGAAATTCCGTGATTCAGACGTTAAATAGGTCAATATGGAGTTGAAATGTGGTACATGTGTAAAAAAATGAGACTTTGCACCCACTTTCTATGGCGTGTTCACACCATGGCCGACTCAACCCCTTTGTGTTCACACCTTGTACGAATTTTACTAGTTATTTTTTACCTCCTTACCTCATTTAAATCATTCCACGTTTAGCACAAACCAATCAGCCCTCTAAGTGTCCCTTACTTTATTTAAATCTTTAACTCCAAGCCATGCACTCCACCTCCTTTATCTATAAATATTATCCCTCTCCTATTGAGAAAATTGAATCTGGCTTAGAGATTTTGAGATTTTGAGACTTTGGAGAATTAGAGAAGAATTTTGGAGTTTTAGAATATTGGGTTAAGGTTAGTATTTTTATTTATTTTATTTTCCATTGTTATTTTGTAATTAGTTCTTCAAGTTTAATTCCATGTTCTTGTAATTTAGTTCAATTTGTAATGGCCAGCCCTTGAATTTGTAGAATTGTGATGTAATAATAGGGGTTTCACATGTGGGTAGTTTGAGGGTCCCATGTGGTCACACTAGAAGACACGTGGCCTTTAGAAAGCACCCATGTTAGAAATGATTTGGAATTAAAGTGACAAATAAAAATAGATAGAAGTTATGGGTGTGTTGGTTCGATCGACACATGTGTATCAGATCGACCGACACTGGGTTGGTGCAACCGACAATGCAACTTAATTTGGGGTATTTAAACCCCAACTCTCGCTATTTTCATTCCCTTCACTACCATTTCACTTCCAATAGCCTAGAGAACCCCAGCTCCAGCTGAGGGTGACCTTCTCCCCCATTCTTCCACTTGATTTCACCATTTGCATGTGGGATTTTCGGATTGTGCCCGCCCTACGCTCCCAAACTCTTGGATTTTCGTCTGCCAAAGGTAAAAAATTCGTCCTTCCTTCTTCGCTTCTCCTTGTTTGATGGGGATTTGGGTAAGATATAATGAGATTTACCTTGGGGATGGCCAATAGGCCTTGTTTAAAGGAAAATCATGGTTTAATTTGGGAATTTTCAAATATGGGGTTTGCATGTAAGGGATTTGAGACGGATTTGGGTCTAAGAACCCAAATAAATTAGGGAAAATGTGTTTTTGTATGGATTTGAGCTGGAATATATGAGAAATGGGGGATTTCTCATGGGATGAGTGGTTTGTCTCAAAGTAGAGGTCAAACCTTATGTTTTCCTTGGGGGTTTTGCTTCTAATCTCATTTTGGGGCCTAATACATGAACTAATTAGTGTTGTCATGGTAATTAGAGCCTTCAAATCAAAACCCGAACCAAGGAAGTCGAGAATCGACCCAACACTCCTTAAGCATTCAAGGTGAGGAATGTTACACACTTTATTTCAATGATTGAAATGCTTGAGACGTATCAATATGCAAATGCATGATAATTTGGTTATTATATGATGAATGATGCATGGAGTGTATCAATGTGTATGATGTTTATTTTATATTTCATGTGGTATATGAATATGTTTGAAAATTTGATGTGTGTAATGCAATGAATGGAGAAGATGGTCAACTGTGAATTAGATTGGACTGACTTGTGATGAAATGATATATGAGTGTGTGTAATTGGAATATTTGGGAGTATGTATATAAATATTTGTTAAGAAAGGATTATTAAAGGCTATGTGCAAGGAGAAATGTTCCCTTAAGTTGCAAATGAATAATCCATTGAGGTAATTTTATGCCCATGAATAAGCATGAATACGAGAGATTGTAGAATGTATGAAATTGTATGGAATGAGCTATGCATGCTATCTCAATGATGTGAGTTCTTAAAGCATTTACAACATGCCATTGCTCAAATATTAAAGGTGCATCTCCTATACTCCAATAAATGACTTATGAGAGAGTATAAAATGTGGAATGATGGACTTAAGGCCCATTTTGATCGGAAGATGTATAATTCAATACGAAGGGAGATGAGATTTTGCCATCCCTTCTAGAATCACCATCATTGTAAATTACCCAACTCCTTAGATGAGATTGGTGTAAAGAATGGAGGGAGATCATAGAGGAGTTCAATAGGAATGGTGGTGCTTACCTACGGAGACTTGGGCCTGTAGGGTTGTTGCCGAGGAGTGGGTCCCTGTAACGATCCGACCCAATTTTAGGGGTTTGGCAGCAGTAGGGAGAGTGTGGGCTCCATGGTCGGCCCCGGTTTGCCCGATTTCAAGTTTAAAGACCCAAAGGGAATTTTGGTAATTCTGAATTATTGAATATTTTATCATGTAAAAAATTTGAAAATCATACGATTTTCTCTCTCGATGTTCAACATTCGGTTTTTGTTGGGTTTTAAATTATTTTTGAAATTTAAGATTTTGATTTTTATATATTTTAAAGTTTTGAAAAAAAAAAAAAAGCCATAACCTTAACCCTTTAAATGCTTCTTTTCCCGCAGCACTGCATCTCTCATCTCCCTCTTGTCGCCTCCCTCTCTCTCGTCCTCCCCCTATTCGCCACTCTTTCTCTCCGTCCTTGCTCTCTTCCCTCTCCTCCCTTCTTGGTTTCCTCCTCTCTTTTCTCTATGCCACCTCTCTCTCCCTCACACCGCTCTCTGCCCTCCCTCACTCCTCGTTCTCATCCCTCTCGTCATTTTCTCTCTCTCGCATCTCTCATTCTCTGTTCTAAAACACTAAGTTTTCCCAATCTTCCTGATCAAGCCTCATCCCTGCCGCTAAGCTTCCGTCGATTTCTCCCTTCCACGTCGTCCAGATTTGCATGCTCCAGCTGTTTGACCCTCCTCTAGTCACTCTCAGGTACTCAAGTTTCCTCTTTTCTCCTCCTCTTGATATTCTTCTTCCCTCTTTCTCCCTCCCTCTCTGGTTTTCGCCTCCTTATTTCATATTTTCCTTCCTTTTCCCTCTTTTTCCTTCTTTTCCAAAGTTTTCCCCTCTTTCCCTTGTTTTCCCAACTTTTCCCCCTTTGTGAGCCATCGAATCGTCTCAGTCGATTCACTGAGTTGGCTCAACTGAGTCACTAGGTTGACTCAACAGAGCCACTGAGCTGAGCCGTTTGGGCACTCTAGTGACTCAGGCGAGTCGAGCAGTCCCAAGCCCAATAGTCAAGCCCAGTCCTTTAGGCCTTCTTTGGCCCAACTGCCCAAGAGACCTGGCCCAACCGGGTTGAGCCCAGTTCATCCAAGCCCAACTTTGTTCGGTCTAGCAGTAGACCCAGGCCCAACTTGAGCTCAGTCTCTCTTCAGCCCAATAGATCTGGTCCAGCCCTACCCAACCTGGCTCAAGTCAGGCTCAGGCCCATTTCTAAGCCCATTTCAGGCCCAATTTTGGGCTTATTTATGGCTTGTTTCTAGCTTGTTTTGGGGTTGCTCTTTGGTCCTTTCTAGCCCATTTCTAGCTCGTACTCAACCCGTTCGCAGGATGTTTCCAACCCAACCCATTTTGCAAACCCATTCTAGTTTCTCGGACCTTAAGCTCATGCATTGATTCCTTCAATCCTTCATCATGTTTTCTCGCTTTAGATTCAAGGCACAAAAAGGTGAAGGAACTTATCACCGCTATTAGCATGCATCTATGCATATTACTGCTCTATCAAATGTGAGGGTACGAAATGCGACAAATGGGGGTCCCCAGTATTATGAGTCATTCGGCAAGGGAACTATTGATACCATCATGTGGCGGGTCCCCATACGGGTGTATTCGTATCTGATGCCCACAGAGGCATATATGAGTTACTTATATGATGTCATGATTGATTGATTGTGTGGTGACATGTGTAGAGTTTATTTTTGTTGATAATATATTAAGATATCAACATGCGAATATGTGATATGTGGTGGTATATGCATGATTATGGTGTGATATGTTCTATTGATAATATGTTATATGATCATGTGATAATTAGTTTGGATTGCTAGATATTATAACATATTTGGATGTTAACATGCCAACCCGTGATAGATAGTGATGTATACACCTAATTATTATGTGATGAACTATGTTAATAGCATGTGTAGAGGTAATTGTGCATACATATAGTTAGCATATGTGGGATGCAGGTGGGGCATGGGTACTAGGCCATATCAGGATCTAGAGACTCCCCCTAGTTTGTCTGCTAGTTAAGGTGGGGATGTTGTGTGGGACCGCGCAGTGGAAGCGTGGTTGGATTATGGGCTACCCAGTGGTTGGACATGGGTTGAAGTATTTCCTGACATGGGTTAGATTGTCAGGTGTTTCTTATGATCTTCAAACAAAACCTATGAGGAAGGTGTGGTCTGGTCTGGAGGACGAGGTGCCCGAGAGTCCTAAGAGGGACATGTTGTGAAGTGATCATGGAAACCTCCGGGAAGTTCTGCAGTTGACTGTAAGCTCATCCAAGGCCGACTTAGAGGTCATCACAGACATGGTACCAGAGTGTGTGGTTATTAGCACGGTGGAGGATAGCTCCCGTGATTGTTTACAGTGGTGGAGGACAGCTCCCGCTGGCACGGAGGAGGACATCTCCAGCGGTTATTAGCACAGTGGAGGATAACTCCGGTGGTTGTTTACAGCGATGGAGGATAGCTCCCGCTGGTATGGTTTTGATCCCTACATGAACGAGTGGGTTGAGGGTGTTTCGCCCTCTCATTGGTCGAGGGATGGCGCGGTGGAGGACAGCTCCCGCTGGTATAGTTTGTGATCCCCGGATGACTAAGTGGGTTGAGGGTGTTTTGCCCACTCATTGGTCAAGGGATGGCACGGTGGAGGACAGCTCCCCCTGTTATGGTTTGTGATCTCCAGATAACCGAGTAGGTTGAGGGTGTTTCGCCCACTCATTGGTCGAGGGATTGTACGATGAAGGACAACTCCCATGGGCCTTATGGCCAGGTTATGATTCACAACTTGTGGTACCGGTCTGTGGTGCGTGTGGACTCTGTGGAAGTGGCCCTAGAGGTAGGGTGGTTGTAGAGTACGTTGAGTACGTACTGGGGCGCCCTGGAAGCCAAGTGGGTTGAGTGTTCATTCACCCACATTTTTGGCTGAGGAGTGTGGTAGTGTGATTACCAGTGGTTATGACCTTGGAGTTCTTTGATATGACTTGTGCTGTGGGTGTTGACTCACTAGGAGTTTATGAGCGCCTAATGAGTGAGTTCGGCTAGCTCACTCGATGGAAGGCCTTGGAATTCCGTGAGGGGTGTATGTGCTGGTTGTATGGAGACCGGCAAATGGGGCCCGAGATTACATGTGACTACCGGGGGTCTTGTAACGCCCCGCCCTTTTTCACTCGCTTCTTCCTGTAAATCAGAGTCTATTTTTTTTTTATAACAGAGTAGAGTGATAGAGAGCGGGACATCACGTCGTGAGCTAAGTCCGAACTTCCAAAGTCTGACCCTTAACTGGCCAACCCTATGTGTGCATGGACCAAGTCCACAAAAATGGTTCACACATAACAATATCAACATGGGGAATAAAAATCATAACCTGCAGAATTATAATCATATCATGTGGAATCATAATAGAACCAAGTTCTATTCCATTTCAGATAGCAAAGTACGTCAAGTCTTTATTCATAATTAATTATCTAATAAAAACATCCAACCATAGCAAATTCATCTAAGTTATTATAATCCGAATTCTAAATACTCAAAATACAAGCCCATGAGTATCTTAAACAAAATATAAGCTATAATCCTCCAAGCTCCTATGCCTGGCCAGTTTCGAGTTTATCTTTCCCCTCGTTTCCTGTATCACCCACTAGGGTAGAAGTAGGGCGTTAGAACAACGCTCCCAGTACGTATTCCAATTAGGGTTAACACATGGGTTAGTACCAAAAATCCAGATATAATATATATCAAATCCAGTTATAATAAATCATACCATACTTATAAAGCATCGTATCCAAAACAGTGTATGATAATAGAGATCCAATCATACCTATAAAAACCAGAAACCTTGCATGATAATAAAGATCATAATCATGCCGAATCAATGTCATGCCATGCTATCATATGCAATGAGTCACACCCATCACAAACATAGTAACCTCTTGATGGAAAGCTCATCATCAAGGCATCCCCCACAATTATATTACGGACGCCCCGACGGAGTGTGGATCTCCGGTTACAGTTCATAGAGAGATCCTCTTGATGGAAATCACATCAAGGTACCCCACATAGGTTTTTCAGACGCCCCGACGGAGTGTGGACCCTCCGGTTACCTTTCATCCCTCACACGCTATGCATGAGATGCAAATGCCAACATGCTCTGTAGAAATGCAAATCATAGCATTTAAAACTCACATTTAAACCACATGTTATTTTATCATATAAACGTAGCATTTAAAATCACAATTTGAAACATATCCCTTGCAACATATATTCATCAAATAAGATAAAAAAACATTGTACATAATCCCATGGTTTTAAAGAGGTGGAATCCTACCAAAGACTGCTAACATGTCCTTACGTCTTTCGTCCGGTAACCGCTCACTATCGTAAACACCTTCTGAGGTCCCGTTACCTTATAATATAACAATCAATCAAAACCAAGTCCCACTTGATTTTCAATATTCTAAGTCTATAAACAAATCCCCATGGTTTATCATTTTTAGTCGATATTCCCAAATTGCCATTGGTCTAATTTTTAATTAACAATTCATTCATTTAATCCAACATACGTAACCCTATGTTCATCAAAACAATCCCCATGGGGTTTAGCCACACACCATGGCCAAACCCATGGTCCCTTATTTTCACTTAATTACCATAATGCCATTATACATATCCATAGCCATTTACCTCCCTTATTTTCATAAGGCTCAAGTTCCAAAATAATCCATACAATAGTTCATGGCGTTCGGCCATACACCATGGCCGAACCCTATGTCCAATATTTTCACATATTTATAAGATTGCCATCCATGGCTAATATAACCCATTATTCTCATTTACAATATACTTAGGCTAATAATTAACCCATTAATCCAAATTCATAACAATCCCAATAACCCTTTTAAAATAATTCATAACCGATTCCTTTAAACATATTAGGTCCATACATGACCCATAAAAAATTCCTTAACCACTTAAGTCCATAAAGGACCTCATGGGGTTCGGCCATACACCATGGCCGAACCCATGATCTTTCATTTTGGCCTTTAATTACAACTTTGTCATTGCCTTCAACAACTTATTTTTAGGTTCCACACATAGGTCCATAATATTACATACATGGATCCACCAATGATCCATAACCATAGAACCACAAATAAAACCTTCCATTCCTTTAATCATATTAGGTTTATGTCCAAAACCGATCCATAAAACCCATATGATCCCTTAGTTGGTTCATGGGGTTCGGCCACACACCTTGGCCGAACCCTATGATGCATAACTTCCCAATTATAGAAAACTTCCAAATTTAATCTCCACCTTCCATAATTAGAGACTTTCCAATTTAATCTCTACCTTCCAAAATTAGAGACTTTCCAATTTAATCTCTACCTTCCAAAATTAGAAACTTTCCAATTTAATTTCTACCTTCCAACATTAGAGACTTTCCAATTTAATCTCTACCTTGAATTCATAATCCAAGGTTCTTTTCCCTTTTGATCCAAAAATCCATATTTAGAAAGTTACTAATTTAATACCATAATCCTTCCCAATTCTCTTCCATGGTGTTCGGCCCTTCATCATGGCCGAACCCTATGGTTCTTTTCTTTTAAACAAAAATTATAAAAACACTTACTGGTTCCCGACTCCTCCGATTTTCCGTCGCTCCAATTGGTTCTTGCTCTTCCAATTCTTTTCTTCCTTGGCCTTCTCTCCTCCTAAATCTTTCTCACTTTGTTGGCTGCCTTCTCTACCTTTGATAATGATTGCCCTGCGTCCCTTTGTTTGTGGCTGCCTCCCTTTGAATATCAATGCCGTGTCCCCTATTGCCTCTCCTTTATTACTTCCAATTGAACCCAACTTAGAAGGTGCTATGCGCCCCTCCTTGCTTTCTTTTATTAGACCTATCCTTGGTCCCAACTTAGACAATGCCGTGTGCCCCTTCCCTTTAAATTAGCCATTGCTAATGCCATGTACACCTTTCTTATTTTGGAGAGTCCTCTATTTTTAGAACAAGCCAATGCGCCCCTTGTTGCCTTCATTAATCCTCCATTGGTTCCTAACTTAGAAGGTGCCATTTTAATCAAGGAAAGACCCCTCGTTAGAGACTCCAACCCATGCGTATATCTCATATGCGGCTAAGGCAATCTCTATATTTATTTGGACATCTTCTTTATTTAATAATTCCCTAATATCACTCTTAATCAAGGGAAAGAATCCTTTTTAGATATGTTCTAACACTTCATGCGCATATCTATAGATTGCATATCTCCCACACGGCCATGCATCCTATCTTCTTTATTTGGATTTAAACATCTTCTTTATTTAATCAATAAGATATCATTGCCTAATTCCAATCCATCTACACGTTTTTGCCCATTTTAGGACAATCCTTGGTCGCATATAACTCCTTGATTTTTGTGATAGAAAATATCATCTTATATGCGCATATCACTTAATTTATATCCCTCATTTATACATATTGTATCACTAATTAAATTCAGCCCCATTTAATTTATATTGAACTCACTTGGTGGTTAACCAAGTTAACCATGACCCATTGGGTCCCAATTGGGCATTTTGACCCAAATAACAACCTTGACCCAATTAAACACATCTTACCCATTTATTTCTATTGAAGTCATTTCCACATCCGTTGGGTCTTAATTGGGCAATGACCCAACACATTACCAATATAAGATCCATATCTAAAATTCATAAATTAAATGGGTAATTTCCGTAAATATTTATAACTTGAAAATTCGGGGTGTTACAGGTCTAGTACTTGGTTGAGGAGACCATAGATGAGTCTAGTTGGCAGTCCACTAAGGATTGGCACGGTAGTTACTCCCATGTGATAGTCTATTTGGGACTCCAGTGAGCGAAACTCATGGGTTGGTTGTGGTATGTGCACGGATTGTCCTGGGAGAGTCATAGGACTGGCTAAGGTCTAGAGACTCTAATCTGGTTGAGGATCGGTCTGTGTACCTGTGGGTGGATTGTAGTGGATGGGCATATGAGAGAGTTGCCTTAGAGTTGCATTGGGTTGGTTAGAGGATGTGATGGAGGCCCGGTAGATGTGGACCCGTGTGCTAGAGGTAGGGCACCCGTTTGCTTGGTCGTGCATGTAGACATCCTAGATATTGATGTATCCATATGATTATATGTAGTATATGCTTGCTGACATATGATGGATGTATATCCTCACTGAGCATGTAGAGCTCAACCCTTGCTTTATAGGTGCTTCTTGGAGGAGGAGTCGACGGGATCCTCAATCGGGCGTTGGATGTGGAGCTTCATGTCACGAGGTTAGGGAATCATTTAGTGATTCTGTCACTGCCCAAAACCAGGATGTGGGCCCAGAACATGACTACTTTTTTTTTTCCAACAATACTCCATTAACCCATGAGAGAGGTCACACCTACACACGTGGATCATCCGTGTGTCTAGATAATCCGAAACACAATTTATAAAATTAACCGAACTGTTGTTACTTCAGTCGATACATCGGCCAGACCGATACATTGTTCGGGATCCTAATTGACTTATCGGCAAGAGGCGATACATTGATCAAGAAACCATTCTATTATTACAGTCCGATCTTAGATACTATTATCACTTACAACCCATGATTATCGACCCATCGACATCTACGATACATCGGTCAATCCTGTCAACCTATCGACAGAATTGACACATCGAGAGTCCAAGATTCTGTAATTTCCCAACATCCTCAGGTAGATACACTGAAACACATGTCATACAACATAATAAGCATACCAACATACCAATATAACATATATCATCATAATGACTGACAGTCATACATTATTACACCGCATGAGACATGTTTATCCCAAAACACATGAAAACAACACTCAAAACATCCAGTGGGTTTCCACGCGTGGTAAACAATAGAAACTTCCAAGTTTCGACTATCAACGAGGCACCACTGGTTCCTCTAATCTTTCCTCTGGCTCATATCCTGCAATATAAGGGACGTGAGCAACAACCTAGTGGGAATAGCTCACCATAACATCCAACATAAATAATACATGAAACAATAACAGTGCATGTTCCATGAATGCAATGCGATTAATCCACTTAACCCGTTTTTACCATAACATCCAACATAAATAAAACAATAAACTAATGCATGTTCCATGAATGCAATGCAGTTAATCCACTTAACCCATTTTTACCATAACATCCAACATAAATAATACATGAAACAATAAACAATACAATTTCATGAATGCAATACGGTTAATCCACTTACCCCTATTTTCACCTTAGGATCACTTTCTAAGGTGTTTTACCAATTTTGACTAGGGTCAGCCCCCATTTAGCAACTTTCAAGTGCATAAGGTCTCCACGACCTGGCTTACTAGCACGTCCAACCCAATGGTTCTCAAACGGCATTCGACCTAACATCACAAGGTCTCCACGACCCGGTCTACTAGCCCATCCAACACCAACAGTTGATGGCGGTCGACCATAGCCAACTAACACATCCAACCCAACGGTTCGCACACGATGTTCGGCTAATGTCAGCAATTATAACCCAACGGCCAATAACAGATTTCCTAAAGTTATTATCTTTCACAGATTTAACTTATAATCATAGTTCTCACATACAAATGTCAAATGCATGATAATATATGATTTTCAGTGCCCTCCTTACACAGGGACTTATTCTGAGAGAACTACCATATTCCAGCCTTACTATTTGGTGCATCCAACACCAATATACAATAATAAATAAAGAAACAATATTCACATAAATATAAAAATTGGATTTAATAACACAAATGCTTTCACCCAGTTTTTTCTTTTACCCAATAATTCCCAGACATTCCATGGGTCCATACTGCGTTAGAGGCTACAAGTCCTCGACTCCCCGACACCATTTTAACGCCTACGTTCTAAACAATTAGAACATTTACATCTCTTACATGTAGGCAGTGTCAGGTTCCATGTTCTAGACCTATATAGCCTTTTCCATCTTTAAATGACCATGGGTCCCATTTCAATCTAGTGTTAGTGAGTTTAACAAATAACACAATATAAGTGATGGTTCGAGTCTCCTCACCTCTATCCACAGAGATTATCACACAATCTATAAGATAAAATAATAATATAAATTTCAAGTTAATAGAGTATTTACGAACTACTTCCCATCCCCCGCGCATTTTCAAAAGAAATGATAAATGTAGTGAGTCTCATAATTCTTTCTACTCCATTAGAATAAGTCAGATTTAGTTGTCAGCCATCCGAAACATCACATCAAAATAAAAATATAAAGTACTCAGTGCCCGGTCTCGTATTTTTCCTGGCCAGGGAAAAGTATTGAGACGGAGCCAAGAGGGTACATGTGCAGGAAATTAAATAAAAGTACTCAGTGCCCAACCCCTTTTACCATTGAGTGGTGTTTCTGCTGTGCTACTGATGGGGGGATTTCAGCCCAGAGGGTACAAAGACAGTATGTAAATAAAGAACTCAGTGCCCAAATCATTTTACCACAGGGCGACCATGGTCGTCTTGGATGGCCACTGAGCAGCGTTTCCGCTGCGCTACAAATGAAGATTTTCAGTCCAAAGAGTACGATGCAAGTAATATAAAAAGTATTCAGTGCCTCACTTCAAGACCATCGAGTAGACTAAGCACCTCCTCAGATGGTATCACCGAGCAACTAAGCGCCACTACTGATGAACCACAGAGTGACTAAGCGCCACCTCAAATGGTATCACTGAGTGACTAGCGCCACTACGGATGATAGTATGACCCATAGGTTATAATACTGAATTTAAACACACAATGTGTAAAAATAAAACACAACTGTTAGATGGGATTAATCTTTTCCCTATTTTAATTAAAGGCTAAAAAACAATTTTTGAACATAAAAATAAAACGATTTAAGGGTGTAACTTTAAATTTGGGAGAGAAGCCTACCTTCCCTCCATTTTGAAAAATCTCATTTTAAAGCCCACTACTAACTCATACTAAATTTAACTCGTTACGGAGTTAACAAAATTAAAAATAAGGTAGTATCGATACCTTGGTTGCAAAAATCCACTAAGGATTGGCTTAGTCTAAGAAATTCGAGGCCTAAGAAGGGAGACCTGAAGGTTTTGTCACTGCTACTGCTTGCTGACGTTCAAACCGAACGAAAGAGAATAAAAGAAGAGAAATAAAAGAATGGGAAAGAAAGAGGGAAAAAGAAAATGCGGAGAGAGAGAGTTTGCTACTGCTTGCTGTTGAAGAAGAAAATGGAAGAAGGAGGCGACGGAAGAGAGAAAGACTCAAAGTCTTTCTGTAAATGCAAGTGGGAAGCACCCACCAAACACATTGCACGACTACCTCTTTGTAGCCCTCTAGGTTTCGAAATTATCTTCTAAGATATTTTATAATATTATATTATTAATTCTTTTTAATAATACCCCTTATATCCTTTCTTAAATCTCGGTAGTCCAGGGTCCTATTTGGCTGATCTGAATAGTCCACAGGGTCAGGTAATAAATTATAAATGTGGTATTAAATTTTGGAGAAAAAACTCAGTCGATTTGACAAAATTTCTTAATTTTAAAGAATTTTCTAAAGAAAATCTAATTTTATAATTAGATAGATTAAATTATTCTGATAAAAATATTTTAAAGTTTTAAAGTATTTCGGAGTCAAAAACCACTCCATCTAAGCGACAGAATAATCAATGGCTCACATTTTTCGATGTAAAACAACTATTAAAAACTTGATATTTTGGAAATCTGAAGATACAAAAGGCTCAATTATATTACAGATCGAGTACTGACTCTCACCGTATATTTTTAAAATTATGTTTCACCTATCAAAGTGGGGCTTTGCCACTTAAGAAATTTTAGGCGGTAAAAATATGTGGAATTAGGTTCAGATTGGCATGTCTTTAAGTTAGGAATTTAAAAATACTGACTAATCTAAAATTTGAAGCTCAAACAAAGTCAAATGACTAAGTTTCTAGTGCAGCCAAGTTTTAACCCTCAAATAATATTATTATATTCGCAACTTACTATTATACCTTTGAGACTCAATTAAAAGGCTATCAGACTCGAATCGAGTCAAACTTGGATCCGTTAGAAATCTTATTTGATAATCTTCATGATTAGAGGAACAAAAATCACATTCAGCGGTTAAAATTTATTTAATTAATCATAATTAACCCTTAATTTGAGCGGGGAATTACAGATTCAGCCTGTGCGACACTCACTCGATCACTCCGTCGTCAAGCGAGTCAGCCTAACAACTGATTTGTTCACTCTTTAGACCAAGATTGGGAAGCAATCACACAAACACAAGAATGAGATGGAGATAAAATACCAAAGTGATCAATATAAACACTATCTTGTATTGAACAACTAAGGAGATTACAAAGAAACACTCAAAGTCTACAAGCTCTCAACTCACAATGCTATGCTAGAATCCTTGGCTAGCTTGTGTGGATTGGGTGCAAACGGGCTCCCCATCTCTATTTATAGTTGAGGCCATGCCCAATTGTGGCTAGCATTGTGCCTTGTGGCATTAATCCAATGGTTAGCTCCATGAATATCTTCACACTCTCCTAGACACTCTAGCATGTTCTAAGTATCTCTATAACTACCACACATTTCTACATTCTTCCATACACTTCTATAAGACTGTACACACTTCTAAATACTTCTAAACTCTTCTACAAGACTCTAGAGAGCTCCACATAACTCTAGCATCTTAGAGAGTCTTCTTAAACCACCTGGAACCTTCCACATTGTTCCAAAACCTTCTGGTACATTCTGTGTCGTTCTTGAGTATTCCAGGAAGTCCTACACGTCCGAAATCTCCATCACCCTTGTTTAGCCGCATGATTTTGACACCGAAGATGGCCTTCGCATGTCTCCATTTGGTCACGGAGTCTCAACCCTTGACATTCTCCCCCATTGGAATTCGCCGACGCCCTCGTCGTGACATTATCTTCATTCCAGCGTGGCTTCTTTGATGCTTCTTCAACTTGGGTGCTCTTTGACCCTAGCACTTCACCTTTGGCAACACTTCGACCTTAGGTGCGACTTCAAATGGCTGTGGAGCTTCCTTTTCAGCTCCGAAGATGTGATTAGCATCCATGCCTTTCAACACATCCACAAGTCCTTCCATAGGACATACCTCTTTGTCTTGAGACTTGGTGCTGTCAAGCACTTCATCTTGCTCTTCATCACTGTCTTCATTGTCTGAGGTGGTGTCAAGCACTTCATCTAGCTCTTCACCACCGTCTTCATCGTCTTTGATTGCACTTTCCAAGCTAGGAGAATCCCTTATTGTATGCCCTTCTTCACTGACATCATGGACACTTTAGAATGGGACAATCCCATTCATCGTGTCCCCACTCGTCGCAAGCCCAACAATGATCAAGATCTCCCTTTGGACAATCACGCCATCTGTTCTCTGTCTCTCAGCACCAGCCACACTTTAGAGTCACTGCGTCACACTTTTGAGAACTCACTTGGTGAGAGGAGTTCCTGCCTTCCTTCCCTTGCTCCTCGATCATTGTGTTGTCTTTTCCAATGCCATCTCCTAGCTCACGCGGTGCGGACGAACCTGCTCTCGATACTACTTGTCATGGGGATAGGGAATCCTTTAGCGATTCAGCCCGTGCAACACTAACTCGATCATTCCGTCATCAAGCGAGTCAGCCTAACGGCTGATTTGTTCACTCTTTGGACCAAGACGCGGAAGCAATCACACAAACACAAGAATGAGATGGAGATGAAACACCAAAGTGATCAACACAAACACTATCTTGTATTGAACAACTAAGGAGATTACAAAAAAACACTCAAAGGCTACATGCACCCAATCCACACAAGCTAGCCAAGAATTCTAGCATAGCATTGTGAGTAGAGAGCTTGTAGCCTTTGAGTATTTGTTTGTAATCTCCTTAGTTGTTCAATACAAGATAGTGTTTGTATTGATCGCCTTAGTGTTTCATCTCTGTCTCATTCTTGTGTTTGTGTGATTGTTTCTCCGTCTTGGTCCAAAGAGTGACCAAATCAGTTGTTACGCTGACTCGCTTGACAATGGAGTGATCGAGCAGGATATTTTGTATTGCATGGTTATGTTTATTTATTGATGTAATTATTTGGTAAACCATGTATATTGACCACGGATGTTATGTTTGTCATTATGGAGATTTTGATTAATATGTGAAGTTTGGGATATGTAAGATTTGGTGAATATTGGACATGTAGTTTATTATAGAGGTTAAAGTTGACCCAACTATCTATATTTTTAGGGGAGACACTGCCGAAATTTCGGTTGAGGTTCTCACCTAATTGGAAGTAATTGAATTAAGAAATGATTAGATAATAAATGCGAGCTTCGTATTCTAGGACTTGATATTATTTTTAAAATATGGAAAATAAAGCCTCTATAATTCTTTGATCTAGTTCTACTATAAATATGTACAAAGATAATTTTAGGTGTTATTTTTCTTTTGTTTATAGATTCAAAAATTCTTGAAAAATTGTGGAATTAGGTTGGTAAATTAATTTATTGCATCTTAATTTTGTGTTTCAAGTTAGGTTAAGATTATTTATGATTTTTAAATTAATGCCACTATCTTAATTGAAATTAGATAAATTTTATGTTTTCCATGAAAATTAAATCTTTTAAATGGTTAGCTTTTAATTTTAGATTTTGTTTCTAATTTTGAACTTGTTTTCTATTTTTAGAATATTTCTAAATTAAAATTAAAATTTCTATTTTAAGATTTATTTCCATGATTTTCTTAATTTCTTAAAATATATAATTCAATGGTTTACTTTTCATTGATATATTTTCCTAAGTTCTGATGGGTTCGACCTCGCACTCCTAAGTTATATTATAAATGGTTTGTGCGCTTGCGAGTATAAATTTAAAACATGACATATACCATATCTACCTATATACAAACACATATTATACCAACAAATATTCCAATTTTACCATCAGAGTTACGTACGAAAACATGGTAATTTATACATACTTAGACTTAAAATACCACATGCGGTACTAAAATAAACAAAACATCATTGGCATGAAAATCAATATAATAAACTTATTTTCCATCTATAGGAAATATAAGTGACTGCATTGGCTCCCTCATCCTATGTCTGAAATGGAGGTTCCTCCTCTACATGTGTTAATCCTATAATGTAAGGGATGTGAGCTCCAAGTCCAGTAGAGAGAGCTTAACATCTTAACATAGTATCACATGTTAGATAATGCAGTATACTTTGCAATTATCATAATAACAGTAATGATCCACTTTACCATTAACAACATAAATTATCTTACTAAAAATCACAAATTGTCTATTATACCATTTTTACCAAATTACCACATCTTCCACATCACTATTACACATACGAAGCACTATACTAGCTTCCCAAATGCATTAATTCTCGACACAGTCAAAATGCAGCATCTTGCAAGAGCTTAACTGACCCAACGGTCCGATCTCGACAACAAAAAACAGCCTCATTGGCTAAATGTGTGATGGCAACACCAAAAACTAAATCGGAATAAATCCAAAATCTTTTTTCATAATGCTCAGGTCCTCACATCAGAGAACGTCAATCTCAATAGCATAAGCACTATGCATAATAAACATCATCATGTATCAACATAAATATTTCTCGATAATTCATCAATATCTAGGCATTTAAGTGGGTTCATTCTCCATTATAGACTACTAGACCTCAACTCCCTGATACCGTGTTATGCTTCCGTTTTAATAGTTAGAACAATTCTCATCCCTTACATAGAAGCAGTGACAAGTCTCGTTTTCTGACCCACTTAGTCTTTTCCATCTTTGTTTAGTGTCCATGAAACAACTTGTTGCCTTAGAGTCTAGGATTTCTAAACCTAATTTACCAATTCAATTTGATTAAGTCTCCTCACTGTAAAATGTTGGGTATTCGCAGGAATCTGTAACACATAATAAAAATACAAGTAAATAGATATTTACAGTTGTAACACAAATAATCTTTCTGATTATTTTCTAGGAAGTAAAGGAAATGGATGTGAGTCCATACTACAAGTTACTACTTCATTTTAATTTAATTCAAAAGAGTTAGCCATCCAAAACACATAATGAAAGAAAAAGGAAAGTACTCAGTGCCCAGTCTCGTATTTCTTCCTGTCCAAGGTCGAGTATTGAGACTTTACCTAGAGGGTACAGTACTGAAATGTAAAATTGCTCAAGCCACTGCTCGTATTGTCTTCTATATTAGGACCATAGAGACATATTGAGTTAGACCCAGAAAGTGCAGTAAAATAAATCACTCAGTGCTTGATCCCTTCTTTTCTACCGAGCGACGAAAGAAAGGAAAAAGAATATCGCTGGGCTACATGTAGAGGGTTTTCGGCCTAGAAGTGAACAACCAAAGTGATAAAATAACACACAAGTAGTCAAAGTAAGTTACATTTCTAATTTAGAATAATGGCCTTCAAAATAAATTACTTAAACAAATATTATTCTATATATATTGTTTTTGCTTACTTTCCTCCCACCTCGTCTTTTATAAGTTGATGTTGTGTTTGCAAGGCAAACACGTTGCCTAAGCTACCCAAAGGACTTATAGGTGTAGATAACCATGCATTTAATGATTTTTGTTTATTATTATTATTTTTTTTCTTTCTCCTCTCAATCCAACATTTGTTATAATTTGGTGAAATGTTTACCAAGGTAAACACGTCATCTAGGTAGCTTGATAGCTTTTGTTATTATTTCTTAAAAATTAATTAAAATTATATAACTATTATAGTTTGAAATAATAATTTGACCTTTTTGAATTTATTTACCAAAATTGGGTACTATGGAGGTCCTAGTAAAATGAGTTAACAGGTCTCATAGGTTAGGTATTAAAAACTAGAAATACCATAAAAATCTAGAGAGAAAAACACGTCATATACTCGGTGATTTAATCAAAATGACATAAATGTCAAATTTCTAAAATTTAAAATAATATTTTTAAAAAAATCTGACTTCGCAGTCAGACCACATAAATTTACCTGATAAAAACATTATAAAGTTTTAAGGTGGTTTGACACTCCGAAATATTTAAAATTTGAGGTTTTGTAAAATAGGTATACCCTTGACGATTCAAAAATCACACCTTAAGGAATCGAAATGACTGACTCATAATTTAAAACTGAGTAAATGTGTGCAATTTGAAAATTTAAATATTTCAAATGAGTGGTTTTCCAAATCCAGATAAGTTCTAAGGTCTCGCTAAAGAAAGTTCAGATATTTACAATTTTGCCATCACATTTTAGCGAGTCGGATCCATAAGTTTCCGAACTCGTATTGAGTCAAACTTGGACTCTACACAAAACCTACTCCGTAATCTTTCAGATTAACAAATCACTAATCACAGTCAATGGTCAAAATCACATAATTAGACACTAATTTGGGTCAGGGTATTACATCCCGAGTTTTTCTACTTCCCTTTATCATCAGAAGACTCTGGCTTCTTCTCCCTCCCTTTTAGTGCTTTGTACAATCCTTACTACACCACTCTCTATTTAACCGTACTCTACCACATGCTAAAGTTATTCTTTCCATCGGAGGGGTCTGATACCACTTGTTAGGAATAAATATGCAGAAATAATATACCACAACATGATAAATAAATAATAAATTAAGCACACCACCACAAATCTAGACATCGAGATTTACGTGGTTTGGCAAAATCTTGACTACGTCCACAAAGCGTGTATTTTTATTCAGAGAGAAAAATAAATACATTTAATACAAGAGAGATAATCAATGAATTTAAAAGCCAAACTCATTCCTGTTTAGAGAGCCATAGGCAAATCCTACAACTCAAGCATAGTTGCTCCACCTTGTCTTCTTTCTCAGACTGGTCCCTTGTCCTGAGAATCCTCATCTCTAGTCAAGAACAAAGCCAAACACAAGGACAATGTGTATTCCAACTTCTCCAGTTATCCAAGTTTTCTCCTCTCTCTTTTTTTTTTTTATATCAATCACAAGAAGAAAGAACCATTCTTTTGTCCCGCTCTCCGGTGTGCTTCCTTATTCCTCCATGCGCCTAAACCTCTTGATCTCGAAGCTTAGACCCATGTATGCGGCCACAGGCCATCCACACACAGTGTCGTGTGTGCCTACATCTCTATCCCAAAGAACCGTTCCTTATAGAGTTATCCAGTATGTATAGGTAGGGAGACTTAACATATTCCAAGGATCAATCACGTGCTCTAAGAAACCTGGACACTTTGGTTGTTAAAAAAAGAAGAGTATCAAACGGTTGAATGGCCAAAATAGTTTTTATTAGTTTTCTAAGATTTTTTTATTTATTTCTAAGTTAGTTCTATTCCCAAAGCTATTGGTTTTAAAACTTCTATATTGCATCAACTTATAACCCAAAATAGTGTATAAATAGCCATTATTTCATTTTTCATTTAAATAAGAACAAATTCATTGACAAATATTTAAATAATATTTATTTAAATGTTAAGCTTAATATTATTTTATCTTAGATTAATAAGCTAATGGTAACTTCTAAAGTATATCTTAATTAATGATATATAGAACGGTTCCTAATTCATGTAACATACCTGAATGGTTTTTACTTCCTAAACACAAATATCGTTTTTGAATTTATTAGTTGTAAATCAGCTAACATTTTCTCTGACTTTTTTAAAAGATTTTTCCTAAGATTTTTTTGATTTCTTAGTTTGATGATATTTTTTAATATTTTAAAATAGCAGAATGGTGGGATCTAAGGTACAGATGTCAGTCGAAATCAATTTTTCGGTCCTTGGGGAGACCATAAAATTTTGGTCATAATGACTATCTTCGCCCAAAATGTAAATGGGCAAAATTGTAAAATATCCAAAATTTAACTTAGCTTGATGATATCTTTGAATGAAATAATAGAATGGTATGACCACCTTCACAAATTTCAGTTGAAATCAATTTTTTGGATGTTGGAGCATCGGAAAATTCCAGTTGATATTTCAGTCATATTGGCTATCTTAATCAAAATGTGAAAATCATTAAAACATTCAAAATTTAACTGAAATTTTTAAAATATGATCTAAATTTGTCCATAGCTTTTGAAATTTGACCAAAATTATTCAAAATTTGACTGTAATATCGGTCAAAATATAGCAAATGTCAACTGATATAATTTTTCAAAAAATCACTGATATTTTTATATTTATATTTTGGCCCATACCAAATCTGAAATTTTTTATCTGAAATTGATAGTATGTAACGACAAACTCAATGGTTCCTAATTTATTAACATAACTAAATGGTTTCTGCTTTTTAAAACAAATCTAATTTTTGGATTTGTTAGTTGTAAATCAACTCACATTATATTGCTCTCAAGGTTTTATTATTTTTTCCAAAGATTTTTTATTTATTTCTAAGTTTGATTTATGTCTTTGAATGTTCTAAAATAATAGACACTTGAGATACAAATCACATGGATTGTATATGGGTTCTTAACCAACACACCAATCCTTTAGAGTTTTGTACTCATTAACAGTGCCTTTGTTATTTATATCACAAAATATTTTCAAAGTATTTAATAATGTTTTTTTCTAAGATAGTATTTCTGAAACTTAACCAATCCACTTATTTTGCTTTTATGTCTTAGTTAATTTAATTTAGTTAAATTTTGTGTGACAATATTTTTCTTATTATTTATGAAGTGATAGATTTATTGGGAAACATCTTACATCTTTTGGATATACTGCTGTCACTTAATATTTTCTTATTATGGATGCGTTTGGATGGGGGTAAGAGAGGATAACCCCCTGTTACCCCTTGTTACCCTCGTTTGGTAATAAGAGGTGAGGGTAAAAATTCAAATTTTTACCCCCCTTATCACCATTTTGAATACCCCAATGGGGCTTGGGGTATTCACTCTTGAATACCCCTCCTTACCCATTGTTTTGCTGTTTCATGAGATTTTTCTTTTTTACATTTTTTTTTATTTATTTTGGTGAGTACTTGACTTTTATTTTTTTTAAAAGCACTCTATTATTTCCATTTGATAAATTTCATATCACCAAACAACAAATTATATTGAAAAATTTCCTCTATTTTTCAATTATATATTATATAATTGAAAAATTAATAGATTTTAAATAATTAGCAACTTATTTTTTATATTATATAGATTTTCAATATGATGCATTTTGATGAGGGGTAAATTTTTACAGTAGTTACTCCAGGTTACCCTTAAGTAGGGGTAACCTGACATATTAACAATTTTAGAATAATTAATAATTTTATTTAATCCATATAATATAAAAAAAAATTCTGAAACGTATTTTTCAAAATGTCCTATTTTTAAAGGGTGATTCCCTCGAAATTTCGATAGGGTCTCAAAACTCTGAAAGAGTTTGAGGTTCATGGTAATCTCTTTCAGGGTAATTAACAATTTATTCTATTAGAAGTTTACTTTATAAATGTGTCAACGTTTTCAACGTGATGCATGTAACACCCTGGATTTTCAAGTTATAAATATTTACGGAAATTACCCATTTAATTTATAAATTTTAGATATGGATCTTAGATGGGTAAAATGTTGGATCTTTGCCCAATCAAGACCCAATGGTTTTTGGTAAATGATTTCAAATAATTTAAATGAGGTTGAATTTAAGTGGTAATGAAACATAATTATATATAAGGGATATGGATTATGAATATGCGCATAAGGGGATTACTAAATTAAATAGGTGGCTTGGCCAAATTTTAGATATTCATATCCATGATTTTATGCTAGGATATCTTGAGAAGATATCTAAGATTAAGTGGAAAGATTTTAGGATGGTTCTAAAATGGGTCACACGTTGGGATTAGGCAATGATATCTTATTACCAAATAATAAGATGTCTATATTTAATTATATGCGCATGATGTGTGGATTATTTTTAAAAATGAGTCCTTTCTTTTATTAAGAGAAATACTAGGGATTTGCAAGAAAGAAAGGGGCGCATGGAACTTTCTATTTAGGAACGAGATATGCGCATAGGATCAATTAAAAGAGGCAACAAGGAGGGGCGCATGAAACCTTCTAAGATAGGATTAATAGGAAGGTTTTTAAAGAGGCAACACAAGGAAAGAGTGCACACGGCAAAGGTGATTTTGGCAAGGGATACACGGCATTAAGAATGGCTAAACTTAAGGGTCTTGCTATCTTAATAAGATAGGACCGAGTGGAATAAAAGGAGAGAAGGGCTCACAGCAATACACATACACCCAAGGCCGAATTCTCTCTTCCTCTCAAGTTTTCACTATCGGCATTAACAAAGAGAAGAGAAGGCAACCAGCCGAGTGGAAGATCAAGGAGGCTAAGGAAAGAAGAAGATTGGAAGAGCAAGATCAACCGTCGGAAAACCAGAGGAGTCGCGGAACCGGTAAGTAATTTTATAATTTTTGTTTAAAGGAAAAGAACCATAGGGTTCGGCCATGGTGTATGGCCGAACCCCATGGAAGAAGATTGGAAGATGAATATAGTGTTTATTAATGGAAAGACATAGTTTAATATATGAAATTTTATGGGATGTTTGAAGGATTCTTGGTGAAGATTCTAGACCATGGGTTCGGCCATGGAGTATGGCAGAACCCCATAATTATTTATGGAATTATGTTCATATACTTAGAACATGGAAAATGATGGGAAAGGTGTATGATTTTGAAAGGTTAAAATGGAGAATTATTGGTTATGTTTTAAAGGATGGCAGTTTTGTAAATACGTGATAAAATAGAGGATCATGGATTCGGCCATAATGTATGGCCGAACCCCATGAGGTCTTTTATGGATTTAATTTATTAAAAGAATTTTATGGGACGAATGATTTTAAAATGAGGATTATGAACCATAGGGTTCGGCCATGGTGTATGATAATTATTTTTGGAAGGTAGAGATTAAATGGAAAGTTTCTAATTTTGGAAGGTAGAGATTATGTCACGCCCCGACCCGAAGGGTGGGCCCAGAACGCGACTGATTTTTTTTTTTTTTTTTGAAGAAGATAAACTAACACAACTTACAAGCATTCACAAGTATTCTAACTGGGCCGGATCAACAATTGGGCCCAGAGGTCACACATGATCCCAATATGTGGAGTCAAACATATACCATAAGTCTACCCAACAATAGACATAAATAATAACACATAACAAGATTACATAATCCAACCATTGAATTATCATTATAAAATCACATCAGAGTAGCTACAGAAACGTAATAGTCCTAGTGCATCACGTTAACACACACTAAGTACCACACTCGGTACTTTACAAAGAAAATGGTTCCAAAAAGCAGAAGGCACAAAAACAAGGGTGTTCCCCTCAGTGGAAATCCCAAAGCAACATCGCAGCTTATCTACTCTAAGCTTCAAACGAAGGGTTCTCCTCCTCGGGTTCATCTCCTGAAAGGTAAATGGGGTGAGCTAACTAGCCCAGTGAAGGAAATATAACAGTGTAGTTTAAGTAAATAACAGGTTAGCACAATAATCAACAGTTGCAATAATATCACATGCTTAATAATAAAATTCACAATATCAAGTAAAGTCTCATCATCATTTCCACCATTCTTCCATTTTTCCATTACTGTTGTTTATCCACCGTAGCCTCTAGATACTCTACTGACACCAATAGTATTAAGTCCGGACACGGTCAAAATACCTCCTTACAAGTATATCTCCGACTCTGACTTAGCCGATACTGACAACCTTAGGTCAGCAACTGACGACACTCATGGTCCACCCATGGTCCAGTAGACGTAAACCATTTCCCATATGGTCGACATTGGTTCAATAATCCAGGCACGTGGAAGCAGTCTTACACATTTCATCTGATCATAGCTTATACCAGCATCATAAGCACTCTTATCATAGTGCGTCAAGTCTAGGCACATGAGTGGGTTCATCAAATCTGAAACCACTCATTGCTCAAGATCCATGTCAAATAAACCTGTTTACATCAAGCTGCAAAGTTAAGTTCCCTCACTGTAACTGTGTGGTTTCGCGGTCTCTGTTCAAACAAACAGACAAGTGCACAATCAATATATATAGCATTCATATACAACATGTACACATACAAGCAGTATTTCGAAATCATACTGGTTTTCCCAAAACATCCAAGGTACATGGAATTGAGTCTCCTACTCGGTTTCTATCCTTTTTAAATTATAATCATCCACAAGATAATAATATAATAAAAAGGGTGCTCAGTCTAAAACTCATATTTTCTTCTAGGCATTGACTAGATTGACTTATTGATTTAGGTCTAGATCCTCGGGTCACTTCTCGGTTGTCTTCTGGATAGGACCAGATCTGACATTTTGAGTTAGGCCTCGAGGTCACTCAGTTCCCGACAAATATAGCGTCGGCCGGAAAGTGAGATCACTCAGTGCCCAACCAATAGAGTTGGCCTGAAAGTGAATACAATAGTATTTACACTATAGTAATAGAGAAGAGGGTTAGTACAATTTTAATTAACAAATGGGGTACTAACATCAAATCACATGCATTAACAATATTCAACCAAGATTAGACATTCAAAAACTGGGTCCCTCAGAACATGCCTCGGAACCAGGTACTGTGGCTTCGGATCATCCGAACCACACCTAATCTAGTCACTAACCTCGGAACATGGTTCTGACTTCGGATCGTCTGAAGATCGGGTCTCGGACCTTCCGAAGTCCATCTGAACCGATTAAACAGGGAAAACTGGTGTCGGTGGGTTGGTACACTTCGGAACATCCGAACTAGGGCTAGGCACGTCTGAAGTAGGGCTCGGTCCTTCCGAACTCTGCTCGGTTCATCCGAGTGAGTCAGGCTAGCCTCGGGCGTTCCTGGGCTTTGGGTGAAGCTCGGAACGTCCGAGGGGTACTCTCGGATAGTCCGAAGGTCTGACCCTCGGACCGTCCGAAGATCGACTCTCGGACCTTCAGAGAGTCGTCTTCCTCCACTGTCTGCAACAGCAGACAGTGACGGCAGACACACAGTGGTTTACGAATCGGGAAATAGAGGGTCTCCCGGATTCGATTTCCATACTTAGCCGGACCAATGGACTCCTCTGGGAGTCCTCTTTCCATAGGGAATGGTTTAAAGTCTTGAAACTTAGTAAGTCATCCGATCTTAGCACCGAAAGCTCACTGATACACTTAAAGCCGGGTTTTTCTTAGAACTTTGAAATCATTTTACACACTCCACACTAAACCAAAAATCGATTTTCTTGACTCTAAACCACCTAGAATTTGAAAAGGAACACAGTGGTTACCTTCACTGGAGTTCTTGGACTGAAAATTCGGTCTTTGGAAAAACTTCCTCTAAGCTTACGGTTACTGAAAATAGGGAAGGACAGAGGCGAGAATCGGCTGGGTCTGGCTAGTTTCAAATAGCTGAGACTAAGAGAGAAGAAGAGAGGTAGAGGAAATGCAGATTTGCTGGGAGTTAATCCAGTAGCAAGAAGGGCCAATTTATAGAAAATTGGCCGGAAGGGACAGGTCGGGTGGCCACTGCATGCAGGCGCCGTTGACGTTCACAACAGTGACCGGGGTTCTGGGTTGCAAATAAGTCCTCTATCATTTTTAGTTTTGCATTTTAGTCCCCTATTTGGAAAAATCTGATTTTTTAACCAAAGACATGACTTTACAAACTCGAAATCTTAATCCAACCTTACAGATAGGTTGGGTTTTGAAAACCTTAATCACCATAAAAATTTTGAAATTTAACTATTACTAAAAACCATTGATTTAAAATAAAACCATCATTTAATACTATTTACTTAATTAAACAAATGTTAAGTAAAACATTTTAGAAACCTCATTTTGGAGTGTCAAAGAATAACTAGACCATTCTTAAAATGGTCTAACACAAAATACTTGTTTTGGATTTTATCTCATTTCCAAACCTATTTAAAATAATTAATACTCCCTTTCGGGGTTTTGACGGGCGGATTTAAATACCATTTTCTGAAAAAAATTATTTTAAAATCAGAAATATAAATCCTTTATTAAAGAGAATATTATCACTCAATAATATTCACATACCAGCATAATTTATAAAATAATCACAATAAGCGGTAAATTGCCAAAATGCCCCTCCAACTGGACCAGCTGCATCACTGAGCTCACAAGCTCGGATTGGGCCACACCTGGGCTTTCCTCAAAGCCCTAACCGTAATCTCCGAGATTTAAAGGTCAAACAAGATTATTAAGCTAAAATATGCCTAATCTAGGGTAGGGTTTTACAGATTAAATAGAAAGTTTCTAATTTTGGAAGGAAGACATTAAATTGGAAAGTCTCTAATTTTGGAAGGAAGAGATTAAATTGGAAAGTCTCTAATTTTGGAAGGTGGAGATTAAATTTGAAAAGTTTCTATAATTGCGGAGTTATGCATCATATGGATTTTATGGATCGGTTTTGAGACCTAAGATGATGAAGGTGATGGCAACAATTGTTAATAGGTGAAATTAATGGACATAGGGTTCGGCCATGGTATTTGGCTGAACCCCATGAACCAAATTTATGGGTTATGTATGGACTTAGTATTTTAAATGAAAAATGATGGATTTGTCTTTATGGGTGAGGTTCGGCCATGGTGTATGGCCTTACCCCACTAGGGTTTAATTATTTATGGAAGGTTGGATGATTAAGTTGGAAACCTTCTAAGTATGGAAGGATTGATGATAAATATGGAAACCTTCTAAGTATGGAAGGATTGATGATAAATATGGAAACCTTCTAATTATGGAAGGATTGATGATAAATTTAGAAACCTTCCAATTATGGATTATTGGTGACGGTAATGGCAAGCTTGTAAATACTTACTAAAATGGAAGGTTAGCCATGGATGGCATTTTGGTAATTAAGTGAAAATAGAGGACCATGGGTTCGGCCATGGTGTATGGCAGAACCCAATGGGGAAGGTTTGCTGGACTTAGATGTTTATGGATTTATGTTTTGAATCTAAACATGGGTGAATAAATGAAGGTGACTAATCATGGAAGGAATAATGGCAATATTGTAATTAATTGAATTAATGGACCATAGGTTCGGCCATGGTGTATGGTCGAACCCCATGGGAATTGTTTGGCGGACCTAGGGTTATGCATTTTGGATTAAAATAAATGGAATATTAACTAAGGTTTAGATCAATGGCATTTGGTAATAAATGGAATAAATGAGCAAAAAGGAAACTAAAACAAAAATGGTGAGGTTCGGCCATGGTATATGGCCGAACCCCACAAGTTTGGTTTATGGATTTGGACACTGTTGTAAATCAAGTAGGAATTGGTTTTAATTGATTATTATATTATAAGGTAACGGGACCTCACAAGGTATTTACGATCGTGAGCGATTACCGGACTGAAAGACGTAAGCACACGTAAGCGGTCTTTGGTAGGATTCCACCTCTTTGAAACCATGAGTTTATGTACAATGTTTTCTTGTCTTATTTGATGAATTTATATTGCAAAGGTTATGTTTCAAATAGTGAGTTTTAAATGCTATGTTTATTTGTATAAAATAGCATGTGTTGTATATTTTTCAAATATGAGCTTTTAAATGCTATGATTTGTATAATTGCATAGCATGTGGACATTTGCATTTCATGCATGGCATGGGAGGGATGAATTGTATCCGGGGACCCACACTCCGTCGGGGCGTTCGTAAAACACTCGTGGGGGGAATACCTTGATGAGGAGCATTCCATCAAGAGGATACTATGTATGAAATATAACCGGAGATCCACACTCCGTCTGGGCGTCCGTAATAGAATCGTGGGGGATACCTTGATGAGGAGATTTCCATCAAAAGAACCTATGTGTTTGTGATGGGTGGGACTCATTGCATATGATAGCATGGCATGGCATTGATTCGGCATAATTATGATGTTTATTATCATGCAAGGTTTCTGGTTTTTTTATCGGTATGATTGGATCTCTATTATCATACACTGCTTTGGATACGATGTTTTATAAGTATGGTATGAATTATTATAACCGGTTTTGATATATATTATATCTGGATTTTTGGTACTAATCCATATGTTAACCCTAATTGGAATACCTACTGGGCGCGTTGTTCTAACGCCCTACTTCTACCATAGTAGATGATACAGGAAATGAGGGGAAAGATGAACGCGAAACGGGTCAGGCATAGGAGCTTCGAAGATTATAGTTTATATTTTGTTTAAGATACTCACGGGCTTGAAATCTGAGTATCTAAAATTCGGATTATAATAACTTAGATGAATTTGCTATGGTTGGATATTTTATTAGATAATTGCGTTATGATAATGATGATTAAAGACTTGACGTACTTTGCTATCTGAATGGAATAAAATCTTGTTCTATTATTATTCTCCATGTTATGATTCTGCAGTTATGATTTTATTCCGCATGTTTATATTGCTATGTGTGAAACGTTTCCATGGACTGAGTCTATGCACACATAGGGTTGGCTAGTTAAGGGTCGGACTTTAGAAGTTCAGACTTAGCTCGGGGTCGTGACGTCCCGCTCTCTGTCACTCTACTCTGTTATAAAAAAAAAAATAGACTCTGATTCTATAGGAAGAAGGGAGTGAAAAAGGGCGGGGCGTTACAATGCATTTGAGTGAGGAGTAAATTTTTCCATGGGTTACCCTTGAGTAGGGGTAACTGTAAGTAAGGGTAAACTGACATATTAATGATTTTATGAGAATTAATAATTTTATTAAATCTATATAATATAAAAATAAAAATAAAATTTTCTAAAATAAATTTATAAAAATATTCTATTCTTAAGGGGGTGATTCTGTCGAAATTTCGATAGAGTTTCAAATTTTTGAAAGAGTTTGAGATTCATGGCAATCTCTTTCAGGGTAATTAACAATTTATTCCGTTAGAAGTTTATTTTAAAAATGTGTAACATTTTCAACATGATACATTTTGATGAGGGGTAATTTTTACACGGATTACCCTTAAATAGGGGTAATTGTAAGCAAGGGTAACCAGACTTATTAACAATTTTATAAGAATTAATTTTTTTATTAAATCTATATAATATAAAAAATAAAAATAAAATTTTATTAAACATATTTGTCAAAATGTCCTATTTTTAAGGAGTTTAGCCTGTGACAATTTTTAATATTAATTTTATATTTGTTGTGATTTATTAAACTATTATAATAGTTTATTATATTATATATTTCATGTTACCAATGAACAAATTTTATTTTTTTATGAAGAGATATGTTGATATTTTTTTATTCATTTATTAGGATTTAAAATAATAATATCTATTTTTTTCTTTATTTATTTTTTTACTATTAGAATGCAAGTGTTCATTTTAAATTATAGTTATAAAAAATAATCTATAAAAATTAGATAATATTAGATTTACTCAATGAATATTATTTAATAATTATATTTTATAAAATTTCTCATAAAATTGTTAATATGTACCAAACAAGTTTTTTTATCTTTAAGGTAAGTTCTTACTTTACCACTATAATTACCAAACAAGATAAGGATAACCCATTTTCAAAGGTGACCACTACTCAAGGATGACCCTTACTCAGGTGTGACCCCTATAAAAATTACCCCCATTCATACGCAGCCTATGTTTCCCAAATCTATCGGCTATCTCTATGTACTTAATATCATCTCTAATAAAGTGAGTTGTTACAGATGTTTATTGATCTGTGTGCAAATTAAATTTGAAGTGTCTGAAAAAGTGAGTTGTTAAAGACGTCGATCTCTCGTCAACTCAATTCTCGTGCCGTAATTCAATTTTCAAAATGCTAAGTCTCTGAAAATGTGAGCTGTTAAAGAGCCCTCCTGTTGCCGCACCCCCTTCCACAAAAGCCTAAGAAAAAAAAAGCCCCAGGTTGCCTGCATTTATTCGTACCCTTTCTCGCCTCCTCTCAGTGCTCTCCCTAGCTCTCTCTCTCGCTCTCCTCTCTGTCACTACTCTCTCTTCGGTCCTCCCTCTCATAGTTCTCTCTCGTTCGGCTTACTCAGTTGCAGGTATTTTTTTCCATCTATTCTGATGTTTGTGTTGTTGTTTGAAGTGTAGATTTACTTATTTATTTGGTCTTCATAAAATCAGAAATTTTTATAAAGGAAAGCCGATGTAATTACGCAAGTTGAAGTTGGGTACACTTTCACTCTATCTACCCATTCATATTCCTCAAGAACTTCTCGAAACAGATGTTCTGGTATGTTCCATTTGCCTCTGGCAAATCTAAGCTAATTTAGGGATTATAGATTACACAAATCAGATGGTTTGCAAATGGAGCTAGGATGGAACAATGGAATGTAAGAGTATTTGAACAACATAAGAAAATTGATTGGGTGATCATTGAGTGCCAACTGTTCGAGGACTGCACTTCTATAAGATGGCAAATGGAACTGTACTATTTTATTGAGTTCAATTCTTAAATTGAAGAGGACCTAAAGGGACGAAGTGCATGTGTATATAATGGATTTATAGAATAAAATGAAATGAGTATATAAAAATACCTTATAAAAATTACCCCCACTCATACGCAGCCTATGTTTCTCAAACCTATCGACTATCCCTATGTACTTAATATCATCTCTAATAAAGTGAGTTGTTAGAGATGTTTATTGATATGTGTGCCAAATTAAATTTGAAGTCTCTGAAAACGTGAGTTGTTAAAGACGTCGATCTCTGGTCGACTCAATTCTCGTGCCGTAATTCAATTTTCAAAATGAGAAGTCTCTGAAAATGTGAGTTGTTAAAGAGCCCTCCTGTTGCCGTACCCCCTTCCACAAAACCCTAAAAAAAAAAGCCCCAGGTTGCCGCATTTATTCGTACCCTTTCTCCCCTCCTCTCAGTGCTCTCCCCATCTCTCTCTCTCGCTCTCCTCTCTGCCAGTACTCTCTCTCTACTCCTCTCTCTCACAATTCTCTCTCGTTCGGCTTATTCAGTTGCAGGTACTTTTTTCCATCGATTCTGATGCTTGTGTCGTTGTTTGAAGTATAGATTTACTTATTTATTTGGTCTTCATAAAATCAGAAATTTTTAGAAAGGAAAGCCGATGTAATTATGCAAGTTAAAGTTGGGTACACTTTCACTCTATCTACCCATTCATATTCCTCAAGAACTTCTCGAAACAGATGTTTCTGGTATGTTCCATTTGCCTCCGGCAAATCTGAGCTAATTTAGGGATTATAGATGACACAAATCAGATGGTTTGCAAATGGAGCTATGATGGAACAACGGAATGTAAGAGTATTTGAACAACATAAGAAAATTGATTGGGTGATCATTGAGTGCCAACTGTTCGAGGACTGCACTTCTATAAGGTGGTAAATGGAACTGTACTATTTTATTGAGTTCAATTCTTAAATTGAAGAGGACCCAAAGGGAAGAAGTGCATGTGTATATAATGGATTTATGGAATAAAATGAAATCAGTATATAAAAATACCTATAAAAATTACCCCCATTCATACGCAGCCTATGTTTCTCAAACCTATCGGCTATCTCTATGTACTTAATATCATCTCTAATAAAGTGAGTTGTTACAGATGTTTATTGATATGTGTGCCAAATTAAATTTGAAGTCTCTGAAAAAGTGAGTTGTTAAGACGTCGATCTCTGGTCGACTCAATTCTCGTGCCGTAATTCAATTTTCAAAATGCCAAGTCTCTAAAAATGTGAGTTGTTAAAGAGCCCTCCTGTTGCCGCACCCCCTTTCACAAAACTCTAAGAAATAAAAGCCCCAGGTTGCTGCATTTATTCGTACCCTTTCTCGCCACCTCTCAGTGCTCTCCCCAGTTCTCTCTCTCACTCTCCTCTCTGTCAGTACTCTCTTTCGCTCTTCTCTCTCACAGTTCTCTCTCGTTCGGCTGATTCAATTGCAGGTACTTTTTTCCATCGATTCTGATTCGTGTGTTGTTGTTTGAAGTGTAGATTTACTTATTTATTTGGTCTTCATAAAATCAGAAATTTTTAGAAAGGAAAGCCGATGTAATTACGCAAGTTGAAGTTGGGTACACTTTCACTCTATCTACCCATTCATATTCCTCAAGAACTTCTCGAAACAGATGTTCTGGTATGTTCCATTTGCCTCCGGCAAATCTGAGCTAATTAGGATTATAGATTACACAAATCAGATGGTTTGTAAATGGAGCTAGGATGGAACAATGGAATGTAAGAGTATTTGAACAACATAAGAAAATTGATTAGGTGATCATTGAGTGCTAATTGTTCGAGGATTGCACTTCTATAAGATGGCAAATGGAACTGTACTATTTTATTGAGTATAATTCTTAAATTGAAGAGGACCCAAAGGGAAGAAGTGCATGTGTATATAATGGATTTATGGAATAAAATGAAATCAGTATATAAAAATACCTATAAAAATTACCCCCATTCATACGCAGCTTATGTTTCTCAAACCTATCGGTTATCCCTATGTACTTAATATCATCTCTAATAAAGTGAGTTGTTACAAATGTTTATTGATGTGTGTGCCAAATTAAATTTGAAGTCTCTGAAAAAGTGAGTTGTTAAAGACGTCGATCTCTGGTTGACTCAATTCTTGTGCCATAATTCAATTTTCAAAATGCCAAGTCTCTGAAAATGTGAGTTGTTAAAGACCCCTCCTGTTACCGCAGCCCCTTCCACAAAACCCTAAGAAAAAAAAGCCCTAGGTTGCCGCATTTATTTGTACCCTTTCTCGCCTCCTTTCAGTGCTCTCCCCAGCTCTCTCTCTCGCTCTCCTCTCTGTCAATACTCTCTCTTCGCTCCTCCCTCTCACAGTTTTCTCTCGTTCGGCTTACTCAGTTGCAGGTACTTTTTTCCATCGATTCTGATGCTTGTGTTGTTGTTTGAAGTGTAGATTTACTTATTTATTTGGTCTTCATAAAATCAGAAATTTTTATAAAGGAAAGCCAATGTAATTACGCAAGTTGAAGTTGGGTACACTTTCACTCTATCTACCCATTCATATTCCTCAAGAACTTCTCGAAACAGATGTTTCTGGTTGTTCCATTTTGCCTCCGGCAAATCTGAGCTAATTTAGGGATTATAGATGACACAAATCAGATGGTTTGCAAATGGAGCTAGGATGGAACAATGGAATGTAAGAGTATTTGAACAACATAAGAAAATTGATTGGGTGATCATTGAGTGCCAACTGTTCAAGGACTGCACTTCTATAAGACGGCAAATGGAACTGTACTATTTTATTGAGTTCAATTCTTAAATTGAAGAGGACCCAAAAGGAAGAAGTGCATGTGTATATAATGGATTTATGGAATAAAATGAAATGAGTATATAAAAATACCTATAAAAATTACCCCCATTCATACGCAGCCTATGCTTCTCAAACCTATCGGTTATCTCTATGTACTTAATATCATCTCTAATAAAGTGAGTTTTTACAGATGCTTATTGATCTGTGTGCTAAATTAAATTTGAAGTCTCTAAAAAAGTGAGTTGTTAAAGACGTCGATCTCTGATCGACTCAATTCTCGTGCCGTAATTTAATTTTCAAAATGCCAAGTCTCTAAAAATGTGAGTTGTTAAAGAGCCCTCCTGTTGCCGCACCCCCTTTCACAAAACTCTAAGAAATAAAAGCCCCAGGTTGCTGCATTTATTCGTACCCTTTCTCGCCACCTCTCAGTGCTCTCCCCAGTTCTCTCTCTCACTCTCCTCTCTGTCAGTACTCTCTCTTCGCTCTTCTCTCTCCTTCGGCTAATTCAATTGCAGGTACTTTTTTCCATCGATTCTGATGCGTGTGTTGTTGTTTGAAGTGTAGATTTACTTATTTATTTGGTCTTCATAAAATCAGAAATTTTTAGAAAGGAAAGCCGATGTAATTACGCAAGTTGAAGTTGGGTACACTTTCACTCTATCTACCCATTCATATTCCTCAAGAACTTCTCGAAACAGATGTTCTGGTATGTTCCATTTGCCTTCGGCAAATCTGAGCTAATTTAGGGATTATAGATTACACAAATCAGATGGTTTGCAAATGGAGCTAGGATGGAACAATGGAATGTAAGAGTATTTGAACAACATAAGAAAATTGATTAGGTGATCATTGAGTGCCAATTGTTCGAGGATCGCACTTCTATAAGATGGCAAATAGAACTGTACTATTTTATTGAGTTCAATTCTTAAATTGAAGAGGACCCAAAGGGAAGAAGTGCATGTGTATATAATGGATTTATGGAATAAAATGAAATCAGTATATAAAAATACCTATAAAAATTACCCCCATTCATACGCAGCTTATGTTTCACAAACCTATCGGTTATCCCTATGTACTTAATATCATCTCTAATAAAGTGAGTTGTTACAGATGTTTATTGATATGTGTGCCAAATTAAATTTGAAGTCTCTGAAAAAGTGAGTTGTTAAAGACGTCAATCTCTGGTCGACTCAATTCTTGTGCCATAATTCAGTTTTCAAAATGCCAAGTCTCTGAAACTGTGAGTTGTTAAAGAGCCCTCCTGTTGCCGCACCCCCTTTCACAAAACTCTAAGAAAAAAAAGCCCCAGGTTGCTGCATTTATTCGTACCCTTTCTCGCCACCTCTCAGTGCTCTCCCCAGTTCTCTCTCTCACTCTCCTCTCTGTCAGTACTCTCTCTTCGCTCTTCTCTCTCACAGTTCTCTCTCGTTCGGCTGATTCAATTGCAGGTACTTTTTTCCATCGATTCTGATGCTTGTGTTGTTGTTTGAAGTGTAGATTTACTTATTTATTTGGTCTTCATAAAATCAGAAATTTTTATAAATGAAAGCCAATGTAATTACGCAAGTTGAAGTTGGGTACACTTTCACTATATCTACCCATTCATATTCCTCAAGAACTTCTCGAAACAGATGTTTCTGGTTTTTCCATTTTGCCTCCGGCAAATCTGAGCTAATTTAGGGATTATAGATGACACAAATCAGATGGTTTGCAAATGGAGCTTGGATGGAACAATGGAATGTAAGAGTATTTGAACAACATAAGAAAATTGATTGGGTGATCATTGAGTGCCAACTGTTCAAGGACTGCACTTTTATAAGACGGCAAATGGAACTGTACTATTTTATTGAGTTCAATTCTTAAATTGAAGAGGACCCAAAGGGACGAAGTGCATGTGTATATAATGGATTTATGGAATAAAATGAAATCAGTATATAAAAATACCTATAAAAATTACCCCATTCATATGCAGCCTATGTTTCTCAAAGCCTATCGGCTATCCCTATGTACTTAATATCATCTCTAATAAAGTGAGTTGTTACAGATGTTTATTGATATGTGTGCCAAATTAAATTTGAAGTCTCTGAAAAAGTGAGTTGTTAACGATGTCGATCTCTGGTCGACTCAATTCTCGTGCCGTAATTCAATTTTCAAAATGCCAAGTCTTTGAAAATGTTAGTTGTTAAAGAGCCCTCCTGTTGCCGCACCCCCTTCCACAAAACCCTAAGAAAAAAAGCCCCAGGTTGCCGCATTTATTCGTACCCTTTCTCCCCTCCTCTCAGTGCTCTCCCCATCTCTCTCTCTGCTCCTCTCTGTCACAGTTCTTTCTCGTTCGGCTTATTCAGTTGCAGGTACTTTTTTCCATCGATTCTGATGCTTCTGTTGTTGCTTGAAGTGTAGATTTACTTATTTATTTGGTCTTCATAAAATCAGAAATTTTTATAAAGGAAAGCCGATGTAATTACGCAAGTTGAAGTTGGGTACACTTTCACTCTATCTACCCATTCATATTCCTCAAGAACTTCTCGAAACAAATGTTCTGGTATGTTCCATTTGCCTCCGGCAAATCTGAGCTAATTTAGGGATTATAGATTACACAAATCAGATGGTTTGCAAATGGAGCTAGGATGGAACAATGAAATGTAAGAGTATTTGAACAACATAAGAAAATTGATTGGGTGATCATTGAGTGCCAACTGTTCGAGGACTGCACTTCTATAAGATGGCAAATGGAACTGTACTATTTTATTGGGTTCAATTCTTAAATTGAAGAGGACCCAAAGGGAAGAAGTGCATGTGTATATTTCGGATTTATGGAATAAAATGAAATGAGTATATAAAAATACCTATAAAAATTACCCCCATTCATACGCAGCCTATGTTTCTCAAACCTATCGGCTATCTCTATGTACTTAATATCATCTCTAATAAAGTGAGTTGTTACAGATGTTTATTGATCTGTGTGCCAAATTAAATTTGAAGTCTCTGAAAAAGTGAGTTGTTAAAGACGTCGATCTCTAGTCGACTCAATTCTCATGCCGTAATTTAATTTTCAAAATGCCAAGTCTCTAAAAATGTGAGTTGTTAAAGAGCCCTCCTGTTGCCGCACCCCCTTTCACAAAACTCTAAGAAAAAAAGGCCCCAGGTTGCTGCATTTATTCGTACCCTTTCTCGCCACCTCTCAGTGCTCTCTCCAGCTCTCTCTCTCACTCTCCTCTCTGTTAGTACTCTCTCTTCGCTCTTCTCTCTCACAGTTCTCTCTCGTTCGGTTGATTCAATTGCAGGTACTTTTTTCCATCGATTCTGATGCGTGTGTTGTTGTTTGAAGTGTAGATTTACTTATTTATTTGGTCTTCATAAAATCAGAAATTTTTAGAAAGGAAAGCCGATGTAATTACACTAGTTGAAGTTGGGTACACTTTCACTCTATCTACCCATTTATATTCCTCAAGAACTTCTCGAAACTGATGTTTCTGGTTGTTCCATTTTGCCTCTAGCAAATCTAAGGTAATTTAGGGTTTATAGATGACACAAATTAGATGGTTTGCAAATGGAGCTAGGATGGAACAATGGAATGTAAGAGTATCTGAACGACATAAGAAAATTGATTGGGTGATCATTGAGTGCAGACTGTTCGAGGACTGCATTTCTATAAGATGGCAATTGGAACTGTACTATTTTATTGAGTTCAATTCTTAAAATGAAGAGGACCCAAAGGGACGAAGTGCATTTGTATATAATGGATTTATGAAATAAAATGAAATCAGTATATAAGTCCATAAAATGAAATCAGTATATAAAAATAATTTTCTGTAACCTGCACTCTTTCATATGGTTGTCCATGTTGGTTATTTTACTCAAGATAATTGTTTAAATAAATGTAAAGAAGAATAGGGTCAGATTTTTTTAATTAATCAAGGCCATACAAGCACTAATAGTATGCCACAAAGCCTTGTTATTACCTATATTTATATAGCAATTGAAAATTTGATTAATTTATAAAGTGATGATTCAAAGATGAGTGCAAGAAGACAACATAAACAGATGCTCACCATGAAAATAAAATAGGTGATGTAAATAATTCAGAGAGCAAGCAAGTACATTCTTTAATTACCTCTTAAGTTTGGCCTGCATCCATAGTGTTTGGTGTTCATTCTGTTTATGACTTAAAATTGGCCATTCACAAAGTCCAATTCTTTTTATTATATATAATTAAAATTTTAATTAAATATTACTTATAATAATATATTAAATACCAAGAAGGCCCATTTAGAATTTTTGCCTTAGGCCTCAACTTGTGTTTAGTCGGCCCTGATGACAATGACTATATTTTTGAAGCATTAATTGCTTTCTAAGGGTTGTTTCTTGGGCATTTATTGCCCCCAACGGCTATGAACTAAACTCATATAAATTGTAGCCTCAGTGCACAAAATAAACACTCTTAAACTCTTGAATCCCTTGGATCTCTTGAGTCCTTTAAGCATCACTTGACCTTCATCTCTTGATACTTATTTAAGAGAAGAGAATTCTTCGCTCAGAAACTCTACACTCAAATCATTTGTCCGAGTCATATTTGAAACCAACTGTTAGAGCACATTTCATATCCTTAAAAGTTAGCAAAAGAGATCAATTTAGACAATTTCTGCAATCACTTCAAATATCCTGAGATTGTTATTTTACTAAACCTAGAGCTCAAATACCCTGAACTCCTAATCATACTTTGAACCTAAGTGTTCTACTACTGAGTAACTCTTAGAGAGAGCTTCATTCTTATCATTTGAGGGTTAACGTGTGCTTATATTGCTATTATCATTTCTACTTTGTGAAAGTTGATTGTAAAAGGATCAAGCCTATCTTGTTTGTACGAATGCTCATGTAAAATAATCCTCTTAAGATTTGCATGTGAACTTTAGATTATGGGCCCATAGTGAATCAAATGAATCCATTTCCCTCTCGTACTAACCTATCTCATGTGATTGCACCTTTGTCTAATTTGACACTGTTCATGAGAGTACATGAGTTATATTTTGATATTTTATTTTTTAAATTGTGATTTTTTAAGAATAATAGTATAGTGAAATTTGAGATTATTCATGAGCCAATTTTGGACTAAATCTCAACTCAAAATTTAAATTTAAATCGGTTGATTTTAGTGTTCAAAATCATCAAACATTTAAAAAAATAAGAAAACTTGATTATTTTCAATCGTTAAAATTAAGTCATTAAAATTTAGTCCACTAATAACTAATTAATGATATTTTAGTCTCACTAATTAAATTTTAATAACTAAGAAATTGTAATAAAATGTAACCTAAATGACATGTTGCACCTGTAATTATGTTTTCTTCCATACGAGAAGATGGGGGATCTCCTCTCCTTGCATAGATGATAATAACATCTCTTGGAAGAACCGGAGAAAATTCACTATTTTTATACTACGCTTTCTGATGATCTGAACAAAAGAAGTTAAGACTAGTCGAGACTAAGTTCAGTCCAAACACTAATCAAGAGAAATTATCCGCTGTAACGTGTTTCACGATGAATCTATGTGAACTTTAAATAACTTTTATTGAATGAGAATGAGACATGGCAACTTTTTTCTAATTAGGGTTTAAACTTTAAATTGAAAGTTTATAACAATTTCTCTTCTCTTTTAACCCAATTGTGAACGGATAATTTGTTGATGACGTGTTAAAAGACCTCCCTACGGTAAAATCTCGAGCAAAAATTTCTCAACGGGCAATTAATTCATCACCCATTGTGGAAGGGAGACAGTGCTGGCAAGAACATTTGGAAACTGAAAGAAGCAGGGGACGCCATGGACGACAACAAGGAGGGAGGTGGATCTGCTTCTTCCGATTCTCGCAAACGTTTATCCTGCACCACTTGCTTCGACGCTCTCTGGTTTTGTTATTGTAGGCTTCTCTCTCTCGTTTTCTATTTTTTTTGTTTAGAAACAGAAGAGAAAAGGAACCCCAACACCCCCTGCCCAAAACCATTTATCATGCAGAATCAACATCTACATGTCATCGGTTGCTAGTCCATTCAAACTTGAAACTGGAGAAAATATTCAAACTTAAAGTTGTTCTTCTGAAACACTTTCACTAGAAAAGTAGGAGAACCCCACTTTCAAGTCTTACCTCTAGGACAACCATGCCCTTTTTAAGTTCTTAAGAATCCCCTCTTTGATGACCTCATCCAAACAGAGTCTTGTTTCTTTTTAGAGAATGATCTATCCATGACGGAGTGTATTATATCAGACTCTACATCACCTAAACAAAAGATCCAAGGGTATTGCATGTATCTATGTGTTTTGGAATTGGGATCCTATAATTTCTATATAATATGCAACATATCTAGAATGTATGCAAACTATTGTGATTCATTTTAGTCCTCCTCATGCCTATTGTTGACTTGTTTTCAATTCCTTGTTATTTGTCCAGGTGCATTTGCAATTGTGGATGCACCTCGTATTTCAAATAGATATGATCTGTTGAAGATTATTGTTTCCCTTCTCACATGGCATTGAAGATGAAATGCACATGTCTACCTAATTTTGCAAGGAGTACTCAGGGTATATTTTTATATTCACTAATTTGTGTCTTACCACATTGGCATATCAGAATACAATGTTACTCTTTCAAAGCATGAAAACTTATCATTCAAAAAAAGAAAAGAAAAAAGAATGAAAACTTATGGGCAATGGGACTTCCAAACATATTATATGAGTATCTATTAGATATACTTAAGTATATAATATATTAATTAGAGATTTTACAAGTTGTACTAGCTAATAATTCATGTTAACATGAATTTATTATCCTTATTAATGAAAAGCACATAGAAGGGTTATTATAAAAAAATTCCTCAAAGAAAGGCTTAAGTAAGGTGAGCCTGCTTTAAAAGTGAGGTGGGGTTGTGAGGAACTAGGAAATTCTCTATACCTACCTATGTTATAGGAAAGGGATTTTATGGATACACGTATTATTGTATACAAGATTGTAGGTACATTTAAATTTTTAATAGAATACCATTATGGAAAGAAATTAGATCAAAACAAATCATGCCAACTATGGTTGAGATGATCATTGATATGATTATCTCTCATTCCATACTAATACGCCCCCTCAAGCAGAAGGTGATGGTAAAACCTTACATCTTGTCTCGCAATCGTGCAAATGTGCAAAAGTGGCCTTTCATGAAGATATCAACTATTTGATCCATAGTAGAAATGTACTTCACTAATAATTGCTTTAAAGCAATTTTCTCCCCGAGTGAAGTGATAATCAATTTTGATCCAACCATCAAAATGGAACTTGCTTGGAACTAGTCAACCACAAATCCCAGAGAATTATACTACCCAACCAGATTGTGTGAATGTCTTATTATTAAGCATTCTTGAAGAATTCACTGGTGGATTGAATATTATGAGAGAAAAGAATAGAAAACAATTACATCGTCTTAGGTGTAAGACTTTGTCTGACTTTAGATGGTATAAAGATGTTTTCTTGGCGAAAGTTTATCAGTTAACCGATTGTAATTCTGAGATTTGGGAAGAAAAAATTTATCTCAGGTTTACCTCCCTTATTTGCTGAAAAGGTTCGAAATTCTATTTGAGAAGAAATGAATGGAGCTATTAATTTGAATTTGTTAACTTATGGAGCTATAGTCCAGAGAATTAACAAAGTTGGATTAGCCTTGTGTACTGATCTGAAGATTAGTAGACAAATGGAGAAATTGAGAAAATACACTGGTAAAAAAGAATTAGGAGATTTTTGTTATCAGTTTGGTTTAGATTAAGTTGTTGAATCTAAAAGAAAACCCTCTAGATCTAGATTCTCTTCTGTTCGAAAGAAAAAAGATTTTGAGAGAAAATAGCAGAAAGAAAATATAAAGATAAATTGAGAGAATGTTTCCCTTTCAAGAGAAAGCCTAAAGGATTGCCTAGTCAAAAGAAATCTCGTGAAAAAGTCCCTACTTGTTTCACATGTGGAGAAAAGGGGCATTACTCAAATAAATGCCAAACTAAAAATTCTATAAAGAAAGTAAATGAAATTCTTCGTGATGAAGAATCTGAAGTTCTTGAAGAAGATGAAATTAACTAGGATTCAAGTGATGAAGAATTTGAGAATCCATCAGAAGAAGCTGACTCCTCTGACTGAAGAAATAAGATTAAGAAATAAATCTCATATTCAAAGCATAAAACAATTTCAAGCTTGTCCTTGTGATTCTGATCATAGTAGTGAAGATGATTGGTCCATTGACTCTTCTGATGATCTTGGAATTCACATCTGAGGTCTATGTGCCCCACAAAAATTATTGCTTGAAATGGTTGATAATATACCTGATCCAGAGAAGAAAGTTCAATTTTTGAACCAAATTCAAAACTTGGGGAGGAGGTAGATGAAGGAACTTCTTCAAGATCACAAAAGAAAAAAGAAGTTCAGTTCTATGAAGACGAAGAAGAAGAAAAGCCTTTCCGTCAAAAGAAAGAGTTTAATTTCCAACCTCCCAATTATTCAATAATGAAATTAATGAATAAGGCTGGAACTATCCCGATGAAAAGTCGTGCCTTAATTATACCTGATTTACAAAAGGAATTAAATGATCAGAAAAGAGAAATTCGAGAATTAAGGTTAGAATTAACCAAGAAACACAGTGAATTAGATGAAAGAATTTCTTGGATAGAAAGTGGTGGAAATATACAAGACTATAAAGATGAAAAAATCCTAACAAATTATCAAGAAGAACAAGGATTTATTCAAAGGATAAAAGGAGAAATCAACAAGGTCTCTGCTGGAGCTATTCCCGTTCCAACTCGTTGCTTATTACAACAGTGGAGAGTTCAAGTCAAAATCAAAGTAAAATCCTTTGAGAAAGTTGTGATTGCCCTCATAGATTCTGGTGCTGACTTAAATGTGATATAGTTGGGTGTTGTACCATTCAATCTCACAGAAGGATCCCAAGCACATCTCTGCTGCTAATGGTACTAGTATTGCTATAGAGAGAGCAATCCCAAACATCCACATCTGTTGTCAAGGAGTTTGTATTACTTCACCTTTTATAATTTCCAAAGATATTTGTGATGAAGTAATTTTAGGATCTCCCTTTACATTACAATTTCAACCCTTTTCTGTCAGTACTAAGGGAATCACTACAAGGATTAAAGGTTTAGAAGTAAAATTTGATTTTATTGATGAACCAAGTCAAATGAAAATTTTGAGGATAAATCAAATCATTGCAAATAGAGAAGAATACATAAAAGAATTAAAAAATGAAATTAAATGTGTTAGAATCAAAGCTGAATTAGAACAAAAAGAATTCAAAGAAAAATTAGAAAAATTTCACAAAGAAATTGAAGAAGAATGCTGTTCTGACTTGCCTTCTGCCTTTTGGGATAGGAAAAGACATATAATTAGTCTTCCTTACATTAAAGACTTTGATGAAAGAAAAATCCCTACAAAAGCTAGACCTTCACAGATGGATGCTTACCATCTTGATCTTTGTAATAAAGAAATAGAAGATTTGTTAAAGAAGAAATTAATTAGAAGAAGTAAATCTCCTTGGAGCTGTACTGCCTTTTATGTTGAAAAAGCTTTCAGAGATTGAAAGAGGTGTCCCTAGACTTGTCATAAATTATAAGCCTCTTAACAAGGTTTTGCAATCGATCAGATACCCTTTGCCGAATACTCAAGATCTGTTGAACAAACTTTACAATGCAAAAATATTCTCAAAGTTTGATCTTAAGTCTGGTTTTTGGCAAATCCAAGTTGAAGAAAAGGATTGATACAAAACTGCATTTACTGTCCCAATGGGTCATTATGAATGGAACGTCATGCCTTTTGGATTAAAGAATGCTCTTTCTGAATTTCAGAATATCATGAATGAAATATTCTCATCATATATTCAATTTTGTATTGTTTATATTGATGATATTTTGATATTTTCTGAATCAGTAAGTCAACATTGGAAGCATTTAGGCATTTTCAAGAAGATAATTAAACAAAATGGTTTAGTTTTATCTGAGAAGAAAATGAGCCTATTCCAATAAAAAATTAGATTTTTAGGCTTTGAAATTCAAGATAAAAGGATAACTCCTACTAATTGGGTAATCTAATTTGCTGATAAATTCCCTGATGAAATAAAGGATAAAATATGTTACAAAGGTTTTTTGGATGTTTAAATTATGTTTGCTTTTTTCTATCAAGATTTAGCGAAGGATAGAAAACTGCTCCAACAAAGATTGAAGAAAAAGCCCATAGAATGGTCTGAGGATCATACTAGAGCTGTTCAAAAAATTAAAGAAAGAGTTAAAAATCTTCCATGCAGATGTTTATCTAACCCTGATGCTTTTAAAATTGTTCAGACATATGCCTTTAATCTTTTGGACAGCTCTAGTATGATCCTCAGACCATTCTATGGGCTTTTTCTTCAATATTTCTTGGAGCAGTTTTTTATCCTTCGCTAGATCTTGATAGAAGAAAGCAATATAATTTAAGCATTAAAGAAATCTTTATAGCATATTTTTATCCTTTATTTCATCAGGAAATTTATCAGCAACTTGGATTACTCGATTTGTAGGCTCATTTTCTTCTGAGATAAAACTAAATCATTTTGTTTAATTATCTTCTTGAAAATACCTAAATGCTTCTAATGTTGACTTACTGTTTCAGAAAATATCAAAATATCATCAATATAAACAATAGAAGGTTTCTAATGGAGCCTAAAGCAGTAGAATACGAACTAAGGCAAGTATACCAAGTCTAAGGGGCTCCTTTAAGCCTATAGTTTGCCTTTTGGAGCTCGTAAATATAATGAGTATACTTGGGATCTACATATGATGGTGGTTGCTTCATATAGACTTTCCTCTTGTAATAACTGATGAAGAAAAACATTACTTACATCCAATTGACAAATGGTCCAACAATTTGTGACATTTTGAAACAACAATAGACAACCATCCAAATAGTAGTTGGTTTCACTATAGGACTGAATGTATTGTTGTCATCAGTCTCTTTTTGTTGTGTAAATTCTTTTGTAACTAAGTAGGCCTTATATTGTTCAATGGATCCATCCGCTTTATATTTGAGCTTGAAGACCTATTTACAACCATCTACATTCATGGATGGATGAGATGGGACAAGAGACCATGTACCATTGTGAATCAAGCCGTTATTTTCCTTATTCACAACATTCCTCCAACTGGGGTCTCTATTGGCCATTGTAGAACATGTGGGTTCATTTTGAAGATGAGTAGCCTTCTTTTTCTCAATAGGATGATTGGTACTAGGATAAACCTTAGGTTTGTATCTATCATCCTTATAGCTTCTTAAAATAGGATGAATAAAAGAACCCATTGAATCATTGACAATTTGTTGAGGGAATGAAACAATTAGTGGCTTAGGTGGATGAGGACAATCTAAAGATATGACAGCAGTAGAAAATCATCTTAAAAGGACTGGTATGGAATCACCAACAATGGAATCAATAACTTCATTTAAACCAGAAGAAGGTTTAGATGAGTGAGCAAATTGTCAGTTGCTTTGAAACAATCGAATTGGATGATTTAGTCTTTACAGTAGGCAATTCATTACTCCATTCTAGGGGGTAGGTAGTGTTGACATGGTAATGGAATCAAGTGGAGGGAGGCAATGAGATTAGATGAATGAGATAATTTGCGATTTGGCAAGAAGATGAAGTATTTGAGTCAGACAATTTAGAGGTACAGTAAAGCCCCTATAAAATAAAACTCTTGGGACCAAGAGAAATTATTATCTTAGCGGGGTTATTGATTTATCGATAAATGAATATTTATTAATTTAGAGAGAGTATTATGTTTCTACTACTTGTACATGTATGGCTTATAAATCCAAAAACAATGGATGTGGTCAAAAGTTAATACATAGAAGCCCAAGAGACTCTAAAAAAGAAGAGATGGTTATTAATTGTAGAAGATAGAAAGACTCCTAAAAGGAAGAGATGTGGTGCCAAAACTTAATGCTCTAGAAGATAAAGAGGCTTCAAGTAGAAGATAAAGATGTTTCAAGTACATAGAAGATAAACTCTATAATATTCATTAGTTTTAGACTCTTAGACTCCAAATCTTTACAATTCCAGATGACAGTTGTGTTTTACCAATTGTTTCTCCAAAAGAGGCCTTTCAAGCAATAGTAACCTTAAATAACTACTTGTTACAACATGAAAAAAATAGACCAGAAGTGGTGTACGCATTGCAAAAATTAGATGCATATTTTGAGAAAGAGTTGAATTGAGAAAATAGAAGTTGTCAAGTAAAAAAGTTACTCAATACTGTATTACGAAATTTTGTTTGCTATTTTTTTTATGTACTTCATCATTTATTAATTTATATTTCGTTGGGCCCTTGAGGATTTCTAAAAAATTATTATCTTATGCATTTAGCGAGGTTATTAATTTAGTGTACTGACCTGAGTTGGGACCAGAATATTTTATTATTTAAGCAACGTTATTAATTTATCGAACATTTATTTATCAAGATTTTACTGTAGATAAGTCTACTACAACAATTGGTAGCACAAATGATTTTTATTTTATTTTTTGAGCTGTAACAAGCTGAAGAGGATATTAATAGAGGAAAAAAAACATTATATTTACATAGAATGGGTCTAAGAGACTTAGAACCAAGCAAAAAAGAAAAATGCACAGAAACCACGAAGTTTTTTTTTTCCTGGGAAGGTAGAAATCACAATGTTCCAAACAGATATAAATACATTCGTCTCTGAAATATGAAACCCCACAATACTTCCCAACTCCCCACCCTAGAAATTGAAGGAGGAACACACCCTTGTCCAGGGCTATAAGAAAACTGTGATAGAAAGGAGAAACAACATGATATGACACAAAACGATCAAGGGGATAATAAGTACAAGCACACTTACCTTTGCGAAGTGCATTTGAGAGATCAGACTGGTCAGAGGCCGGAGGATCTGGACCACTGATAGATGAGTGGGTGGAGTCAGCGCGAGGCGGCGGTCTAGGCTGTTGGCGTTGACACCAGAATGGGCTTGGTAATGTTGGGTGGACTAGGATCTACAGGGAGAAGAGGAAGGACAGGGAAGGTGGAAGAGGGAGAGAGTGCTGAAAATAGGGGTCCCGCTAAAAAAATGTGACATCTATGGAGATATATGCTTCCCAGTGAGGGGGTCGAGACACTTATACCCTTTGTGGAAAGGTGAGTAACTGAGGAAGACAACGTACTGACCAGTAGAGAGTTTATGACCTGAGAATTGGTGAACAAAACAGACACACCAAAATACATGTAAGGGAATATGAGGGACGATTTTATGTAGCGAGAGGAGGTCAATGTGGGACTGATGTTTTAAAATGTGAGATGGCATTTTGTTGATGAGATAACAAGCAGTTAACACAACTTCAGGGCCAATAAGATTGTGGGACATGGATGGTAAAAAGAAGTGAACAAGCGACCTCAAGAAGGTGACTGATTTTTCTGTTCAGCTACACCATTTTGTTGAGGTGTAAGAAGGACAAGAAAGTTGAGACTTTATACCATGGTCTTGCAAAAATTGGACAAATGAGTGTGACAGATATTCTCCCCCATTATCATTTCACAAAACTTGAATTTTACAACCAAATTGAGTGTCAACCCATTGGTAAAAAGTACGAAAGTGATCAAAGACCTCAGATTTATGTTTCATCATATATGTCCAAGTCATAGCGAGAATAATCATCAATAAATGTAAGAAAATAACGAAAACCAGTGGACAGAGACAGAGAGAGATTGCCAAACATCAGAATGGATAAGCAAAAAAAGTGTAGATGCAGTTTTATTGAAAGATGGGAAAAAATGATATCTACTATACTTACCATATTGGCAATGTTCACATTCAAAATGGCTAAAAGATAGACTAGGAACAAGTTGTTTTAAAATGGGGTCCGATGGATGGCCCATGTGACAATGCCACAACCACACCTCTAGAGAGGAAGACGTCGAAAAAGCTCCGTGGTTGATGACCGCAACCCAACACCTGCTTGGTGCTTAAACCCTGAAGGACACAGTGGGAAGGAAAAAAAGTGACAAAGCAATTCAAACTTTTAGTTAAAGCACTAACAAATAACAAATTGCGGGATAAGTTGGGAACATGCAAAACAGAAGAGAGGTTCAAAGTAGGAAAAACTGAAACTGTCCCTTTCCCAGCAATATCAGTAAAGGATCCATTAGCTGATTTAACCTTCCTAGATGAAACTGGTGAAAAGGGAAGAAAAGAGGGTGGATATACCAACCATATGGTCAGTAGCACCAGAATCAAGAATCCAGGAATGATGTGAGACATGGTGCGCACGGTGCTCAGTACCTGATGGGGGAGGAGACAACAGTAGAGACCTTGGAGGATTGAATGCACTCCAGTCGTTGCAGTAATAAGTTAATGTCCTTTTTAGTCACTAGGGCACTATCACTAGCCACATCAAAGGAAGGAGCGGCAGAGAGAGGAGCTTACTTTGGACTACCATGAAGCTTGTAGTATGTGTCAACATAATGATTGTGCATCTTGCAGTTGGAGCAAAAATGGGTACTTTTCTTCCGTGAGCCTCTATCGTGAGAGAGTAGTAGTAGAACAATCCATGTGCCAATAACAAAACCTGGTACAACAGTGGAGCGAGCCTAAAACAAGGGCAACAAACCGGTAAACAACTACGGTGAATAGAGAACACAACCAATGTAATCCCCACCAAGAAAGAGCGGAAGCAAAATTCTTGTAGATGCAAAAGATAGGATGAGGCACGCTAGCAAGCTTGATTCCAAGCCAAAACAGTAAAAAAGGGCAGTTGATCTGACCCAAAATTGAAAAACAGTCCACTGCAAAACCACCGAAAATAGTCCAAAATCTGTTGAAGTCACTCCACTAGTGTTGGGGTTGAAAGCAATTGGGCAAGGGTGATTGCAGTAAGGTGGAAGTAAGGCAGAAATTCCCATACCTGAGAGAAAAAATTCCCAAAAAAAATAAATAAACTGGTAGCAAGCATCCCATGCAACAACTGATAAAAACAACAGAAAGGAGGGCCCAACGGTGATGGAAGGGGGTGGCAAGCAAGTCTGATGGAAGCACAGGTAAAGGGCAAAACCAGTGGGCTTGGTTCCATGCTGAAACAAGTCAAGAGCACGAAGATCTAATCAAAATACCCCAAAAAAATGGGGCTTCTGCGTCCTTGGTAGCAGCAGGAAGAAATTGTCCATTAGTGGGTCTCACTCAGTCCAAAGAGGAGATTGGCGATAGTCCCGCCAGCAGAAGCCTCATCGGAGAAGAGATGAACGAGCGAGAACAAACTGTTGCAAGAAAAAGCCAACGATCGAGGAATCTTCAGGAAATCAGAAAAAAAAACTGCTGTGAAACTTGGAATGAAGGACCTGAGACTGAAGAAGGAAGAACAAGAGAAGTCCATTATAGATGTCCTCAGAGATCGGGGCTGAAGGTGACGCCAGAATCCGGCGGTGAATAGTAACGCTGGTGAGGAACATTAAAATGGAAAAAAAGTCTCCTTAACACGTCTAGAAGATCGTTTTGGCTGATACCATGTAGAAAATAATAATAAGGAAAAGGAAAAGAGAGAAATTGTGGAAAAGAATTATTTCTCTCAATTATATTGAATGTCTTTGAGAAAGGGTATACATCAGTATAAATAGATTACAAAGAGCTATCAGGGTGGCCAAATAAGGAAAGAACAAATAAGGAATAAATAAATTACATCAATCACAAAGCTATTTACAACTAATATGTTGACTTTGCCAAACTAAATAGGTTCGGGTCAACTCTGTCCAGAAATGGGTCCCACAACACCTAACATGACCTGAAGTGGGTCCCACAACAATGGTTCCTCTCGAGACTTAGCCCTAGGTTGAAGGCGGCCTAGAAGAGGATCCTAGCCGCAGTCTTATGGACCATTTGGACGGAGAGAATTTAGAATCTTTGAAGGAAAACCAACTGAGATTAGTGAGCTCTTTCAGAAGGCCAAATGGAGGCTTTGATGTTTGGCTTCTCTCCGGTAGTAAGTTCAAGGCACTCAATCCTGTAGACTTCTTTCGTCGTGGGAAGGTTGCATGAGCAGATGCTGTAGAAAAGTCGAAAATCTTAGTTACTCGGTCTCCTCCTCAATAAGGTGTCCTGAAATTCAACGTGGATGGAGCTTCTAGGGAAAAACCAGACCCAACAGGGATAGGAGGTGTTCTTAGAGACTAGAACGATTTAACATCCTTAGTATTCACAGAGTTGGTGGAGATTAAGGATTCGAATGAGGCGAAACTCCTCAGTATTAGGAGAGCTTTGACCATATGGAGGACCGTCTATGCGCATGGTAAACTAGTGATAGAAGGGGATTTTGCAAATGCAATCAAATGGGCTAATGGACTAAAGTGTCCTCCTTGGAGACTGATTATCACGGTTATGGGATTAGGGCTCTCGCTTCGGGATTCAATGTTCACTTTGCCCAAGTTAGTCGTATAGCCGGTGGTGTGGCTGACTTTTTCTCTAAGAATGGTGTTGACAACGCAGTGTCAAGAGTTTTTTTTTAAGCTTTGAGATAAGGGGTTCTGATGTAGCACGAGTATCAGTCGAAACAATCGAAATCTCACCCTAATCAGAGACCCGACAAGAAATCGAAGAAAATCCAGCAATTACTATTTTTATTTTATTTCCATCTTTAAATTTAGATTTATTTAGATGTATTTCCTTATTTATTTTCCACTTCCATTTTCGTTTTTGATTTTATGTCTATTTTTAGTTTTAGAATTTTTCTATAAAACCCCATTGGGTGGATTGTAATTTTCAGATTATGATAATGAAAATTGAGATTTTATCTCCTTCTGTGCGCCCGTTTCCCCTCTTTCTCCCATCGGTGGATTCTGACTCCCTGTCTTCTCTCTTCTTCCCTTCTATTCTTCTTCTCTACTGGTGACTCCATCTGACGGTGCTGCATAGACTCCCAGACTTGGAGTTCCAGCTATCAACCAGAGCCATTCTCGCCCGACACCATGCTCGCCACACCCATACCAACCCAGATCTGCATCTTGATCCACCCACATTCGCCTGAGTTTGCAGCCTTCACTATCTCAGATTTGCTGCATGTCTTGCCGCCGGTGCTGCCTGAACCAACCAATCCCATTCTGTTTGCACTAAACCAAACGCCTTGTACCCATCTTCCATCCCCCGATCTAGCGTCAACAATCCTACATCTTCTGACTGAACCAACCTCCATTCCATTGCTAGACCATCCCTTGCTCAGATCCTATCCACTGTCACCATCCAAATCTCATACTCTTGGCCAATGAAACCCATGAACCCAAAGGCCTTTGACCTTAGTTTGAAATCTATCCATTAAACCCCCACACTCCACTGTCTCCGACCCATTGGATTGAGCCTTGTTACTGCTTGCACATCCAACCCCATTCGACCCCACATTTACCATCGTTTAATGACATGTCCCATGTACTTTTATATTTTATTACTTATTCCACCACTTTGACCCATTAGATCTATCATTATTTAACTTTCACCAACCCCATATAATACCCCATTATCCACCTTTCATGCAACCGTTGACCTACAATTGACCAATTGAACCCCATTTATTCATTAGATCGAATTCATACCCACCTCATCTTTCAACCCGATTCTACCCGTTGCGTCCAATGGTATCTGAGCCAGATCTCACCGATCAAACATCGGGTGAGATTTTCTTTGTAGTTACCGACTCAATGGCGGTGCTTCTGCATGGTGGGAATGGTTACAGACCAACCATCGATGATAAAACTAGCTTCCTATCAGGTCATGGCCATGGATGAAAAGATTGCTACTGACTTATTTCCTTTATAGAGACTGTGCAAGTCTTGTTCGAACAATATCAGAATTGTCGGCAAGGAGATCACACAGTTCATGGATATTCGAGTTCTACTATCTCTCTGCAAGCAATGACTTGGACGAGACTGAGTCTCAGCAGGTCTCCCGATTCTTAAGAGGACTACCTTTGATAGTTTGTGAACGCATCGGATTCCAGCCAGTTTTCACTTTGAGAGATGCGGTAGGAATGGCCAGAAAAGCAGAGCGTTAGTTAGAGAGACTCGAGGAAAATAATGCTCCTACGACTGTTGACATTGAGCTGGAACTACCAAAGATAGAGGAAATTTCGATGGTGGCCGTACAGGAGCCGACCTTGGAAAGCATGCTAGTTTCACCGGCATGTGTTCACACTTCAGCGAGATGTGTGCCTACCTCCTCGGGATGCGTGCCAATGCATCTAGAGGCGCCATTAGAGTGTACACGTGCCCACAGAGCCATCCTCAGAGTGCGTGCAATGTGCCTCTAGAGTCAATCTCGGATTGCGTGCTAGTCTCATCATGCGTGACTGTTTCAGTGGAGTTCGTGCCTGCCCCTTCAGACGACGTGATTACAAAAACAGTACCACCGGCACCACATGCATCACAGACGTCACCAAAGTTGGGTTTCATCGAAAGTGACCACTTTTTGTTCTTCTTTGGTGACAAACCACGATTCATGGTTGTTGAAGACACTGTGCATCGTATTGCTCCTACAGTTATTTAGGAACCCCGCATGTTTATTGAAGTCGTGAACGACAAGGTTCATTATGGATTGCTAAGTGATCCATTTGGTGTACTCGAACCTTCAAGGTGCAAAGTTGCAAAGATTAAATATCGGAGGTTCTGACATTGGACTCAAACTCGAGGACAAGTTATTTTTCAACCAGGGGAGAATGATGTAGCACGGGTATCAGTCGAAAGAATCGAAATCTCACCCTAATCAGAGACTCGGCAAGAAATCGAAGAAAATCCAGCAATTACTTTATTTTATTTCCATCTTTAAATTTAGATTTATTTAGATGTATTTCCTTATTTATTTTCCATTTCCATTTTCGTTTTTTATTTTATTTCCTTTTTTAGTTTTAGAATTTTCTATAAAACCCCATTGGGTGGATTGTAATTTTCAGATTATGTTAATGAAAATTTGAGATTTTATCTCCTTCCGTGCACCCGTTTCCCCTCTTTCTCCCGTCGGTGGATTCTGACTCCCTATCCTCTCTTCTTCCCTATTCTTCTTCTCTACTGGTGACTCCATCTGACGGTGCTGCATAGACTCCCAGACTTGGAGTTCCAGCTATCAACCAGAGCCATTCTCGCCCGACACCATGCTCGCCACACCCATACCAACCCAGATCTGCATCTTAGATCCACCCACATTCGCCTGAGTTTGCAGCCTTCACTATCTCAGATTTGCTGCATGTCTTGCCGCCGGTGCTGCCTGAACCAACCAATCCCATTCTGTTTGCACTAAACCAAACGCCTTGTACCCATCTTCCATCCCCCGATCTAGCGTCAACAATCCTACATCTTCTGACTGAACCAACCTCCATTCCATTGCTAGACCATCCCTTGCTCAGATCCTATCCACTGTCACCATCCAAATCTCATACTCTTGGCCAATGAAACCCATGAACCCAAAGGCCTTTGACCTTAGTTTGAAACTTATCCATTAAACCCCCACACTCCACCTGTCTCCGACCCATTGGATTGAGCCTTGTTACCTGCTTGCACATCCAACCCCATTCGACCCCACATTTACCATCGTTTAATGACATGTCCCATTTACTTTTATATTTTATTACTTATTCCACCACTTTGACCCATTAGATCTATCATTATTTAACTTTCACCAACCCCATATAATACCCCATTATCCACCTTTCATGCAACCGTTGACCTACAATTGACCAATTGAACCCCATTTATTCATTAGACCCAATTCATACCCACCTCATCTTTCAGCCCGATCCTACCCGCTGCGTCAGGTTCAAGTATGAAAATGCAAAGCTGATTGTATTTGATTTTTGGCTGTTTTGTTTTTATGCTTTTATCGTGTGTATTCTTTTTTTCGGTCTTGTCCTTCTAGACCCTCTTTTCCTATGATGTGTTTGTATTTTTTCATTTCTCTATTAATATAATTTATCTTGTTACCGCTACAAAAAAAGAATGCATTTATTTCTTAACACTATAAATGCATTCTTAATGAGTACATTGAGTTTATGATGCAGGACAACTATACGGTGACTCTAAATGCCTAAATTTGATTCCCTCATTATTAGGAGGGATGAACACAATGCACCCTAAAGATAAAATGGGTTGAAATTAATTAATCAATTAACATATGCAATTAATTAATATAAAATTTACCAAATAATCATGCAAAATACTAGGAATTTAATGAGTTTATGATGTTCAAAATATAATCCATTAAGTGAATCAAATGAGCACATGGGTTAAGTTAGAAAATTAGGCTTGGAATCAAAGGAGAGATAAGAATGGGTAGAAAGAAAAGTCACGAAAGGGCTTAGTGGGTTACTGCTTAAAGTAAAGGGGTAAAACGAGTGGGTATTAGGGACGGAAGGCCATAGGAAGGTTTTGAAGTGTTGCGGCAGCCAGAGAAGGCACAGGAAAGGGGCGGCGACAGCAGTAGGATGTTAAAGAGGGGCTTCGACTGGGTTCTGGGCTAAAGGAAGGGGTGTGGCTGTAGTTTGGAGGGGCTGTTAGAGGTTGGCTACGGTAGATCTGGGTGCAAGAGGGGTCGCGAGGCTGTACAGGACTTGGAAAGGATGGGGTGAAGGTAGTAGGAAGGTCTAAATGAAGAGGCGGAAGTGGATCTGGGATTCGAGGTCAAAGCTATGGAGCAGAAAAGAAATGAGGAAAGGAAAGAAGAGATAGAAGAAGAGAGAAGAAGAAGATAGAAGAAGTATCTGAAAAGATGGAAGGATAGTTTCACACCAAGCTTCATGCCAATACACGGCACAAGCAAGGCTTGTTCGAAAATTTCAATCTTAATTCATTCAATCGTATGTATTACAAGAGAAAGAGGGCTTATATAAGTTATGGCACCTCTAAAAAGAAACTAAAATAAAAGAAGGAAATTACATAAATACTCTTACTAAAAAAAACTAAAACCACCCAATATACTAAAAACGAAAATAGTATAGCGGTAATAACAAGGAACTGAAGCATGCTCTGCATCAGTTTATTCAGGACATGTATGATGGGGCAACTATCAATTTTAGAACCGTATTTGGAAAGATGATGGAGTTCCTAGTTGGAGTGGGACTTCACAAAGGGTTTGCATCAATCCCATATTTGCATTAACCAAGGATCTGCATTAAGGTTGCACAACTGTGACAAAGGGATTATTTTTTTGCCCAAGAACATGATCCACCTATTGATCATTAGAAATTGGTTACTAAAGGTAGCAATGAAGCCCATATTTGCATGAACCAAGGATCTCCATTAAGGTTGCACAACTGTGACAAAGGGATTAATTTTTTGCCCAAGAACATGATCCACCTATTGATCATTAGAAATTGGTTCACTAAAGGTAGTGAGACTGTTGGCGAGAACCTTGACTTAAGAGGATTGCGATGCAAACGAGTGTTCGAGTGCTCTAGATGGCAAAGCAAGTCTCTTTTCCAACAACTTAAGTGCTGATTCAGACAGATGAAATCAAGTAGCCCAACATCAGCTGGTTCTGCTGCTGCTATTGCTCATAATCGAGGTTCAGTTCGTCAGCAGGTTTCTTATTTGAGTTGTGGAGAAACTGTGCTGGACATGGTTTCGTGCAATCGACAAAAGCCAGGAGAAAATGCACTATTAAAAATGGCATGAACTGTGCTTTTCACAGTAAGTAGTTGCTTCTATCAAATTTGACAGTGAGTGCTGGATTCAGATTTGACAAAGGTAGAGCACCATATTTGAAGGTTTGCATGGTGCTGATACTGGAGTCAGGTGGGGATGCTGTGAGAGCAAAGAAAAGACAAAAACAAAGGACAAGGTGGACCTAAATACTTCTTACCTTGCCAATGGTATGGAGAGGGGTTTTATAGATTACATGTATAACCGTATGCAAGATTGTAATCACAAAAAGAAAAACCCACTGTATGCAAGAAAGGTTCATTTGAATTAAATACAGTACACGCATAGAAAGACATTAAATCAAAACAAATATGCCAGCTTCCATACTAATAGCTTGAAAAATAAGTCTGGAGCCTAGCCACAACCTGGTGCAACCAAGGTGTGTATTTGTCTTGTGGTGACTTTTTAATTGGCCCAAAATTAATTACTTCGAGATTTTTTATACCACAAATACACTAGGAATTTTTTTCTCCCTAAAACAAATACACTGTAGTTGTTTACTCTTCTTGTTGTTAAACTGAAGCTTGTGGTTTTGCAGCTCCAGTTCATCAGATGCAGCAATTATTATAGGCATGGAGTATTTGACAATTGTTTTGACAAGTGGAATGCTTTATTTGACTGTTTGGTTCTTAAGACGAAACGATCATCTGAGCTGCAGGTAAATTTATTCACTCAGAAAACTAGATATATATGTATTTGGCTCCTTAGGTTATTCATGTGGCATCTGTTGAAGCTTAGTGTTTGTACTATCTACATGGACATAAATGCCCATAACATGTGTATTGAAATAATGACTGGTACTTTCTTATACTCACTTTTTGTCAGCAACCGCTGAAAGTAGATGCTCTGGGACATCTAATCAAAAGAATTAATTGTTGTGCTCCATGCATGATGGAACCCATTATCCAAGCAGCATAGAAGGAGAGCACTTATGTCTATACAAATAAATTAACTTAAATTATTACTGATAAATTAATATCACACACCCTACTTATATGAAAGATTGGAGGGAGGGAGGGAGGGAGATCATTGTGCATTTCCCCGTCAGATTACAATCTTGTGAAATCTGGCTGAAAACCCTCCTTTTGTTAGCTGAACATTGCTTGCATAAGAGTATATTAACATTACTTGTATAAGAATATATTCAATCTCATAACAACTCACAAACAGTGTTTGATCCTATGGTGTATTCTCATAACCATAATGTTTGGAATCTCATCAGATGCATGACAAGTTGTGATAAACCTGGCCATATATGATTGTGCCTTCTTCCTACAACATTGTGGAAGGACCTGAAGATATTGCAATAAGATAATATACAGGGGGGGGGCTATAGCATTATGATAGATTGTGAATATTTTGAAAAGATTAAATCTATGTATGGTAACTATTTTCTCTAGGAAGACTAACCATGGAATTTGCAGTGGACCCACAGGATTTGGTGGAATGTTTAGAGGATTACATAGATAAGAGCATTTGGGGAAACTTCCCCATTCAATAATTATAACTTTGTGAAATAGAGAATGAAAAATCTATGGCCTATAAAAATGAAAATTTCAAGGTCCAAAATCACTAGCCTGGGATGATTGGATTGAACAAATCTTTTCCCTTCCACTATCGATGTCATTTTCTAAACATCTTACCAAAACAAGTGTTGCACACTTGAAAAACTATTGGAAAGTCTCCCTAGTTAAGGAGGCTGTACAATGTGAGTTCTTTAGTCATTAAAAACATTGGCGGAAATAAAAGAGAAGATGTGCGAGAAGTGAGACAGGGGAGGAAGAAGGGAGGAGAGCAAGGACTAGCCTTTTGAATTTTCTTTTACTGGTAGACCATGTGTGAGTAATAGAAATTATGATGCCTTCTGCCCATGCCAGGGCTCTTCATGTTGAATTTTGATGGATGCACTTTAGGCATGCAATGCCTACTGGCATGGGAGGTTTATTAGGAATGCAGGCGGTGAGCCTTTGAGCACATTTTTAGGTCCATCTGGGCTTTGTTTTGCTCAGGCAGGTGGATTATTATTTGGCCTCAAGTTAGCAGTGGAGAGGAATCTGATTCTCAATTATGATTGAAGGTGATTCTGTGTGTGTTATCTGGTGGGCTGCTAACCCTGTCCCTTTTTTTTGAGGTGTAACAAAATAGATTTTATTAATAAAAAGGTGCTAATACAAAAAGGATCAATACATCATATAAGAAATGGTCTAGAAGAGTTAGACCAAAGAAATGAAAACATGACCAAACTACTATAACGGAAGGCATAAAAAATTTATGCTAAATCCCTGTTCGAACACCGCCTCTTTCAAAGAAAGAACACCCTTGACACTGAATTGTTGACCTCATTTTTAGTGAAGAAATCTGACCCCATTTGCTGTGCGGCTTACTTGGATAAAAAAGACATCCAGTGATGCAGGACAAGGGATAGGGTAATATTAAATGTCTAAATGTGGTTCTTTAAAGATTAAAAGGGATGAAAATAATACACCCTAAATCTAAAATGGGCTAAAATTAAACAACCAAATAATATGGAGCAATTAAATAATATAAATAAGCTTCAACCAATCACGGGAGTCTCAGAATTTAATGTAAATAATTAAATCATGATCTAGGCCTAATTACCAAACGCGGTGGGATCCCTCAAAAGAAAGGGGCTTGTCCAATTCCACAAATAATTAAATCTAACATCAAACACGGCTACGTATGGCTGTTTGGTATAAGGTTATGGCAAAATCAGCATGGGACAACAATATGGGAGGATGAAAAGGTGCAGAGCAACAATAAAAGAGTTAAGAAGAGGGCTGGTTTTATGAGACAGCAGTGTATATCTAAAAAGAGGTTGTAGCAGCAAAGGGGTGGTTAAAAAACGGGTAGGTGGGCTGTATTGAGGTTTAGGACAGGTGGTAGTGGCTGAATGAGGCTTAGGAAGGGTCCAAGAAGGCTAATGAGTGTGGTAGGAAGGCTGTATGGGACTGGAAATATAGTTCAGAGGCAAATATAGGCAGATTTGGGTACAAGAGGGTTTAAGGAAAGACACTGCAGCAATGGAGAGGGGTATTAGGAGGTGGCGGTAGCAAGATCTATGGTTTAGGAAGGGGCAGCAGTTAGAAGGAAGACAGTTGGGAGGGTGGCGATGAAGGAAGGAAGGCCTGGATTGTTATGGGAAGGTGGCAGCGAGTAGGAGAAGTGAAAGAAGGGTCACGGCAGCAAGGGGAGTGGTTTATGGGTGTCACGGCAATTAAGAAAAAGGAAAAGGGAAAGAAAAAGAGAGAGAGAGAGAGAGAGAAGAATACCTAAGGCTTCTCGCCTAGTTGATTCCACCAACGATTGGATTCGGTCCTAAAGAAACACCACGCCTTCGCATAAGGGAAGAGATTTTTGAAATTTGCAATTGATCATCTATTCCATCGTGTAAGCCACAAGGGCTTTATATAGTGTTTACAACAAGAAATCCCCAAATTGCCCTTTCTTAAACTAGATCAACGACAATGACTAAACTACCCTCAACTAAATAAAAAATTACAATGCTAGAATTAGAAACTAATCTTCCAATGACAATAAAAAAAAAAATACAATCATGACAAATAATAAAAAACCTAATGCTAAATACAGAATATGCCTAAATATAGAAATCTTCTCCGCATCATCCAGTCCCAAGGATAAATCCCTAATTTCCCTAATTACCAGGGGGTTGCTTTAGTCCCTTAGGCCCATTTTATTGCATTTGTTGAGTCCCTTTCAATCACTAGTGGACCATGCCCACAAACTTTCCTTATGGTCAAAGCCCTCCTAATTCTAAGGAGTTCCGCCTTGTTTGAGTCCCTAATCCCCACCAACTCTGTAAAGGCCACTAAAGTCTTACCCCTATGATCCTAAGCACACCACCTAGCCCTGTCTCGGCTATCATAGATATTATTAAAGAAATTTTGAACCTCTCTAGGCTTAGTGCTATATATTTTAATCATACCTTGGGAAAGGCCAATGGTGCAGAAAATGCGTTGGCTAAGAAAGGAGATTCCTGGCGTGAAATTCTCCGATGGGTTAGATTTCTGCCGTTCCTGAGTTTATGGTTTGCCCATGTTGGGTGTGTCCCTGATTAGGAGTGTTATCTTTTGGCCCATTGACGCAGGACACTAAATGGCTAAATTGATGCATAACATAAAATAAACAACAATCCTAGGAACTAATGCAAATAAGAGGGAAAACAATGATTATGATCAAACATGCTAGGGCTAAGATCTAAATCAATAATTGCAATTCAAGAATATAACTCTAGTCACAAATAATCATGCAATCCTTGGAATCTAATATAAATGGTTATTATATAATCTAGACCAAGTCACAATCGCGGTAGGGGTTCCTCAAAACAAAGGGTTTTTTTCAAATCCGACAAACATGTAGGCCTTTCATAAGAAATAGGCTTAAACTGGTTGTTTGGAAAAAAGAAACTGTGGGACAACAGTAATAGATGATCTCTTGCTTTGATGGCGTGTCCTTAGGCGGTACAGGGGTAAGTTTTATCTTCTTGCCCTTGTACTCAAAACTACATGTGTTCGAGCGACCGAATAGTGTCACGTCATGGTCAAACGACCAAGGACGACCTAAGATAATGTGTTCTACGCCCATAGGTATCACATCACACCACACGGTGTTCTGATAGGAAAGGATCTGAATGGGCATAGGACACCATTGAGTGATGGAGAGTGACGTGTCATTGACCCACGAAACTCGATGGGGATTAGGGTGAGGCCCAAGTTTCAGAACTAATTGAGTAACCGTGCTATCAGACACGACATTTGCGCAACTCCCACTCTCTCCACAATCAATTTGCAAGATTTCTCGCTACATTTGATGTAGGTGTGGAAAATGGTTGTTCGCCTCCAATCTTCTGACCGTTGGAATCGGGCGAAGGCACATCTAACCACTGCAAGGGTGTTTGCCTATTCCTCCTCATCATCCTCGTCACTTGGGGAATTTGCTCCTTCATAGACTTCTTCGTCCCCATTTTCACGGCCGGTCTTTTCATTGGACTATTCTCCCAACAAGAGAGCTCTTTCTTGTTTCCTAGTATTTATGGGACACTCATGGCGCGAAAGGCCCGTAGCCCTGACAATGATAACACTGTAGGCCACTCGTGGAAGAACTCACACCAGAGGCTCCTTTTGCAATTGCATCCTTGTTCTTGGGTGGAGCACTGGTGAATTGCCTGGGTTGACTCCTTGTACTTTGTCGGACTCCTTGCGGGGGTTGGGTGGCCTTGGAACTAGTACCACGTGACTTAAATGGCTTTGGAGGGTTTGGTTTCAAGTACTGTTCCAGTTCTTGCACAAATTGGTAAGTTTCCTCCAAAGTTTCCACTCGATGTAACATGAGTTCAAGCTGGAACTCCGGACGAAGACCTAGTCTAAACCTAGCGAGGGTTTGGCTGGGCTCCTCATCTAACTCACATCGCATAGAGAACTCATCAAACTTAGCGATGTACTCACGACTGGTCAGGTTACCCCGATATAATTAATTCCACTGATCAATGAGTCTTTGCCTGTATTTGAAAGGGACATACTTCTCCTTTAACAACTCCTTCATCTCGTCCCAAGTCAAATCAAGAGCGTCATCTCCCAATCTCTTGGTTTTCTGTTCCACCATGGTCCATTAAAGCCGAGCTTGTCCTACCAATTTCATCTTGGCGAAACAGACATGCCAAACTTCCGACATATCATGCCACTCAAAGTAGCGATCCATGTCTGACAACCAATCTAGGAAGACTTTGGGCTCTAGGCAACTGTCATAACTAGGGGCTTCCACATGAATGGTCTTCAAAACATGTTCGTCATTGTCAGTAGGTTCCTGATACCTAGGTGGCTCGTACCCATCACGACCCATTCCTCAGCCTCCATGCCTGTCCTAAGTTCCTATTGTCCCCCATGATTCGATCCACCATCCTCATTCACAGGGGTTTCTAGGATTTCAACTCTAGTTCTTACGGCGGCCAAGATAGTACTTAAGGTTTCCTGAGTTCTATGAAGTTTGGTCAATTGGGTAAGGATTTGAGCGACCCAAGTTGGAGGTTGATCTCCTGAAATGTCTCTAGATGATTCTGATCCTTTCTAATAGGTAACGCCACTCCTAGTTGTCATGCACAGACACACACTAGGGTTCCTATAGACTCACAAATAGGGAAAGACTCTGGCTATATGTTGTGTCCTAGACTCTATATGCAATGTAATGATGACTTATGATGTAATGACTTGTGAATTTTTAACCTTGCTATTGATACCAAATTTGAGGCAGGACACTAAATGCTAAATTGATGCAAAACACAAAATAAACAGCAATCCTAGGGACTAATGCAATAAGAGGGAAAACAATGATTATGATCAAACATGCTAGGGCTGAAATTAAGATCTAAATCAATAATTGCAATTCAAGAATATATATCTGTCACAAATAATCATGCAATCCTTGAAATCTAATATAAATGGTTAGTAAACAATTCAGACCAAATCACACTCGCGGTAGGGGTTCCTCAAAACAATGGGGTTTGTCAAATCCCACAAACATATAGCCCTTTCATCAGAAATAAGCTTAAACTGGCTGTTTGGCGAAGAGAAATTGCGGGACAACAGTAATAGGTGATCTTAACAGTGCGGGACAAGGGGTGGCACTAGTGGTTTAATGGAAAAATAGTACCCTGCCAGCGTATAGACCCCGGTTTGATTCCCAGCTGATTCAATTTTTTTCCGGGGAATTCTGTTTCAGATTTATGTCGTGATTGGACTTATGTTGATTTGGTGGTTCGCCATTCGGAGTCAACCCTTCATGTTTCTTGGACTCCTCCGACTTCTGGGCTTCTTAAACTTAATTTTGATGGAAGTTGTATGCGGGAGATCGGTCGGTCTGGGTATGGTGGCATTATTCGCAATGATTCGGGATCTTCTGTGCTTTCCTTTGCTGGTTCAATTCTTAATGGATCAGTAATTGAAGTGTAAATATTTGCTTTGTGGCGGGGCATTCTGGAGTTGGAGCAGTTAGGAGTTTCGGGGAGTATAGTAGAAGGTGATTCTAAAGTTGTTCTTGGTTAAGCTTTGGATTCTAATTGCCCTTGACTTTTCTTGGATAAAATTGAAAGAATTCATCACATTATTGCTTCTTTAGAGTTAAAGGTGGCTTGTGCTTCTCGGTATGTTAACACGGCTGCAGATGCCTTGGCTCGTCAGGAATTACCCTTAGATTTTAAAGTTGTAAATAGATTCTTGTAATTTTGGGCTGGGCTTTTGTTCCTTTTTTGGTTTGGCGGGTTTCTCCGCCTGCTTTATTCTTTTGTTCTCTTTTTTGTTTTAATGAAGATATCTTTTAAAAAAAAAAGCAATTTAACCCCTCTACAAAAAAATAGTGCGGGATAACAAAATAGGGGGGATCTTAATGGATATGGCAGTAGTATACAGTCATATATGAGACTGTTATAGGTTAGGATTTATGGGGCTGTTTTGGGTTAGGACAACAGTTTATGGGGCTGTTTTGGGGTTGGGAATGGTGATTAGGGCTAGGTTTAAAGGATATGGCTAGAATCAGGGTTTAGGGTTAGGGTTAAGAGAGGCACAAAGATGGGAAGGTATTTGGCGGCAAAGACAAGGGTTAGGTGTTTGGGTAGGGGCGCAACACTAGAAAAGGAGGATATGGAAGTCGTGGTAGATGGGGTGAGGTTTTGGGGCAATAAGGATGGGCGGCACTCAAAGGAAAGGACAAGGGATGAAAATCGAAACTTCTAAGGTTCCAAGGGAAGAGAAGGAAGGAAGAAAAGGAAGAAGAAGAAAGGGAAGAGAGAAGAAGAATACCTGGATAGGGGAAATGGTTTCTCACCCTCCGTTGCACAATGCAAGGGAAGCAAAGTTTCGAAACTTTCAATCTTATTCTATTCCATTCGTATGAAGCACAAGGGCTTATATAGTGTTTATAAACAAATATTCCTAAATTGCCATTACAATAAAACATGCTCGAATTGTCCTTAAATAAAAATTACAATAAAATGCCTAAACTACCCTCAAATAAAATAAAACTAATATTGAACCAATATAATGAAATAATGAAATAAACTTAATATGACTGCTTCGCATCACCCACTGTGGGCTATTATGGTTCATGTATAGCTATGTTGTATCCTGGTTTTTGCTTTTGGACCCTTTTTTTCCTTTGCTCATCTCTAATAAATTACTAGATCATCCAAAAAAAAAAAGCACACATACACAAATTAAGATGCTCATATGAATATAATGGCATATATAGGCGGAACATAAAAGAATTATCATAATTTAGCAAAAGCCTAAAATCCCATCTATTAGGGGTTGGCTTTTCAAGTTCCATTTCTCCATTTGACCCTAGCATAAACCATAATACCTGTCACTCCATTAGACTGTAACAACAAGCCTTACCAATTGTGTTAGAGGTTCTTGTCCCTTGAATTGTCAAAAAGTGTGTGTTTCTGCGATGTATATTATGGTAAACAAAAGGATTTCATTTAGAAAAGTAAATTTTCCATAGTAGTCATGATGCAAGCTGCAACGGTAATGACCCTGCCCTGCCTAACATGATATTGTCCGCTTCAAGCCTCACACGCCCTCACGGATTTTCATTGGGAGGCGCACCGATACACACACCCCAAAAGGCCTCAAGCTGAGAGATGGAAGAGTGTCACTTAATTCCCAAGGACCAGGACAACTCCCAAGTGATGTGGGACAACTGTGCCTCCGACACCCCATCAATGCCTCACTGGCGAATTTCTCTTTCTATATCAACACCTGTGTTCGAGAGCTTCCACCCCCTGCCACCACCTCGGATTAAGGGAACAAAGTACACCATTCGAGGTTGGGCCATTACATTCCCCCCACCTGGACTAGAGCCGTCCTCTGCTCTGATTCCATCTACAACGACCCTACCCTGACCGACATGATATTGTTTGCTTTGGGATCACACACGCCCTCACGGTTTTGCATGTGGATGTGTGCCCATACACACCCCAAAAGGCCTCATTATATCTCAAGATCCGAACTACTCCCTAGGTGATGTGGGACTTTTTCACTGAGCGACCCTCCTCTAGCGCCTCACTTGTGATTCTCTCCTTGTGCATGCTACACACAGCCCCCCCACTGGGGTGTTGGCCACACACACACATTCCCCACTAGGATGTGAGCCAGCACAATCCCCCCATGTGGGACTAGAGCCGTCTTCGGCTCTGATACCATTTGTAATGACCCAGCCCACCCTAGCACGATATTGTTCACTTTGGGTGCCCATACACTTACACGACTTTGCATTGGTACGTGTGTGTTGTAAATATTAAATTTGTACTCGCAAGCGCACAAACCATTTATATTATAGCATTGAGGTCGAACCTAAGGGAATTATGTAAAATGCATCAAAAAATATTACAAAATATAAGTCAATAATAAAACTTTGGAATAATATTCATTTAAAACATGTAATGGTGGAATTAATTAAGAGACTTAGAAATAACCTAAATTTAACCTAGATTTAATTAAAACATCTATTTTAATCCCAACTTAGTTCCATCTTTTGAATCGGATTTATAAACCTAAAGAATTAAAGAACAAATAAAATCAACATATGTACATTGGAAATTGGATTGAAGATTAAGGAGGCTTTATTTTCAATATTTTAAAAATAAAATCAAAACCTAGAATATGGAGCTCACATTTATTAATGGCAATCAATTCAAATCCTTCATTCATAATCAATTCAATTAAGAAAAATATGAGTTCCATTAATTAAGAACTATTCAAAATAAACCTTGGACTTAGAAAGAATTCAACAAAAAATATTGATTCTAAATTCTTCACCTACTCTTTTAAAAAGAGTCTTAGAATGGAAAATTAAGGTTCTAAACTTTCCAAAAAATTTGTTGCTTAAATTGAAAATTCTATGATTAAATTAAAACATGCATTCATAAAGAAATTAAAAATCAAATCAGACCATCATAACCAAAATCATCTAGTGGAAAACCATAGATGTAAAAGCTTGCCTTGAATTTATTAATAAACCTTGATTTTACAATTACAACTCTATGGAATTTGTGGAATAAGAAAATACAAGAAGATTTCAAAACACTAACTTGAAACCCATTGTGGAATTCGAATTTCCACACCGTCTTTCCTTCTTGTTTTCTTCCTTTCCTTCCTTCCTCTCTAGCTCTCCAAAATCAACCAGCCAAGTGCTTGATTCATGAGCTTTACAGGTCGGAGACCCAAACCTCCCTCTTCCTTGGGCCTGCAAACCTTGATGAATTTTACCCTAGGGAGAGGCCTCTATTTATAAGAAATTTTGGAGAACAGATGGCCAAGATTGATTAGGATTTTTTAAGGAATGGATGGCTAGGATTTGAGCAACTTAATGAGGAAAAAGTGGGATAATCAACTAGACCTAGGTTTTCTAGAAGTAGCCTCATACGCATTTTGTATTGCATTATGCGGCAACTACACTCTCCATTTAGCCTCCATACGATTCTTAGAGTTGGGATTTTGAGAGTTTTTCTCCCTAAGTTTCTCTTCTCAAGACTTCAAATCCATCTTACTTTCTTGCTCCATTCGAATTTAGCGTTCTTTGTGTCCACATTCATTGCATTTTTTTTTGTCCATTATCATCTCCAATTCTAATCCCAATCTTCCCACATCTCCATGATCGAATTCCACAAAAATAATTTTGCCTTTTACGAATTTGAAATGGGATTTTTGGAGAGTTCTGGATTTTTGACACTTGGCACTCATGGCTCCATGCGAATTTCACTGGACCCCATCTTGAATTCAACTACAGTCCTCCATTGTAAGATTCGAAATTCCAAGGCTTGAATTTGACTTGGACTTGGGCTTCAGTCAAGCCTGGTTCATTGGTGGACTTTAGCTCATGGACTTCTTCCAATTGCAGGCTTGGACTACAGGCTGGAACATTGGGCCCACTTGTGGTGTTGTCAATTTTATCACCTTCACAATTTAAAATCTAAAAAGAAATATAATATTACCATATTCAAATTCTCATAAGTGGACTTGAATTAGGTGGTAAAATCACAACTTTCCAAATTTGACCTTCTGGTCCACTCTTTTGCAAGTTCTTCAATTTTATTCTCTTTTCTTGTATTTTCCAAAATAAGGCTCAAAAAATCCATTAATAATACAGAATAATAAGAATTCAAGGGCTCACTAGTCTAAATATTAGGGGTAAAATGGTCATTTTCCCGTGTTCATCAGTGTGGATCACACGCCCATATGCAAAACCGTGTGTGCGTGTGTGAGCCCAAAGTAGACAATGTCATGCTGGTTGGGGCTGGGTCATCGCAAGATGGTATCAGATCTAAGGACAACTCTAGTCCCAAGTGAGGGGAATGTGATGGCCCAACCTCAGATGGTGTACTCGGTTCCCTTAATCCAAGGAGGCGACAGTGGCCGAGGAATGAAAGCTCTCGAACACGGTGAATTTCCAATGGAAGGAGACAGTGGTTAGGGGATGAAAGCTCCCGAGCATCAGAACTCAGCATGCAGTTATCCAAGATGAGAGACCCTCTACTTTGAATAGGTCTCATTCTGCCAAGATGTTCTTGATTGTGAAGCAACTATCTTCTTATATCGATGGTATTGCCACAGAACCGGCTAAGGACTGACCTGGACCGCGAATAACTCTTTGGTCCAGTTCTGGCTTTTTCACCCCATAGAAGATCATGTCTAGTGCCTGGTTATACTCTTCTCACTGCTAAAGATGTCTAGGACACGGTGAAGACTATATTCTGATGGGGATAACTTCACTCGTATTTATGAGTTATCTTAGACCACTGCCACTTTCGAACAGGGGGAGTTGTTCCTTATCCTGTACTATTCGAAGATGCAGTTCTATCGGTTGGAGCTGGATCAGCTTCAATCCATTACCTTTAAGGATCTCGCAGATACTTTGAAGCATCGCCAGTATGTAGAACAACAATGGATTTTTTCGTTATTAGCTGGCCTCAACTCTGACTTTGAGTTTACACTGGGCCCAATTGCTTGGGCAACGACCTCTTCCCTCTCTAGATCAGGTCTACTCTGCATTACTTCGGGATGATAAGTGTCTTCTTGTTATGATTCCTATGCTGCCTGAACGCTCCTCCTTGGTCACCACTCATTCTTATGTGCCTTCTCCAACTCATGGGACTTTGACTTCCCATGGAAAAGATCCATCTTCTGACACTTGTACCCGGTTCTACACCTATTGCAAGATGAACAATCATTACGTTAATTTCTGCTACAAGTCTGATGTAATCCAGAGGCAGGGGCGGAACTAGTATGCAACAGCAGAGGAGGGATGAAGATCCCAGACAGCAGATCTAGGTAGAAAAAGCCCAGAGAAAAACAGTGAAGGTGTCACAGCAGCAGAGAGAAAAATTGCACACAAGGGGTCCACCTTTGACTAAAAGGGGGGGTCCACCTTAGGCGTGAGGTACTGGTCCAGGGGCGACAACAATGGAAGAGATTTGGTGGCAAAATGAGGTTGGATCCAGCAGGTCGAAGCAAAAAACCATTGTTCTAGGTTGCCGAAACGTTAAAACCGCTGGGAGAGATATCTGATATAAACCCCAATAAACCAGTCCAAAATAGAGATTTGACAGAATAGATGGAAACCTCTGTAAAAAACGGGAGGTAAGGATGAGTCCCCGCCGGTAGACCCTTCACCGGAAACAGTGATCTTCGTCGGAGAAGAAAGACTGTAGAAAGTTACGGTAAACTAAAGGGATTCAGAGAATGGAATCTTCCTTGGCTCTGAGATACCATGCAGAAATGATAATGGAGAAAAAGAAAATATTAGAGAAGAATGATTGAATGAGAGAAACCTCTCTCTGAAATGTATTGATTGTATTTTCCTCGTAGAGGATACAATATTAAATAGAGAAAATAGAGACAATCAAGGGACCTAAAAAGGAAATACACTTAGTGTATCCTTATGTAAGAATCAATCTAATCAATTACAATCTATGTGTTGACTTTCAATATACATTGAATCTGGACATATAGGATCCACACCACCAGACGTGTGGGTTCCACAACATTACCCACAAGGCTTCCCTTTATTTCACGAACGTCCAACTCCATTTGCATAATAATGCATGATTTCTAACCTAGAGAGGAACGATCCCTAGGCCTCCCTTTGATTTTGGCTTGGTCACTTTTGACCAGACGACCAAATGTACTTTCCTTCTTTTCTCTTTATCTCCCTAGAGGAATTTCCTAAACAACTGCATCAGTTTCCTCACTATCCCTTTAGGCATCTCGAAAATAGACATGTAATACGTAGGGAGATTTGTTAGAATGGATTTGGTGAGGGTTAGTCTTCCACCTAACGGCATGTATTTCCTGTCCCAACCAACCAGTCACCTCTCTATCTTTTCCACCATCAACGCCTCAAACTTCTTGAGCCTTGGGTTCCCATTCACTGGTAAACCTAGGTAAATAAATGGCAGTTTCCCAATAGTGCAACCTATCTTGTTTGCTAAATCTCTAATCAAATCATCCTTACAAATATCCCAACAATGGTGTTTTTTCCTAAGTTGACTCTAAGTCTAGAGACTAATTTGAAACACCTGAGGATTGCTTTGTAGCCTAGAACTTCATCTTTGTTGGTTCGCAGGAAGAACAAGGTGTCATCTGCGAAACTAAAGGTGCATGACCACTGGCCCTAGCTCAGACACTTTAAAGCCTTTGACAATACTCAAGTCCCTAGCTTGTTCCTCTAATTTGTTCATCTTCTCGCCTACAAGAGTGAAGATGAAGGAGAAAAGTGGGTCTCCATTCCTAAGTCCTCCAGTGGCTGCTATAGGTTGGATCGGATAGCCATTCCCCCTCACTGAGTATGTGGTGTCCACCACACAGGCTCTCATCCATTTCTTCCATCGTTGCCCAAAACCCATTATGTCAAAAAGATAACCCACAAACTCCCATTCGACAATCATAGGCCTTCTCCATATCAACTTTAAAGATGAGCCCCTGTTGCTTGTCCTTTCGTCGCATATGAACCAATTCATTGCAACAAGTACTTCGTGAAAGATCTATTATCCTCCACATAAGTGCCTGTGACACCCTTATAATCTCTAGTAGAACCTCTTTTAATCTTTCCTGCCAACACCTTTGCTATTGGAATTATGATGATTGGGATTTTGAAATGTAAAAACTTGACTTCTAATGCATTTTGATTTAATTTTTCATGGGTACATTTTGTCATATACTCGTGTGTTTGCATATTTACTTATATATTATGAGGAATTGAAAAATCATTTATTATTCTATTTCATGTTTTATGTAATTATAGTATAAATAATAATTTTACAAAAAAGTATTATCTATCATACGATTCTACGGTTTCCGATACACAATTCACAAAAACCGATTTTCCGATGCAATTCTAGTTTGACAACATTGGTAAAGAGTCTTCACTTGTTTTGTTGAAGGAGAGCCAACTCAACCATCGTCCTAACGGAAAAGGTACTCGAGGACTCCTACCAAGTTAGCTCATCCTCCTCCTTGGACAAAGGAAATTCGACTAACATGGTTAACAACTCTTTTAGACTCTCTCAAAAGAGTCTTCAATTCTCTTCTAAAATCGAGCTCTCGAGATGTGTTGTCCTCAACTTTGTAGCAGTCCTGAACTAGGGCATGGTTTGTTCCTAGCTATCCTATATAACCTAGGATACACATCTTTTAAGGGCCTCCAAAAAAGAGTTTTGTCTCCTCTTTCGACAAGATGTCTTAGCTTATCTCTAAAGATTGTGCCCATTGAGCTCCTATCCCTACCTAGACTCTACCATGCCTTAACAATTTAAGAGCCTGATCTCTTGACGTTTTCCCTCAAAGCCCGCCCGTCGATGTTTCCTAGTCTATATCTTGCAGTCAACACCCTTGCCCACAAAGCTTCCCTCTCTTTAAGGAACGTCCAACTCCATTTTCATAATAATGCTTGATTTCTAACCTAGAGAGGAACGATCCCTGGCCCCCCTTTGATTTGGGCTTAGTCACTTTTGACCAGGCGACCAAATGTACTTTCCTTCTGTTCTCTTTATCTGCCTAGAGGAATTTCCTAAACAATTGCATCAGTTTCACCTCTATCCCTTTAGGCATCTCGAAAATAGACATGTAATACGTAGGGAGATTTGTTAGAATGGATTTGGTGACGGTTAATCTTCCACCTAACGACATTTCCTGTCCCAACCAACTAGTCACCTCTCTATCTTTTCCACCATCAACACCTAGAACTTCTTGAGCCTTGGGTTCCCATCCGTTGGTAAACCTAGGTAAATAAAGGGCAGTTTCCCAGTAGTGCAACCTATCTCATTTACCAAATCTCTAAGCAAATCATCCTTACACGTATCCCAACAATGGTGCTTTTTCTAAGTTGACTCTAAGTCTAGAGACTAATTTGAAACACCTGGGGATTGCTTTGTAGCCTAGAACTTCATCTTTGTTGGGTTCGCAGAAGAACAAGGAGTCATCTGCGAACTGAAGGTGCATGACCACTAGGTAGCTCAGACACTTTAAAGCCTTTGACAATACTCAGGTCCCTAGCTTTTTCCTCTAATTTGTTCATATTCTCGCCTACAAGAGTGAAGATGAAGGGGAAAAACGGGTCTCCATTACTAAGTCCTCCAATGGATGCTATAGGTTGGATCGGATAGCCATTCACCAACACTGAGTATGTGGTGTCTACCACATAGGCTCTCATCCATTTCCTCCATCGTTCATTCTGTCAAAAAGATAACCCACAAATTCCCATTCGAACTCTCATTTCGACAATCATAGGCCTTCTCCATATCAATTTTAAAGATGAGCCCTTGTTTATTGCGACAAGTACTCTGTGAAGGATATATTATCCTTCACAAAAGCGCCTGCGACTCCACTATAATCTCTAGTAGAACCTCTTTTAATCTTTCCACCAACACCTTTGCTATTAGCTTCTAGACACAAGCCAATTTGACTGATTGGTCTATAGTGTTATAGTTATGCTGGACCCTCCCTTTTTGGGATGATAGTTATGAAGGAGTTCTTCAATCCTCGGTTTATATTACCGTTGTGGTAAAACTCTTTCAAGACCTAAGAAGTCTGGTCCTATCGTCTCCTAACAAGTTTTAATGAAGGTAAAGTTAAAACCCGTCGAGACCCAAGGCTTTACCCCCCTTCAAGGCTGACTAGGCTAGGGCTGCCCTAATCTTCTTTATGGTAAATTCCCTCTCCAGCCAGCCACCCTCCCCACACTTTCTTGAAATGGATCCCTTCCATCATCGGCCAGGTAGCCCTCCTCTCGATCAAAGAGGCGGAGATAAGCTCAGTGAAAGGAGAACCAAGACCCGTAGTTGTCGAGAATAAGGGTAACCTAAAAGGGGAATGTGGAAAATGCAAAGCAGAAGAAAAAGAAGAGGGAGCAAGCTCCATGAAATAGCTACAATAGTAAGGAAGAAAGGAGTGGTTCAGGAGCAAGTGTACCACTACTGAGGAGAGGTGAGAAGGACGACGACCCACCGAGGTGAGGGAAACCTGGAAGACTGAGGGAAGAAGCACTGCGTCAGATATAGGAGAGCTGAAAGAAAAGAAGAAGAACTAGTTGGAGCCTCTGATGTCGAATATCGGAACAGATTGGAGGTCCTCAAAAGCGAAAGGAGCTCAAAGAAGAGCAACTGAAGGAGCCCAACTACCCCACTCTGGCAGAGATGGAAACCCACCGCGATAGGAGAACACTGAAAGGGGCTCACAAGCTGTAAAACTGAGCGTGAAAAAAAAACCATGTGGTTTACAGGAAAGAAGAGAGGAGAGAGAGTACCTAGAGGAGAAGAGGACGATTGCAGACCACCTGTGTGTGTGAGTGGGGGGGAATGGGATCAGCTAGAGAGATGCCTGGCGAAGACAGCCCACTAGGTGACTGAAAGATGGTCAAGAACTGTTGTCACTGCTTCCCTAATTCCTTGTCCACCACCCTCCTGTCTTCCACTACAATTGATTTGATATTGTTGCATGCTCTTCTTGCTCCAGTAGCTCTATGGAAGAATTTTATGTTCTTGTCTCCCTCCTTTAACCACACCATTATTGTTTTTTGCCGCCACTCTATTTCTTCGTATTGGAGACAGTCCCAAAGGAGAGCCTTGCAATTCCTTTTGGAAGCTAGCTCCTCCTCCTCAAGTCCCTATCCTCCTCCAATCTATTCCACCCCTCGAGTTCCCACAGTACAACCTCCTCTCCACAACAGGGCCCCCTTTAGATTTAACCCATTCTTTGATCTTTTATTTCAAAAGAATGAGCTTCTTTCATGAATACGAAATCGTCCCAACCAGGAGATATAAGGAACCTGTCAAGCCTGCTCATTGCTGGCTCTCGATTGGCCGCTGGACAAGTGAAGCGTCCGACGATGAGAGGGTAGTCAATTAAACTCTCTCTCATTGAAATCTGAGAAATCCTCCATCCCTCTAGTGTATCCTCTCCCTCCTCTCCTCTCTGAAGGATATCTCACGACATTAAAGTCGTCGCCTATGCACCAAGGGCTGGAGCTCCAAACCTTAATGTCTTCTAATTCCAACCAGAAATTGTCTTGGTCACTGCTTGAGTTCAGTCCATAGATGTTGGAAAGACTGATTTCCACCCCATCACTCAGCAGTTCTCTTACTGAAATAGATCTTAAATCCATCCTATTTTTTTTTTTTTAAACATTAACGGCTTAGATTTCATAAAATAAGAGAGAGGTACAAAAAGGACCCTAAGTATAGGAGAAATATACTCATAATCAAAAGAAAACAAGAAACAAAAATAAGAAAAAACAAGAGAAAATACAAGATACACTCGAAATCACCCCACACCGAATACGAAAGGTGTCCAAACCTCCTAGCTTCCACATTTATCCAGAGGAAAAAATACTAAAGCTGGCGATTGTAAGTGAACACCAGCTTTTGCCTAAGCAATCAGCAATATAGTTTGCTGATCGAGGTGTATGAGTGAAAATGATGCCACCCATTCTGCACAATCTCCAGATGTCCCTTGCCACACAAACCAACCTCCCACAGGAGGAATTTTCTATTACTAGCGTAAGAGATAGCATTAGTTGAGTCACTTTCGAAGATGAGATTACCCCTTCTAAAACTAGACTAAACTTGAATTGCTCTCCTAATTGCTTTTAGTTTAGCCTTATTTGATTCCATTGACCCTAACTGATTTGGAAAAAGCTGCCAACATTCTACCCCTATCGTCATAAAGCACTCCACCAATTCCTGTCAGCCCAGGTTTGCCCCTAGTTGCGCCATCCACATTGAATTTACAAGATCCAAGGGGAGGCGTAACCCACTTGGCCAAGCGCTTGCCCATTCTACCAACCCCTTTCATACAACCATCCCAGGACAAATAAAAATCCTCTAGAGTTAATTCCCGAAACTCCTTACATACAGACAACCAACCAATCACTTGCCATTTTGCCCTCTCAAACACCTCTCTAGGACTCACTCTCTTACCCTCAAAGATCCTCCCATTGCGCTCTTTCCAAATTGTCCAAAACACTGCAAACGGAATCATATTCCTAAGCCACTCTTTGTCTACCACTAAAGGGACCCCCCATCCACGCCACCAAAAACTCCTCCACTTCACTACCTAAAACCCATAAACAACCAAACAATCCCAAAGAAAATATCACACAACCCCGGTGAAGCGGCACTTACATAACAAATGGTCCACTGATTCCTCTTTGATCCCGCACAATGTACAAACAAACGTATCCTCTTCTAGAAGAATGCCTCGTCTTCTAAGGTTGAGTCTCACACGGATTCTCTTTTTCAAGGCCGACCACAAAGAATTGGATTCTAGGGGGTATCTTGTTGTTCCAAGCCATATTGCAAGTAGGAGGTGATAATGGATTTACAGCATATGAAGATCTCAAGATTGATTTCACTGAGAAAGACCCTAACGACTCCACGACCATATCCACTTATCCTCATCCTCGATCCACAATCTGGTATCACTTAGGATTCCTAGTAAAGCTTGGTGAGTGACTTCCTCAAAGTCCCGCAGGGTCCTTCAAAATGAAATTGACCATTGAGGTGAATCATTGACTTCTCTATAATAGTCACTGATTAGAGTTTCACGATTAAGAGCCATCTTAAAAGTCTGGGAAATACTACCATTAATGGGCACTTCCCCAACCAGATATCTTTCCAGAACACCCTCAATCCATTGCCAACTTGCAACCTAATCCCCCTCTGAAACATTTCCCCAATCCTTCCCTCCCCGTTTCCAATTTTCAGTTAGACCTTTCACCACCGACGAACCATCCCTAGCAGCTCTACTACATAATCTCCATGCCCCAGGCTCTTCCACTCCATACCTCGCTATTAAAATCTTCCTCCAAAGAGCCTCTTTCTCCGAAGCGAATCTCCACAACCATTTACTTAGTAAGGCATGATTCCTATCTCTGATACTGAAAATCCCCACTCCTCCCCTTTCCTTTGCGTCTCTAGCTTCATCCCATTTCACTAAGTGGATTTTCCTTGTGCTTTCCATCCCTTCCCACAAAAAATCTCTTTGAATTTTTTCTAACCTTTTTGCCGCCCCTTTAGGAATTTCAAACAGGGAAAGATAGTACGTGTGAAGATTCACCAGGCGTGATTTAATTAGAGTCAATCTACTCCCAATTGAGAGGTAAGATTTGCTCCAAGTATTTAGCTTTTTTGAAACCCTTTCTAAGACAGGTTCCCAAAACACTTATGATCTCGGATTCTCTTCTTGTCGAGACATTCAAGAAAGAGGAATTCCAAAGAATAATCAAGCCACATACTGCTAAAAAAAAGAGGAGAAGAATAGTCAAGCCACCTGACTGCACTTCCGACCGCTTTTTGAAGAATTCGGATTCATTTCTGCCCCAAATCTCCCTGATCAAAGAAGCTGGTATTTCCTCCCTTTTCGACTCTTGAATGAACAAAATATCAATCTTAGGTCTTTTCTAAATCAATAAAAAATATAAATTTGTTCTTCCAAATTGTGTCTAGTTCATGCATCCACGATGGAGATTCTTTAGATGAGGATTTTCTTTGATCTATAGATTAGAGTCAGTTGAAAATTAATAGATTTACTTGAATGAGACATTGATACATAATCCAAGATGTGTTTAGGTATTACTAGAGTCTAATGAAGTTTTAGTGTACCCACCTTACAGAGATGGCATCCAACTCATTTCTTCGATTGTTGCTGCTGTGGTGTAATGAAAATGAGAAAACATTTTGGTTGTGGATACTCTGTTAGGCCTTGCAACCTTGAATGCATCATGAAATGTATACACATTCCTTGCTAAAATAAATGAACCATGCGAGTCTTTTATGACTCAAAAAACTAGTCGGTGTAAGTTACAGAATTGTTTAAAGTTATCCTTCTAGTTCATTTGTTGTGTGATCATAGAGATGATAGAACTTCTGCTTTGGGAATTGGCTATTGTCTTCCCTGCAGTTGCATACTACATGTTTGGGGTTTCAAGTGCTTTCTTTTTCCCACGTCTTGGAGAGATGATTTTGAGCATTATGGCTGCAGGAAATTTTAGAAATTCGTGAAAAGAGCAACACACACATCTGGTCTTTTAGAACGGCAGAAGAAGCTTCAGTGCACTGGAAGGAGCTGTTTGGTCATACAAATGATGGTGAATGATCAAGCATTCTTCCCCATAGTCGCAGTCTTGAGTGTTGCATGTTATTTTTTCAAAATACCGGTGATTGATCCTTTTTAGCGGCGGTCCTAAAATTTTCCAAGGTACAGATCATTGATCATTGGCAGAGGTCATCTTTTAACATTATTTCTGAATTTTTACATCAAATTGTTTCATTCTCCATCTTGTATGTTCAGTTCAAACTGCACTCACGCAAGAGAGCATCATGTCAAGTATAACCCAAGTTTCAGCTTAAATGTTTGGGTATTTCTTACAGTTAAATTGGTAAAACAGGGATCATATACTGATTTCTTGTGTCTGGCCAATGCAAGATCTCCAAACCACATTAGGCGGATCTGTATTTTTACGCCTTTTACATCAAACAATTAGCGATGGCTATCATTGATAATGATATATAAAGGAAATGGAATGAAAAAAAAAAAAAAAAACAGTTTTCCCTTGATGGTAGAAGTACAAATGCAATTTGGTCCATTCCATGGCAATTAATCATTATATTTTGCATTAGTGGGGCTCATTTAGTGTTTTGGAACCATACAAGTATAGACTTAATAGAGCAGGTTTAGAGTGATCTGATGGACCATGTTAGAGGGTGAGATCCATCCAATCATCAAAAGAATTAAATGGTTGGAGTCCAAAATGGGACCCATTGATTCATTCTAACTTTGATTTTGTTTAGATCAAATAAAACTGTAGGATATATTTTTACCTATGTGATGTTCAATCCAATGGAGGATGCACCAATTCAATATAACTCTAGATTGGATCTAAGTTTAAATGAAGAAATCAACATTTTGAGTGGTTTGGATTTACCAAAAAGGGCCCCACAGTTAGATCTATATACCTCAGGTCATAGTCTCTATTGATCGATACGTATGGTACCATAATGACCATTTATTGTCATTATGGAAATATGTGGTAAGCCATTTATGTATTATCCCCATCTTTAGTCCAAATTGGCCATTTTCATCTCTATTTGCCATCATCTATCACAGATGCCAGTCGCACCATCTATTTTATAAATTTGTTCCGTCTTAGATCCACCTACACTTGATTCAATCATTTTTCTAATTGCTGACATTATCCAAAGCGGCCAATTTCCCATTGCCAAAATGCCAATTTGTCTCCTCCTCTGCCATTGGATCAACCAACGTGGCACGTTGATCATGTCATGCACCTCATTTGATCACGCCATTGGCCGTTCAAATAGAGTTTGAGAGAGGGTGTTAGGATATCTAGATTAGACTACATAGAGATCATCTTTGAACCAGTTAGGAATTAGAGTATCATCTCTTGAGATAATCTAGATTAAATATGTTGTGCTCATCTCTTGTCAATATAGATGTATAAATATGTAGCTCCTAAGTGAATGATTATGCAAGTTGTGTGGAATTATCTATTATTTAACACATGCAATGTAGGTGATTTGAATGTAAATGGATATTTGGAAGTTAAAAAAAGAAAAAGAGAAAAGTATCCCAAATTGAATGGGGTTGGATGCAAAATTTAGTAAACTTATCATGCAAATTCACCTCATGCACTCCCTAATTTAATTCTTACTCGATTTGACGTCATTCCGAGTTAGATAGATTGTTGATCTAATCCCATGAAATTTATACTTTTGGATAAAATTGAAGTTTTACTACTTTAAAAATATAGCTTTACTTTTAATCAAATTTTTTATAGGCACCTTATTCAAACTGAGATTTTTCAGCCAATCTCAGCCAACCAATACATTAGGATCTATGTGGGCCCAAAATAGACGTAACTTAGGGGATTGGTGCTGTCAGGATTTCTCTAAGTTTGTCACAAGCAGCCTAATGGCCCCACTTTGGTGTACATGGAGGATGGGTGGATCGAATGGATTGATTCTGTCGCCCATCACACTCATTTACTGTGAATTGTACACATGTCAAATTTAACACTAATTTGACTTTTAAAAGTTATTGGTCTTAACTCGATGAATTTTACTATTGGATAAATATGAAATTTTTAGGTTTTTAAAAAATGTGACTTTTTTATTCAATCAAGATGAAATTTTATAACATGATATACAAATTAATGTCTTTCAAAACCACCAATCTATGTGGACCCACATTGGCCCATTAAGCACTCAAAAATTTTGATCATTTTTTAACTTTGAAATTCATATCTTTGAAAACTGATGACTTCATGTATTCAATTAAGATGATTCTTCCATTCCAATACTCCATTTGAGAATTCTAGTATTTATTAAATTTGTTCCTATTTAATGGAACACTAGTGGACTAAAATAGCGAAGGCATTATTGCTCCATGTATTGAGGGAAAGAAAAAAAAAAAAAGTAATAGCCTGACAAATATTTGGTTCGGTTAAGTTCAGGTACCAATTTAGATGTCAAATAGAACTCATTATTAATTAGTTGGTCATTGATGAAAGTGAATCCCTAGTCCATTAAATGCTACGCATGAATGAGGACCTCCCAATAGTGTCTTTTTCATCCTAGGTACTTAAAAAGGTGCATGAAATATCATATTTGACTTTTGGGGTGGATTGATCTGGAGGCCATTTAACATAGATATATCTAGGCCAGAGGCGACCCTAGATTAGAGTACAAATAATAAATTGAAGTACATGGCGCTATTTCATTAGCTTTCTGTAAAGAAAAATATGGTGGACTAACTTTTCTTTTGATCAATTAATAAAAGAGCCCAATGCAAAAAAAAAAAACCCACATATTCGGTTTTTAAAACAATTCAAATCATTTTTAGTTGTTTTACTGAGCAGTTCGAGTTCATATAGCCTTCCCTATACATTACATATATTTTTGTATTTATTTTTTAATCGAAACAACAACCCTAATTCATTGTTTTTGAGACAATAAATTGGGGTGTCCCATGCACACTCGATTTTTCTACTTCTACACACCCGATTTCAAAAAAATCGGATGAAATTACCATTCTACCCCTCTATGTTCTATCATCCGAACGAACTGTCAGTATAATTTCTGTTCGTTTAGATGAATATTCTCATCCGAATGGACAGATCAGTGTAATTTCAGTTCATTCGGATGAGTATACTCATCTGAACGAACATAACAATGCAATTTCAGTTCGTTCGAATGAACATTTTGGATATACCTTAAAAATAGTATGTTCCTTTTATGAGTAAACAATGTGACATGTTAAATGTCAAAGAATGCTAGAGTATATGTGGTGTACAAGACACACAATGTGACATAGTAAATGTCAAAGAATACTGGAGTAAATGTGGTGCACAAGACACACAATGGAACATGGTAAATATCAAAGAATGCTGGAGTAAATGTGGAGATACCAAGTATCAGACAGTAATTCCTCAAAGTAGTTTTGGCAACTCCTGCAGTATAGGTTCTTGGTGTGCTATTTCAGACATGTTTGTTGGCAAATCTCAAAGCAAAGCAGCTGAATATGGGGATATAACCAAAACATGGGCTAAGTCTGAAGAGAACAAACTTGAGGAATATGGGGATGCAACCAAAATATGGGCCAAGTCTGAAAAGGACAAACTTGAGGAATATGGGGATACAGCCAAAACATGGGCCAAGTCTGAAGAGGACAAGCTTGAGGAAGTGAATGAGAAGGCACATTCGTTCAAATGATCCTAAGTGATCATTCGAACGAATGAACATATATAAGTTCACTTGTCTGAACGAACAAATCAGTGTATTTCAGTTCGTTTGGATGAATATACTCATCCAAACGAACTGAAATGACACTGATTTGCTCATTCAGATGAGTATATTCATCAGAACTGAAAATGAACTCATAGTTCGATCGGATAAATATAAACGGAGGGGTAGAATGGTAATTTCATCCGATTTTTTGAAATCGGGTGTATAGATACAGATTTTCCGAGTGTCTATATGGGGCGTCTAAATTGGTCCTAAATATATCAATGTTGCATCGTTTTCTATTTTTACTAGTTGGTTTAGAGAACGAATCGTTAGTCACATGTGAATCTACTCATATATCTGTTGTAGACCAGGTAAAAAAATATCGGCTCATATATATCGATTTTTGAAGAATGATATATATTGGCTGAAATGATATGTATCGGCCGTACATATTTTTTTCGACCGATACAACCGATAAATCGGTTTAAATATCAGTCATTTATTGGCCAATAATTAATAAAATCGTTTTATTATTTTTTTTCCTTTTACAAAGATCATATATCGGCCGTATTGGTTGAAATCTCGAACCGTTTATCAACCAAGATATCGGTCGATAATTTGTTTATCAGGCGAAAAACAGTGATTAAAAAAAACTGAAAACGGCAGTGGGCCCCACTACTTATCGGCGATAATTGTATGAATTATCGGGCGATATATCATGGTCGATATATCGTGCGATATATCGGTCAAATTATTGCCCTGAAAAGTTTTATATTTTTTTTAATTTTTTGTTGTGGGCCCACATTATATCGGTGATATTATTGTGAAATATCCCACGATATATCACAGCCGATATATTGGTCAAATTATCGTCTACAAAAACAAACTACAACCTGAGGTGTGATGAAACTTGCTCCCCACACTGAATTTTCTAATAATTCTTTTCAACACTCAAAAATCCAACTGGATCAAACCCCACTAATATCACCACCTCTCGTACACCCCTCATTCACAGCTTCAAACTCTTTGGAAAGGAATGGATCCAGAGGTTTTTTTTTCTCTCAATCCATCTCCATTTCACATTCCTTCATTCCATTATTTTAAAAAAGAATTTATATTTCACAGATAGATCTTCATTTACTGTAAGTTTTTTTTTTCCATTTTTAATTTTTAAGCCTTATCTAAATGTTTTATGCTTTAAATGTGTAGTTTAATATTTGTGGCATTTATTGTAATATTTTTTTATTAGAAATGTGGATTATCATTTATTGTTAGTGATTTATTTATACTTAAACATTTAGAATAGAAGTTATTATGAATTATTTTTATTTTTTTCAAGCAGATTTTTTTTTTTTTTTGCGCGTTTGTTTTAATTTTCTAAAGCAAAATGGCCCATATATGTACAATAAATTATAAGAAATAGTAAAAAGTCGGAAAATTGCTGATTTTTTTAAAAACCTCCCCTCTGATTTTAGAAGGTAGGTTGTGTGAAAAATTTCAGTTTCATGCTATGTGAATATTTTTGTTTAATTTTTTAAACAAAAATCCCCATTTTCATGTGGAAAATGGGCAAAAAATAGGTAACTCTAGCAAAAAATTCTGAATTTTTTTTAAACCAAAACGCTCAGCTTAGAGGCTAGGTTATATGAAAAACATTCATTTTTATGGAATGGAATTTTTTTTTTTTTTTTGAACAAAAACCCCCATTTCATGTGGAAAATGGCCAAAAAATAGGTAACTCTAGCAAAAAAAAATCTGAATTTTTTTAAACTAACCCTCTCAGCTTAGAGGCTACTCTGAAAAAAAATCATTTTTATATATTTCATTTTTTTCTTTTATTTTGTCAATAAAATGGCCCCTATATGTACAATAAAATTCAAGAAAATAAAAAAATTAAAAAAGGGAAAAAAGGTTGCTGTTTTTTTTTTTTAACTACTCTTATGATTTTAGAAGCTAGGTTCTCTGAAAAAAATCAGTTTCATGCAATGTGATTATTTATTTTAATTTTTTAAACAAAAACCCGCATTTTCATGTGGAAAATGGCCAAAAAATACAAGACTCGAGCAAAAAATTATGAATTTTTTAAAATCAACCCTCTAAGTTTAGATACTATATTCTCTGGAAAAAGAATCATTTTCATGCAATGTCATTATTTTTATAATTTTCATGTTGAAAATGGACAAAATATATAAGACTCTAGCAAAAAATTCTGATTTTTTTTTTTAAAACAACCCACTAATTTTAGAGCCTAGTTTCTCTGAAAAAAAAAATCATTTTCATGTATTTCATTTTTTTCTTTTTCTTTTTTGTCAATAAAGTGGCCCTATATGTACAATAATATTCAAGAAAATAGTAAAAAGTGGGAAAAAGTTGCGCTTTTTTTTTTTAAATACCCATATGATTTTAGAAGCTATTTTATATGAAAAAAAATCAATTTCATTCAATGTAATTATTTATTTTATGATTTTAAACAAAAATCCCCCATTTTCCTGTGAAAAATGGCCAAAAAATACAAGACTCTAGCAAAAAATTCTGATTTTTTTTAAACCAATCCTCTCAGTTTAGAGGATATGTTCTCTGAAGAAAAATTAATTTTCATGCAATGTGATTAGTTTTTTTAATTTTTTAAACGAAAACCCCCATTTTTCATGTGGAAAATGGCCAAAACATACAAGACTCTAGCAAAAAATTCTGATTTTTTTTAAAACCAACCCTCTCTGAAAAAAACTCATTTTCTTATATTTCATTTTTTTTCTTTTATTTTGTCAATAAAATGGCCTCTATATGTACAATAAAATTCAAGAAAATAGTAAAAAATGGAAACAAGTTGCTGTTTTTTCTTTAAAACTACCCCTCTGATTTTAGAAGCTATGTTCTCTGAGAAAAGCATCAGTTTCATGTAATGTAATTGTTTTATTTTATTTTTTGAATAAAATCTCCCATCTTCACGTGGAAAATGGCCAAAAAATAGGTAACTCTAGCAAAAAATTATGAAAAAAAAATCATTTTCACAGTAATAGTATATATCATTTCATGCACTTCTTAATAAGTAATGGCACCAAACAAAAACGATCCGGCATGACAGTTTGGTGAACAACATAGTAATAGTCGAGTGAAGTACAAATTCTGTGGGAATATGTAAGGCGGAATTACCCATTTCAAAGAACATATAGCTGGGAAGACGGGTAACGTTGCAAGTTGCAAAAACGCAGGTAACAGAAGTGCAATTTATTTGTTGGGAATTACTAAAGGCCAATGCACAGAAAAAGGAAAAAAAAAAAAAGGACTAAAGTAGAAGAGCATGCTATAGGATCAGATCATAGGAGATTCCCTAACTACTTTAAGTAGATCATATATTAAAGATATAATTAGATTGGAATACATATATCTATTGTATCTGATAGAGCCCTAGATTTGTGTCAAGGTTTTGGCAAGGGTTACAAAGTGAAATGGGGACTAAGCTATGTTTTAGCACTGTTTTCCACCCTCAGACTGATGATCAATCAGAAAGAACCATCCAAACATTGGAGGACATGTTGAGGGAATGTGTTATGGATATGCAAAGAAGTTGGGAAGACCATTTAGCATTAATTGAATTTGTATATAACAACAGTTATCACTCTAGTATACAAATGACACCCTACGAAGCCCTATATGGCAGACCCTGTAGATCACCTCTATGTTGGACTGAAGTAAGGGACAAAGAGTTGTTAGGACTAGATATGGTGCTGAGATATCTGAACAGGTTGAAGTGATAAGACAACGTCTCAAGACAGCACAAAGGAGACAGAAAAGTTACACTGACAAAAAGCGAAAATCATTAGAATTTGCAGTTGGTGACCGAGTATTCCTGCATGTGGCACCACGCCATGGTGTAAAAAGGTTTGGTCGCAAAGGGAAACTATCACATCGATATGTTAGACCTTTTGAAATTCTGAAAAGAATAGGAGAAGTAGCTTATCAGTTAGCACTTACTCAGACTATAGCGAGAGTACATAGTACATTCCATGTATCTATGTTAAAGAAGTATGAACCCGATCCATCTCATTTGTTGAATTATGAGGACATTGAGGTCTCAGAGGATTTGACTTTTGAAGAAGTCTCGATAGAGATACAAGGATCTCGAACCCAAGTATTCTGAAGATAGACTATACCACTAGTACAAGTGTTGTGGCAACATCGTGACATTCAACATGTGACATGAGAACCGGAGTTAACGATGCAAAGATTGTTACCTAGTCTATTTCCTAAGTAAAGGTATGGAATTTTTAAATTTTGGGACGAAATTTCTTTAAGGAGGGTGGGATGTAATACCCTAGTCCGAATTTAGGCATAATTATGTGATTAATGTTAATAAATCATGTTTTTATCCGTTAATCATGAAGATTAAGGTTTAGGATTTTTGAAAGTCCAGGGTTAGACCAATCAGAGCTCGGTAGCTCATTGATCCAACTCATTTAAGTTGGAAGGGCAAATGGTAATTTACCATAAATATTATTATTTTACGATTTTAAATTTATGTTTGAGTATTGTATAATTTTATTGACAGGGATTCAAATTCTGAAATTATAGAATCTATTAATTGTATTTTTTACTTTCAGAAATATAATAATTTGACCCAAAAAGGTCCCGATCTATAAGAAAAACTTATTTTAAATAATTTTGGAAGTTAAAAATTTTAAGAAAATACATTATGATTAATCTGTGTTTAAACTTATCATTTTGTATTTTTGGATTTTGAAATTAAAAATTGTAACCCTTTTAATAAATAAAATTTGATTTAAGGAAATTGTCTAAAATATTATTTTTATTTAAATCAATTAAATTTTTAGGTGTATTGTCTTCTAAATTTTTATAGTATTTATGATTTTTAATCCTCTATGATTTGTATCAATTAGATCAAATTAATGAAATCTTTTAATAGACAAATATGAGAGATAAATAAAAGTGGATTAAAATACAAATAAGTTTTATGGACTAATCTGTAATTAAACAAAATTCTTTAAGACGAACCAAATTAGCAGCGTACGCATGAATCATTGATGATTCATGCAGCCTACGCTCGTTGCCTCTAAAGATCATGTAATCTTCTCAAACCAGTGACAAGTCTAGCATCCTACCTCCTTCAACCCTATTTAAATACCAATATTCAACATATTTTTGCATCACTATTATTGTTTTCTCCCTCAGTTCCTTCTTCTTCTTCCAGTTCAAAACTTCTCTGCAACTGTTTTAGTGGAAGCTTTTCAGGAGGCAAAAACTCCACCGATTTTCAAAGTGAGGGTACGCATTGTATTTGTTTTCAAATTTTAACAGGTTTAAGATCAAACAGAGCTGAATTCAGTTAAGATTTGAGCTTTAAAATGATTTTGAAAGTCAGTGATAACTGTGGATTTTCATGTGTTTTAGTGATTTAATCAGTAAAATCAGATGCTTTCTTTTTACTAATTTTTGTCTAATTTATTTCAAAAATCTACTAGACTTATAGAAGAACACATCTGACCAGAAGATGTGAAAAATAAATTCTGAAAACCCACTGTTTCTAGATTCGTATTTCACTATGTCTGTCTCATCACTGCACTAGTTGCAGGTGATAGGTTGAAGAAGACGATCTTCGGAAGATTAGAGACTAAGCTCGAAAGTTCCAAATTGATGTTCGGGAGTTCTTAAGCGAATAGGGGCTAAACATTCTCTGCCTTTGCTGGACAGACACGGATGTTCCGAAGACATCTTCGGACGTTCTGAATAGCTCGGAAGATCCGAACAGACCTTGGTAAGTTCTGAAGCAGACCAAGGCTAACTATTTACTTGCCTCTACTGTTCTCTAGTCGGAATAGGCTCAGAAGTTTCGAGACCTGAACCTCGGAAGTTCCGAAGGACAAAACCCGTGTTCCGAAGGTTCTGATAAAACATAGTATTTAGGACAGTGGCTCGAAAGTTCCGAAGCCACAATACCAGGTTCAGAGGCACGTTCCGAGGAACATAGAACTGATTCTTGAAATTTATTAAGGACTTGTGTTATGTATTATGTTTTAATTATTAATGTTAACTTACAGAGGCCTGATTCTAAATTAAAATGATGTTAACCCTTGTGTGTTTATTTATAGCATTGTGTGTTCACTTCCAGGGCGAAAATCCTTCTCCTATAGCACAGTGAAAACTGCCGCTCAGTAGCCATCAGTAGCGTTGTCGGAAACGCAGCTCGTTGGTAAAAAGGGATCGGGCACTGAGTGATTTATTTTCTGTACTCTCTAGGCCTAACTCAGTATATCTCCATGGTCTTATCCAGAAGATTATACGAGTAGTAGCCTGAGCATTTTACTTTTCGTCTCTCTTTAGACCTAACTCAATATGTCTCCGTGGTCCAATGCAGAAGTCAATATGTGTAGTGGCCTAAGCACTTTATATTCCTGTACTGTACCCTCTGGGCAAAGTCTCAATACTCTACCCTAGCCAGGAAGAAATATGAGACTGAGCATGAGTACTTCATTTTTATTTTTATTGGGTGTTTTGATTGGCTGACTATTTTGACTTTAACTTAAAATGAAATAGTAACCTATGATATGGACTCACAGCCATTTCCTTTGAGTTTTTTTGGAAAATAAGTTAGAAAAAATTAACTATGCTATGAATATTTATTGTGTTTGTTTATGGATGTGTATTTATTGTATTTTATTGTGTGATACAGATTTTTGTGAATACCACATTTAATGGTGAGGAGACTTAGTAAGACATCATTGGTAACTCAATGTGATGTAAATCTAGTGCAATGAGTGGTTTCATGGATATTACATGAGATGGAAAAGACTAAGTGGGCCAAAATGCGATATTTGACATTGCTTCCATGTGAGGGATGGAATTGTTCTAAGTATTAGAAAGGAAGTATAATGTGGTGTCAATGAGTTGATGACTAGTAGTCTATAAATGAAGAATGAACCCACTTACATGCCTAGACTTAATATATTGCTAAGATATGTCAATATTATTACTATTGATATTTATCATACATGGTATTGTGATATTGATGATGATATTCTCCTGATGGGAGAACTTGAGCGACATGTTATGGTGAGAGATTGAACTATGAAATTGATGTTGCCTCCACACACTTAGCTACTGGGCCTATTGTTGACCGATAGGATCGGACCATTTAGGTCAGTTTATTATTGGCAATAGGCCAGGACCATTGGGATCGTTTAAGCTCTTGTAAGATGCTGCATTTGAATCGTGTCAAGACTTAATGCATTTGAATAGCCAGTGTAGTGCTTTTGATGTGTGACAGTGGTGTGGCAGTGATGGTGACTTGATAAATTGATAAACTAGACCAGTTATGATTTTAAGTATGATAAATGGTATAAGTAGACCATTATGATGTTTATGATCAACCTGCATACTCTAACCTGATATTTGATTTATGTATTATGTTAAGTTCTCTTCACTGGATATGGAGCATCACATCCCTCACATTCAGGATTTGTACCTGAGGAGGAGGAACCTCTATTGCAGGCTTAAGATGAGAAAGCCGATGCGGTCGTTTGTATCTCCCACAGCTGGGAAATACATTCATTTTGTTCTTTTGGTTTATAAACCAGTATTTCGTTTAACTACCGCCTGTGGTACTTATTATTTTTCTAAGCATGTATTAAACCACTATTTTACCGCACATAACTCTGATATGAATGATGATGTTTTGGTCATATTTAGGGCAAATACTTGTTTGTATGATATGTGTTTTATAAGGGTACATATATAGTACATATTTGAGTCCACATGTGAAGAATACGTGTGACATTTTATTTTTCTAGGCTTAACTATTTATTCTGAGGATCCAGCCCAGTTATGATATTAGATGATTGGAGATTATTATTATAAAAAAAATTAGTCACTTCCGGGCCTATTGGGTTGGGGCGTTACAGTGCATACAAATTGTCATCTTGATTGGATAGATGAATCAATATTTTACATACGATCAAAATTCCATTTTTGTCTAACAATGGAAGTTCACCGTGTTAAATCAAATGGCTTTAAAAGTCAACTTGGTGTCAAATTGGGTATAACTACATTTCATAGGGTGTTGTTGGGTGTAAGGGGAGAATTGGATCCATTAGATTTATTGTGGGCCCTATGTTGATGTGCAAATTTTACGTTTCTAAATCTCTCAAGCACACGAACTATTTAATAGTATAGTGATTGAGTGTGAGGTCGCACCCAAGGGAAATCCACAAATATATGCTTAAATTAAATTGGTACATTTAAAAAGATGTAATCTTAAGAAATTTAATACATGGAATTACAATTTTAATTTAGATCTCAGAAAGTCAAAGTTAACACCATTATTATCTAACTTATGAATTTAACAAGTCGAGAATCAAATCTATCTTATTTTTATTAAAGTGGTGAAACAAGAATAATGACAGTCTCATCTTAATTTAAAATCACATGTTTTAAGATCAAAATATCATATCTCCAGCCTTAGGTGAAATTTGAGAGAGAGTGAGTATGGATACAATGAATTAAAGAATAAATATATAAGATTCACAATAAAAACATATATTGAACAATTTTTATACAACAGACATATAAAGTAACTAATGTAACTAAAGACATGAAATAAATTGGCAAATAAAGTAAATGGCAGAATAAATAAATGCATAGTTTAAAGGTTGATTATTGGAATAGACCAAAAAAATATATAAACAAATACAAAACCAAGATCTGAAATTCATGTAAAAGTCCAAATATCAATTCATGTACATCATCAAAGTTAAGAATTCATAGGCTTTTAATTTAACAATCGGGCCTTAGTCACTTAGATTCAACACTTACAACCTAAGTTCTAATTATTTCACGTCCAATTAATTAAATAAAGAATACAAACTTTAAAATCAAATCTAAACATTCATAAAAGAGACTTGAAAATTCGATGTTTCAAGGTTCTAAAGGAACGTCTTGTATTTATTTCATGGAAGAATTCAGTACAGGGCATACATAAAATTAAGTACAAGAAAACAAGAATGAAAATTACAACTCTAACTTGTAAAATTCAAGTGGGGCTTCTATCTTCTTGCCTTTTCTCTCCAGTGTTTGGTCTTCTTGAGCTCCTGGTCAAATTCGAATTCCATGTTGTGCCTAGTGCTCTATTTATAGGCTCCAGGAATAAATGGATGGTTGAGATTTGAAGTGAAAATATAATACCCTGACCCAAATTAGACGAAATTTTTTTAATAAATCTTACTTAGACCGGTTAATCTCGAAGATTACGGTTAGGGCTTTGTGAAAAGCCCAGGTGTGGCCCAATCTGAGCTCAAAAACTCAGTGATCCAGTTCGTCTAGTTTGAGGGGCAAATTGGTAATTTACCGTTTATTGTTATTATTTTATAAATTGTGTTATTATGTGATTATTATTGGATGATATTATTCTCTTTAATCAAGGATTCCTATTTCTGATTTTAAAATAATTTTATTTTCAGAAAATAGTATTTAAAACCGCTAGTCAAAACCCCGAAAAGGAGAAATAAATTTTTTTAAATGGTTTTGGAAATGAGATAATTTTTTAAACAAGTATATTATATTAGACCATTTTAGTATCGGTCTAGTTTATTCTTTCAAACCCAAAAAATGAGGAGTTCAACTAGTTTTATTTAACACAAGTTAAATCACGTAAATAGTGCTAAATTGTGATTTTTATTTAAATCTATGGCTTGTTTGTGGAGTTTTAAATCTCCTAAATTTTTATGGTGATTAGAGTTTTTAAAACCCAACTCATCTGTCAGGTTGGATTAAAATTTTCAAGCTTTAAAATTATTGTTTTTAGTTAAAAATCAGACTTTCATTCAAAACTGAACCCTTTTGCATAACTGGAAATTGTGGAGGACTTATCTGCAACCAACGCCCAAACAGTGCGGTTACTGTTGGGGACGTCGGCAGCAGCTGCATGCTAGTGGCATGCATTGGCCCGATGGCCTCCTCAATCTCTATATAAGGCCATCTCCTCAGCTGGTTTCAATCCCTCAGTCTACATCTCTCTCAGTCTATCTCTCAACTGTGAAAACCAACAATCCTTCTCCCTCCTTTGCTACTGTCTTCCCAGTTTTTATCAACCGTAGCTTAGAAGGAAGAATTTTCAAAAGTTGGATTTTTCAACCCAGGAAACTCAAGTGAAGGTAGCCACTGTGTTCCTTAATCAAGGATTCCTATTTCTGATTTTAAAATAATTTTATTTTCAGAAAATAGTATTTAAAACCGCCCGTCAAAACCTCGAAAGGGAGAAATAAATATTTTTAAATGGTTTTGGAATATGAGATAATTTTTTAAACAAGTATATTCTATTAGACCATTTTAGTATGGTCTAGTTTATTCTTTCAAACCCAAAAAATGAGGACTTTCAAATAGTTTTATTTAACACAAGTTAAATCACGTAAATAGTGTTAAATTGTGATTTTTATTTAAATCTATGGTTTTTTTGTTGAGTTTTAAATCTCCAAATTTTTATAGGTGATTAGAGTTTTTAAAACCCAACTCATCTGTCAGGTTGGATTAAAATTTTCAAGCTTTAAAATTATTTTTTTTAGTTAAAAATCAGACTTTCATCAAAACTGGACCCTTTTGCAAAACCAGAAATTGTGGAGGACTTATCTGCAACCAATGCCCAAACAGTGCGGTTACTGTTGGGGATGTCGGCAGCAGCTGCATGCAGTGGCATGCATTGGCCCGATGGCCTCCTCAATCTCTATATAAGGCCCTCTCCTCAGCTGGTTTCAATCCCTCAGTCTACATCTCTCTCAGTCTCTCTCTCAGCTGTGAAAACCAACAATCCTTCTCCCTCCCTTGCCACTGTCTTCCCAATTTTTATCAATCGTAGCTTAGAAGGAGGAATTTTCAAAAGTTGGATTTTTCAACCCAGGAACTCAAGTGAAGGTAACCACTGTGTTCCTCTTTGAATTTCAGTAGGTTTAATTAAGAAAAATCAAATTTGGCCAAGTTTTGAGTGAGTAAAATGGCTTTGAAGTTTAAGAAAAACCATAGGATTTCTTGTACCAGTGTGGTTTTGGTGTTAAAATCTAATAGCCTATTAAGTTTTAAAACTCCAAACCACTCCCTATGGAAAGAGGACTCACTGAGGAGTCCATCTAACTGGATAGATGTGAAAATCGAATCCAGGAAACCCACTGTTTCTAGATTTGTATTTCATGTATCTCTGTCCATTACTATCTGCTGTTGCAGACAGAGGTGGAAGACTACTCTCGGACGGTCTGAGAGTCGAGCTTCGGACGGTCCGAGGGTAACACCCTTCGGACGTTCCGAGCTTCGGCTCGAAGTACCGAAGTGGCCAGAGGCTAGCCACTCAGCCGGACGTTCCGAGCTGTGTTCTGAAGGACCGAACCCCTCTCGGACGATCCGAGCTTCACTCGACATGATCCGAGACACACAGACCCACCGAGACCTGTTTTCTCTATTTTTCGGTTCGGAAGGGCCTTCGGACGATCCAAGACCTGATCTTCGGACGATCCGAAGACAGACACAAGATCCGAAGTTTGTGACTAGCTTAGACAGTGGTTCGGATGATCCGAAGCCACAGTACCTGGTTCTGAGGCTTGTTCCGAGGGACCCAGTTTTTAGTGTAAAAATCTTGTTTGATTATTGATGCATGTGATGTTTGTGCCCTTAATAAATTAAAATGTGTATTAACCCTCTTCTCTTATTAATATAGTGTATATACTATTATATTCACTTCCAGGCCAACTCTATTTGTCGGGCACTAAGTGACTTCACTTCCAGGCCGACGCTATATTTGTCGGGCACTGAGTGACCTCTAGGCCTTACTCAACACGTCAAATTTGGTCCTATCCAGAAGACAACCGAGAAGTAACCTGAGTATCTAAACCTAACTCAATAAGTCAATCTGGTCATGCCCAGAAGACAGTATGAGTTTTGGATTGCGCACCTTACTATTACTCTATTGTGGATTATTGTAACTTAAAATGGTTAGAAACCAAGTAGGAGATTCAATTCCATTTACCTTGGAGATTTTTGGAAAAACAAGTATGGTTTTGAAATACTACTTATATGTATACATTTTGATGTTATGTATGTTGACCTGTTAATGATTGTGCACTTGTTTGCTTGTTGAACAGAGACCGCGATATCACACATTTTCGGTGAGGGAACTTAACTTTGCAGTAGGTGTAATCAGGTTTAATGAGATGGATCTTGAGCAATGAGTGGTTTCAAGTTGATGGACCCACTCATGTGCCTAGACATGATGCATTGTTGTAAGAAGTGCTTATGATGATTATGAATGCTATGATGTTGATCATATGAGATATGTAATAGTGCTTTCACATGCCCTTGACTATTGAACCAATATCGGCCATGTGTGTGAGATGGCTTACGTCTACTGGACCAGGGGTGTCGACAGTTGCTGACTTGAGGAGTGTCAGTATCGGCCATGTGAGGGCTGGAGATGTACTTGAAAGGATGTATTTTGACCGTGTCGGGACTTAATACCATGGTCTCAGCGTAGTATGTAGGCGTTACGTTGGATGACAGCAGTAATGGAAAAGATGATGAGAATATACATGATGATGAGATTATACTTGATATTGAGAATTTATTATCAAGCATGAGATATTATAGTTGCAAATGTTGATTATGTACTAACCTAATGTTTCATTAAATTGCACTATTATATTTCCTTCACTGGGCTAGTTAGCTCACCCCACTCACCTTTCAGAAGATGTACCCGATGAGGAGAACCCTCTGTTTGAAGCTTAGGATGGATAAGCTGCGACGTTGCTTTGGGATTCCACTGAGGGGAATTCCCTTATCTTTGCTTTTTGGTTCTTGGAACCATTTGCTTATGTAAAATACTGGGTGTAGGTACTTAGTTTGCATTAATGTGATGTATTAAATTACCATGTATACGTAGTTACTCTGATGTTGAAATAATAAATCGTTGTTGGATTTATGTGTGTTTATGTTTGTGTCTCTTTGGGGTAGACTTATGGTGTATGTTTGAGTCCACATGTTGAGATCATGTGTGACCTTTGAGCCTAACCGTTGATCCGACCCAGTTAGACTTCTTGAGTGTCGTGTTAGTGTTCAAAAAAAAAAAAAAATTCAGTCGTTTTCCGCGCCTACCTTTGGGTCAGGGGCGTGACAGAAAAAGTTAGGGTTTATAGGGCATACACGAATTTGGGTAGCTTGGGACTTAGGTTGGCTTGGTAGTCAAGCAAAGGATGAGAGAAAATTGAGATTTAGGAGAAAATGTAGGGCTTGGTCGAATTTTGCATGTGTTAGGGTTATGAATGCAATGCAATGCATGAATGGTTGAGATCTAAAGTTAGAGTGAATGAATGGATGACATGATAAGTTGATGTGGAGGGTTGACTAGATGGGATTTTCGAATTAGGTGGACAAGATATGGGAAAATCGTGTATGGTTGCGAAAATTGGGATGGTGAGGTGTTTTAGGGATTTTAGGAGTGTATTTAGATGGGTTTTGGTCTAAGTACATGGAGGGATTTTAGTGAGAAAATAGTGTGGGATTGTGATTGGATTGGATTGGGAGAAAAGATAAGATCTATGTGAGGTGTACATGAGGTGGATGGATTGGAGAGGAAACTTAGGGATTACATGCGCATGGAGGCTTGTGAAGTTTGAGATTTTTCGTGTGATGCAATGGAATATGCGCATGGTGTCCTATATTCTAGGGTTTGTGAATGAATGGCTATGATGAAATGTCCTAATCTAATGGCTTTAATGAAGTGATGGATGATCTAAATGGATGGTTTTGATCCTAAGGTTAATCTAGGTGATGAATAGGTTGAATGGCCTAGATCTAATGTCATGAATGTATGGGTTGGATTTAATAGGTGGCTCTAGGTTTGACCTAATTTTAATGCATGAAATGAATGGTTAGGATTAAAGATGGAGATTGGATAATGTGGATTGGCCAAGGGAATGGACAAGGTTTGGGCGTGTGAATGGGTTATAGACTTGGGTGTTGGATCTATAAATGAGCACATGGCCTTCAGTGGACCTTGGACTTAAGCTTGATGACTTGGGCCTTTGTTGGACTTTGGATTGCACATTGGCCTGGCCTATCTGTGATATGCTCATGGACTGCCTATGGCCTGGCCCAATGATAGCATGTGAAGCTTAGCTTGGCCCTATTGAAGTGGATCTCTGGCCCACTAATCTTGAATTTCAGCATTTTCCTTTTGAATTATAGGTTTTCTCTTCAGAATTAAATAATTAACTTCACCACTTTAAAATCTAAAATATTGATTTAATCTAGACTCTCATAATTGGATCTAGACTAACCAAATTACATGAAAATCCTACAAGTGGAGTGAAATTAATCATAATAATTCTAGGTCTTCCAAATTAAGCACCAAACTTGCAATTATCCACTGTTTTAAGATTATTTTCCTGAACTTTCCATTTTTATCTACAAAACTAGAAATTGACATTAAACACATGTGACATATATAAAATCAAAGCTAACTTGTCCAATAATCAGGAGTAAAAATGTAAGTATTTCAGTGCTCAACACTCTACAAACCAAAGTTCTCATAAACGCATCAAATTTTTAATAAAATTTAAGAGTTAATTCCACAATTTCATCAAATTGATCTTCATTTTCTTCTATTGGGCATTGTTGAGTCTAAAAATCTTACATTTTTACCCTTTAATTCTGATTGAATTAGCCTTGATTTTGTGTATAAAAGGTGCATTGAGTATAGTTTTTCAATTTTGAAGATAAAAAGGTGGAAAAACAGGAAACAAGCATAAATTAGTGGATTAGTGCAAGATTGTGAGCTTAATATGGAAGATTTGAAATTTTGTGTTTAATTCAGGTCACTTTAGGGTTTTGAATTGTAAATTGGTTGATCTAGATCCATTTATGAGAGTCTAGATTAATTCAATATTTTGATTTTAAGTGGTTGGATTAATTATTTTAATTCTAGAATAGAAGAAATTGCAAAAGGCCAAAGAAGAACAAGAATTGAAGATCCATGGGTCAGAGATCCACTGTAATTGGGACAAGCTTTGCTCCAAATGCCAGACACTAGGCCATGCAAAGCACTCCATGCGCTTCCCAATGTGGGCCAGGCCAAAGTGAATTCAAGCCCAGCAAGCTAAAGTCCACGCTCCAGTCCAAGTCCAAGTTCAATCCAAGATTCAATGCTCCAGGTCCAAATTCATGTTCGCTAACCCTAAGCCCAAATCCATTCTAAGTCCAAATCCCAAAAGGCCCATATCGAAAACCCATCCTACCCATCTAATCTTAACTATCCAATTTTCAATCACCCATCCACACCACCCATTAACCCATTCAAGCAGTCCAAACCATTCATTTCATTCATCATCTTCATCTCATGCATTTCATATCATAAAACCCTAGATCCACCTACTTAATCCAATCCATTCATACATATGTTTAGATCTAGGTCATCCAAACCATCCATCATAGAGATGAACCTTAAGATTGTAATCATCCATGCATTACCTAACCATTCATCCATTTAGATTACCCATCACCCATCATAGTCATTAGATCTAGGCCAATCAATCATAGCCATCCATTCACAAACCCTAAATTCATGTGCAACCCTAGCAATTCCTATATTCTCTCGTTTCTTGCATCACACTCCACTCCATACGAAAATCACAAGTCTATGGTCCCTTCATGCGCATGACAATTCCTAGGTTTTCTCTCCAAGCTTGCCACATCATCTAGATCATGTCTTGCCATTCAAGGCATTCTAAAATAGCCATACACGATTCTCCATCTAATCCCATGTGATTTTTTCCATCTAATTCCACCTCCATAGGATTTTTAGCAGCTAAAACTTCTCCATGCATTAGGTCATAAATCCATCTAGATCCATCCATCCTTAGCTCCACACTATTTTTGCATAGCTTATCTCCTCCTCATGCCAATTTTACTCCATGTCATCCATGCAATCTCATCCATCCATACATTATAGATTTAATCGTAGCCCTTCATGTATCACACATTAACCCTAGAAGCCCATGCTAAAATCGGCCATAACCCTAAATTCTATATCCAAAATTCGGCCACCACCCAATTTTCTCTCCAAATTCCTATATCCTCTCCACCATAACTTGGAACCCAAGCCACCACTTACCCAAATTCGTGTAACCCTATATAGGAGCCCTAGTATCTTAGTTTCAATCCAAGCCACCCAATTTAAGTTAGATCCAATCCCAACCTTTAATTCATCTCTCAAACCAAGATCCAATCTCAGTCGTCCATCCAAACCTTGAGCCTATAAATACCCCATTCGACCATGATGAAAAATTGAATTAGACCTGGAGCTCAAGAGGACCTAAGATTGGAGAACACACCCTGAAGAACAAGAGACACTTTGCTTCATGCAAATTTCATAAGTGAGTGATCATTGTGAATTCGACTTTTATGTTGTCTTCTTGATTGTTTTTCCAATGTTTGTATTTAATTTTTCCATTAAATAAATAAGAGATGTCCATTTTAGATTCTTGAAAAATCTGATTATTCAATATAGTTTTTAATTCTATGCGTTGAATTTCAAATCTAAATTTCTCATTTATTTATTTACTTATTTTGGGCGATGAGAGAATAATTCCATAACCACCTTTAAATTATGCACTTTTATTTTATGTCATTTATTTTATTATCAATTTATTTTCAGTGTCTGTTTTATTCTTCTTTGCTTGTATGTTGTATTTTAATACTTATGTTAAATTCTTTAATTTTTATATCTTGTATTTTAAATGTCTTGTATTTTATTTAATGTATACAAACCACTCCTTCAAATACGGGTTAGCTAGTTTGAGATCTAATTTAAATAAACTTTAATTTTGTCATCTTAATGTGTGTGAGATTATCCATAAATTCTATCTTAATCCATTATTTTAATCATGATTTAATCAATGTTCTAAGTTTTGGTTTTGAATTTTAAATGAGACGATTATTAGCCCAGAAATAAATTTATAAAATTAGGATTGATTTTTATACTTTTATTTATTTTTAAATCTCAATATTTTCTAAGAAACATAATCATTCAAGCACTAGATTACAAACATATATATTTTGATTTACTTGTGCATATATTTTGCTTGTTCTCTGTAGGATCGACCTTGCACTCATAACGTTGTACTATAAATGATTCATACGCTTGCGAGATTATAAATTTAAAACTTTGCACAATTTTTACATCAATAGGCATAAGATGTCCTCATTACTTGTAATGGGTATTCTTTGTCTAAGCTTGTAGTCATTAGCTATTCTTTTAGGAAAAAACATTGGGCATTCCACACAGCTTTGTTTATTTTATTGTCAATGATTTCATCTAATTTTCCTTTGTTCTCATCTCATTTAATTTTTTCCTTTGATATCTTTAGAAAACTTAATACAACATCATCGTAAAGATTGAATTTTGTTTGGCATGTGTGATCCGTGACTATTATCCTCAGAAGTCAGAACATACCTTACAATGAAGAAGATAAATGTTACTTACTATGATTTTTTTCTTAATTTCAATACATCTATCTTTTTTTTTCCCAAAATGAAGTAAACTTTTTATATCTTAATTTTGTTGTTGTTGCCTTAGTAAAAAAGTACACTGCCTGTGTTGTTAGAAATATAAGCAAGAAAAATAAATAAGGACGATCACTTATCTAAAAAATTAATTGAACTTTAAAGATTTTTTTTAAAAATTATAATACCTCATTTTTTGGTTCTATAATGATTGTCATCAAATCATTTAGATTAATTCCAACTTCATTGAGTCTTTGTTTTGGCAGTTGTGTTATATTTATACTTGTGTTATTTTGCTAGTTGTGTTATATTTATACTTGTGTTGCTCCTATATTTGAAAGTGCTATGATGTTACTCTATCTGTCCCAAAATACTTGTCCTATATGTATTTTGGAATTGTCCCAAATTACTTATCCTATTTATGTATTTTCACATTAAATCAAAGTTTTAATCCTTTTGATGAGCTCCAAATCACCTTCTAATGAGATGGGAAGATGACCTTCTTTTATAAGTTTTGATTTTCCTATATGCAGCATTCTATAATTATTTCCACCTTCGACTCTCATCGTCTGGAATCATGCATTGTTGCATAGTTAGGAAAGACTCACTATGTAACAACCCGACCCTACCTCACTCGCTTTCCAAAATCAGAGTCTATTTCTTTTTTTTTTTTTATAAATAGAAGAGTGAGCAAGAACGGGATGTCACGACGCGAGTTAAGTCCGAACTTCTAAAGTCCGACCCTTAACTGTCCAACCCTACGTGTGCATGGACTAAGTCCATGAAAACGGTTCACACGTAATAAGTTAACTTAGCGGAATTAAAACATAACTGCAGATTATAATAGAACCTAACTCTAGTCCATTTTTAGATAGCAAAGTACTTCAAGTCTTTTACCATAATTAAGCTTAACTTAAATATCCAAACAAACCATTCAAATCATAGCAAAATTATCTAAGTTATTACATGTCCGAAATCTAGCTACTCAAATTACAAGTCCATGAGTAACTTAAACAAAAATATTATCCAATCACATATCCAAGCTCCTATGCTTGGCTCTGATCACGTTCATCGTCCCTTTCCTTTCCTATGTCATCCACTAGGGTAAAAGTAGGGTGTTAGAACAATGCGCTCAGTAGGTATTCCAAGTAGGGCTAACACATGGTTAGTACAAATCATATATAATAACATAATGTCAAAACCATATAAAACAATGCCATGTCATGATGTCAAATGCAATGAGTCCCACCCATCACAAGTACGTATAACCTCTTGATGGGATTCTCATCATCAAGGTACCCCCACATAGGTCTTTCGGACTCCCCGAAGAAGTGTGGCCCCTCCGGTTACCTTTTGATGGAAAATGCACATCAAGGTATCCCCATAGTGGTTTTTCGGACGCCCTGACGGAGTGTGGCCCCTCCGGTCACATATCCTTCACCCCATGCCATGCATGAGATGCTAATGAAACACATGCTATTTTATATTATAAACATAGCATTAAAACTCACATTAGGAACATATCTTTTACAACATAAATTCATCAAAATAAGATAAAAACCATCATATATAAACCCATGGTTTCAAAGAGGTAGCTGTAATAACCCGAATTTTTGATAAATATATATATTGGCATTTATTCGTTTTAATTTGAAGTTTGATATAATAAAATGCCAAATGGACCAAATTTTGGGACAATAGCCCAAGGATGGCCCAATTGGGCCATGGATTGGATGAAATTCATTTAATGGGTCAATGAGGACTAATCGGGTCAAGGATGGTCAAATTGGGCCCAATACTCATTTGGGACCCAATGGACCCAATTGAGGTAAGCCAAAGGTAAGAAGGGAATTTAATTGGGCCATGGGCCCAATGTTTACCCAAAAAACCATGAATTGAAATTAATACAATTAATTGGTCAATGGTAATTAATTGGGTCAAAGATATTCAATTTGGGTCAAAGAGCCATATGGGACCCAATGGGCCAAGGTAGCTAAGCCCTAAGGTAAATGGGTAAGACAAAAATTTAATTGGGCCATGGGCCAATGGTGATCCAATAAGAGGGATACATTAAATAAGAATTTAAATCATCTAAGTTAGGTGATTAATGGACCAAGGTAACATGGCCAATGGGGCCCACCTCCACCTCACCCATTGAGGTGGCGTGTGGACCCAAGAGTAGTGGGGCCGACCACCATGGTTGACTTGGTCAACCATGGGTGGATCTTAGAGGGAACTTAATGAGATTAAATTAAGTGGGAAGTGATTAATTAAATTAACCTAGGGATCAAATTGATCTAAGTTAATTAACCTAAAATTAAATGGTGAAATGGTCAAAACCACTCCAACAAACACAAACCACTTCAAGAAAACACAAAATGAAACCATGGGCTAAAGGGGGTGGTTTTATCCCAACCACCACCATTAATGCATATTGGTTGGTGAGGAGTTAATGTGAAGTTTGACTTAGGTAACCAAAAGATGAGACTTCATCTCATTGTCTCCATTTCCATTTTCTCTCTCTCCATCCCTCCTCACACACACAAAAACCGTCCCATGCACTAAGGAAGGGAGAAGAACTTAGAAGAAAAGAGAAGAAAAGAGAAGGAGAAGGCAAGCTTTGGGCCACCAAGACCCTTGAAGATCTCTCCCTCATCTCCATGCTCTCTCCCTCTCAACCTAACCTTACCTTAGCCGATCCAAACCTTGAGGGCCTCACCATTTGATCAAGCACATCTAGCCGATCAAAGATCAAGAAGAAGGAGAGAAGTGACTAAGGAAATCAAGAGGAGAAAGAAAGACCGGAGGAGACGTCGGATTGTAAGTATCTCTAAACAAGAGGTTAATCTTTCATGGTTTTAAAAAAAAAAATGATGATCCATTTCTTAAACTAAATATGGCCAAAAATGTTGTGGGCCTTGGATCTAAGATCCATTCAACGGTAGGATTAAGAAATGGATAAATTTGGAGAGAGATAGATTAAAGAAAATGAATGGATTAAGGATGGTGTGGACTTAAATTTTTAAAGCATGGAGAAATGTAAATGGGAGTGAATGGATGACCATAGGGTTCGGCCATGTAGCATGGCCGAACCCCATGGTGAATGATGGGTAATTTATTTGAGATTATATGGTTTAAAATTATGGAGAAGGGTTAATGATATTGTGGTTTTAAAAGATTAAAAAGTTGGTAATTTTTAAGGACTGTTAAATAAAGAAAAATCATGAGGTATGTAAATGAATTCAAGTAGCCTCAAAATGATGGAGGTATGATATTTTAAAGAAACCATGGACTATAGGGTTCGGCCATACAAGGTGGCCGAACCCCATGGTTAGTGATCTATGAGGGTTAGGGCTCTTAAACGCCCAATGGTTAATGGTTTCTAAGGTTTGAAAATTATGAGTATGGTATGTGATTCTTAAATGGGTATTAAAGGATGGAAGTGGTGGATTAAATATTTTTGAATTATGGAGATAGTGAGGAAGTGATTGGTGGTGTAAATGGACTTTAAATGTGATTAAAGATCCAAGGTAAAAATGAGGGAAAGACATCATGGGTTCGGCCATGGTGTATGGCCGAACCCATGACCCATATTTTTAGGTCATTTGTGGGCTAAGTTATGGTTTATATATGTGGTTAAACAAATGGAAATTTGGTTAAGTAAATGGTAAAATTTAAATGGATTTACAAAGTGTATGATATGGGTTTTTTTTCAAAGGGCCAAAATGAATAAAGGTTAGTGATTTTAAAATGGATTATTTTTGGGACAAAACATTAGCCTTTAAAATGGCATCCATAAAGGTGAGCTATGAACCCTATGGTGGTGATTGGTGATTTTAAAATGATGGACAAGAATAATAGACGTTAATGGATTTTTATATGATATGTGATGTTTTAAAAGGATGAAAAAATGGAGACTTAAATGGATAATTTAAATTCATTAGAGATAGGAATTAAAGGGGGTAAAATGAACCCAAGGAAATGAAATTTAGGTATCATGGGTTCGGCCATGGTGTATGGCCGAACTCATTACCCATTATGTGGGCCACATCTTAGGCAAAAATGTGGAATTAGGTATGGGATTAAATGTTTTTCAAAATTAAATAATAGGTGGCTGATTTTATGATGCTAGGTCATGATTAAATGGATCTAAGTATGAATGAAGTTTGGACTTAGAATGTACATAAACGAATGGATGATTTAACCATGGGAGAGGAATGGCAAAATGGTAAATAAGTGCTACATTGAAGAACTATGGGGATTAGACATGGAATCAGATATTACGAATGATTAAATGAAACGGATAGATGCTGTGTTTTAGGCTCGCAAATCGGAATGTTTAAATTTGGCCAAAATTGGATTTATGTATGAGTCTAAAACTAATGGATAATGGGCTAAGTTAGGGACTTAATCAAGGGTAACGTAAATGACTAATTCGGTAAATGTAATAAGGTATCGGGACGTCGCAAACGGTACGCGATCGACGACCGGATTATCGAACGGAAAAAGAACGCTACGCGGTATTCGGTAGGACTCCTACCTCTTTGTAAGCCGTGAATATGTGATGTTTATTTTAATCTATTTTGATGATTATGGGACTTGTATTATGATGAGTTTTAATTTATGAATTATATGATGGTGTTATGGATTATATTTTAAAATTATGCATTATATGGCTATGTATGGTATATTAAATTATGGTTTATCTATATACTACATAGCATAATGCACGTACATCTCATGCATAGCATGGGCTGGAAAATAATGAAACCGGAGTCCATGCTCCATCGGGGCGACCGAGAATCAGACATGGGGATAGCCTGAGGGCTATAACCGGAGTCCATGCTCCGTCGGGACGACCGAGAATCAGACATGGGGATAGCTTGAGGGCTATAACCGGAGTCCATGCTCCGTCGGGGCGACCGAGAAGTAAACATGGGGACAATACATTGTATGATCATACGGATGATGGGTGGGACACATGACATAGGCACCCATGGCATAACATTCATTACACGCTTATTTTGTTATATTTTATTGTATCGGTATGCGTGTTATCACTAATCTATGTGCTAGCCCTACTCGAAGTCCTACTGGGCGTGTTGACTAACGCCCTACTTCTACCCTAGCTGATGACACAGGAGATGGAGGAAACGGTGGACATACCGGAGGCCAAGCTTAGGAGCTTGGGAAGCGGATACTAAATTTATTTAAGTTTTATATTTTGGAAATATAATTTGAGTAACTTAGCTTGTCGGACTGTATAAATTATATTTCTGGCGATGGTTTGGACTTTAGTCATGGACGATTATATTTTGTGATATAAATATGAATCATAGGGGCATTTTGGATTCAATGTTGTATCTTCCCTTCTATCTAAAAACCGGTAGGATAGACTCTATTATCATGTTCCGCAATGATTATAATCCTCCAGCTTACTTCCTACGCGTGAACCGTTCTCGTGGACTTAGTTCCGCGCACGCGTGGGGTTGGCCAATTAAAGGCCGGGCCTTAGAAGCTCGGACTTAACTCGCGTCGTGACGTCTGCACCCTCTCTCACTCTCCATTTCAAAAATATATATATATATACTCTGATTTTCGAAAAGCGAGTGAAAAAGGAGCGGGCGTTACAGTAGAATCCTACCAAAGACCACTAAAGTGTCCTTGCTTCTTAAACCGACAACCGCTCACTATCGTGCACCGTTTATGAGGTCCCGTCACCTTGTTACATATCCACAAGTCAAACCAATATCCCATTTGATTTCCAATTAAGTCTAAGTCCATAACACAATCCCCATGGGGTTCGGCCATACACCGTGGCCGAACCCATGGTCCACCATTTTCACCCTTAATTACATCCTTGCCATTGTTTTATCTATGGCTTCCATTTTATTCATTTAAAACATGCTTAGGCTAATAAATACCCACTACCATGGTTCATGGGGTTCGGCCATACTCCATGGCCGAACCCATGATCTTTCATTTTAGCCTATAATATTGCCATTATTTCCATCTCCTTATTTTTAGGTCCAAAAACATATGTTCATGATTAAATAATTTATCAACATGAACAAAATCGAGAATCCAATCCTTCCATCTCCTAACATAATTATTCATCTAGCATAATTGGTCCATGAATGACCCATAAAAATTGATTCATGGAGTTCGGCCATACACCATGGCCGAACCCTATGATGTCTATATTCCATCTTTCAAATCCATTAAAAATATTAACAATGTCCTTCCATGGGGTTTAGATTCATCCTTTTTTATCATCATTTACCATGATCTAAAAATACTTAAGTCCATAAACCATTACTAACACTCGTCCATGGGGTTCGGCTATGTAATATGGCCGAACCCTATGGTTCCTTAATTTCTTTTAAAAATCATACAACTAAGATTTAGTCCTTTGATGGTTCTCATACACACATCCATTTAAACCCTTTAAAAACCTTTTAAACTCATACCCATATGTCCATGATTTTTATCCCTCAAGATCCATTAAAATATAACCAATGTTCTTCCATGGGGTTCGGCCATGTTGGTTCATCATCTTCTCTTAATAATATTTTGACCCATAAAAAAATTCCTTAATTCCTTTCCATGGGGTTCGGCCATACAACATGGCCGAACCCTATGGTTCATCATTGGGTCTTTAGCCATAATAAAATTAGCATGGCCGAACCATGTCCTTGACCACTTTCTTCTTATTTTTGCAATTTATCGAGCACTTACCGATTCCACGTCTCCTTCGGTTTCTTTCACTCCTTCTTGCTCCTTTCCTTCCTTAGCCTTTTCCTCTTTCTTCTTGATCCTTTGGCCGAGTGTGAGAGCTTGAGAGGGAGAGAGAGAGAGAGAGAGTTTGGCCTTGTGTGCTAGCTTAAGATCAAAAACTTTTCTAAGTCTTTTGTCTTGAGGAGTGGTCGGCCAAGAGAGGGTTTGAATTTGAAATGTGTAATCATCCTCCTCCATTATCTCTCCATGTAGGAGTTTCATCCATGAGATGAAACTCCAAGGCTCCAACGTGTATCCTTGTTTGAATTTGAAATGTGTAACCGTCCGCCTCCATTATCTGTCCATGTGGGGGTTTCATCCATGAGATGAAACTCCAAGGCTCCAACGTGTATCCTTGTTTGAATTTGAAATGTGTAACCGTCTACCTCCATTATCTCTCCATGTGGGGGTTTCATCCATGAGATGAAACTCCAAGGCTCCAACGTGTATCCTTGTTTGAATTTGAAATGTGTAACCGTCCACCTCCATTATCTCTCCATGTGGGAGTTTCATCTATGAGATGAAACTCCAAGGCTCCAACGTGTGCCTTTGTTTTGAATTTGAAATGTGTAACCGTCCACCTCCATTATCTCTCCATGTGGGAGTTTCATCTATGAGATGAAACTCCAAGGCTCCAACGTGTATCTTTATTTTTTGAATTTGAAATGTGTAACCATCCACCTCCATTATCTCTCCATGTGGGAGTTTCATCCATGAGATGAAACTCCAAGGCTCCAACGTGTGCTTTTTTTTTAATTTGAAATGTGTAACCGTCCACCTCCATTATCTCTCCATGTGGGAGTTTCATCCATGAGATGAAACTCCAAAGCTCCAACGTGTGCCTTTTTTTTTTTAATTTGAAATGAACCAAAACTTCCCACCTCTCTAACGTGTAACCCTTGGTTTGATTTTTGAAACAACAACCCTTCATCTTCACACTTCACTCACTCTTTAATTCAACTCACCACTTTAATTTAACTCATTTCAAATCAACTTAACTCACTTAACTCATTTTAATTCAGCCCCAATTAAGTTAGGCTTGAAGTCACTTGGTGGTCAACCAAGTCAACCATGACTCATTGGGTCCCAATTGGGCATTTTGACCCAAATAGTAACCTTGACCCAATTGAATGCATCTTACCCATTTACTTTAAATTGAACCTTATACCATAACCCGTTGGGTCTTAATTGGGCCCTTGCCTGAACACCTTACCCATCTAAGGTTCATATCTGTTAATTCACAATTAAAATGGCAAATTCTTTAAATATTAATAACATGGAATTCCGAAGTGTTACACACTAAATACTAAATTAAGTTCATTGAGGGTTATTCGTAATCTTACTACCTTAGAATCATTCATATCATGTTCGTATTGACTCAGATAATCTATTAATAGGCTTTTGGTGCACCCCGTGCGAAAACGATCCTTAAAAAAAAAATTGAAATAAGACAAGTATTTTGGGACAAAGGGAGTACAAAATAATGTGGGAAAAACAACATTTCCCTATCACACAATTCAGCTACAACAATAATAATAATGATGAAAGTAATCAACTGAAAATAAATCAATCACACACCAGAAGAAGACACAGTATTTACGTGGTTTGGCAGTGTGCCTACATCCATGGTCAAACTCCGAATAAATCTTCCACTATAATAATAATGGGCTTACAATATTCTTCTTAGACTTATGTCAAAAGTCTGAGGATTATAATGACAATGGAAAATATAATATGGAGAGATCTCACAAGAAAAATGATATGAGAAATAGCCTATGGAGACGCTGAATCCCCTATCTGTATCAGTAGATGTGTTCTCCATGATGTCAGGAGCAAATTTTGAACAAACCCTCAAAATTTGAGTTGAATCCTAGCAAGAACGATGTCTAGATCTCACCTTTCTTTTATCTCTTCTTCCTCATTTCCTCTCTCTTTCTCCTTTTCTCTTCTTTCGTGTATTCCCTTTTTTTTTTCTCATTGCCCTTTTTTTCTTTTTGTTTCTTTTGTGTTTTTTTTTTTTCAATACACAGTTCCTCTCCTATTTTTTCTCTTTTTTATTTGAGTCCCCCATCCCTCTTGTTTCTTATTGTGTTTAGGCGGTGGTGGGGTTGGACCCTACAACAATCTCCCCCTCTAGCCCCAAGAGGAGGAGAACATTCCCTAGAACACAGGAGTACTCATACTGTCCATATCTCTAGAAATCTCATGCATGCTGGTAGGTAATGCCTTAGTCATCATATCTGACCCATTCTTGTCTGTATAAATCTTCTCAAGTTGCAACAACTTTTGTTTTAGAACATTCCATGTCCAATGATATCTGACATCAATATGCTTCGACCTGGAGTGAAAACTTGCATACTTGCATAGGTGGATGACACTCTGACTGTCAGAATAAAGAAAATAATTTTCTTACTTAAAACCCAGTTCTTGCAAAAACCTCTACAACCACAACATCTCTTTGCAAGCTTCTGTGACGGCAATTACTCGGCCTCCGTAGTAGATAGTGCAACACACTTCTGTAACCTAGACTTCCATGATATTGCTCCCCCTTCAAAGGCAAAGAGAAATCCAGATGTGGACTTCTTAGAGTCAACATCACCTGCCATGTCTGCATCTGTGAAACCTTTTAGAACATGCTTCCCACCTCCAAAGCATAAACTCATTTTGGATGAACCCTTGAGATAACTAAGAATCCATTTTACAACTGACCAAAGCTATTTGCTAGGATTGGCAAGAAATCTACTAACCACACCAACTGTATGCCAGGTCTCGTACATACCATTGCATATATTAACTTCCCACAACTAATGAATAAGGTACATTCATCATTTCTTCCTTCTCCTTCTCACTTGAAGGACACTGCCTAGAACTGAGCTTGAAATGACTTGCAAGTGGAGAACCAACTACCTTTGCTTTATCTGTATTGAACCTTTCAAGCACTTTGTCAATGCACATTTTCTATGATAGCCATAGCTTCCCAGCTTTCCTATCATGAGTGATCTTCTTCCCAATATTTGTTGTGCTGGTCATAAGTCCTTCATTGAGAAAGACTCGCTCAACTACTTTTTCAGCTTGTCAATCTTCATAGGGTCTTGTCCAACTATCAACATGTTATCTACATACAATAGAAGAATAACGGAGTCGCCATTAGGAAATTTCTTAACACACACACAATGATCTAAAGTTGTTTTGATGTACCCATGATCCATCATGAATGAATCGAACTTTTTGTACCATTGCCTTGGGGCTTGTTTCAATCCATATAGGTTTTTCTTCAGTTTACAAATGTTGTGCTCATTTCCCTAGACTTCAAATCCTTCTGATTGTTCCATGTATATCTCTTCCTCCATATCACCATGGAGAAATGCAGTCTTCACATCAAGCTGCTCAATTTCTAGATTCATGCTGCCAGCGAGCCCCAACACTACTTGAATTGATGACATTTTCACAACGGGGGAAAAGATCTCATTAAAGTCAATCCCCTTTTTCTGTCCAAAGCCTTTCACAACTAACCTTACCTTGAACCTTGGTTGTGAACTCTTGTCTTCTATCTTCAATCTGAACACCATTTGTTCTTAAGTGCTTTCTTACCCTTAGTAACTTCACCAATTCATATGTGTGATTTTCATGCAAAGACTTCATCTCTTCTTGCATGGCTTTCAACCACCCATCTTTGTATTTTCTTTCTTGAACTTCTTCAAAGTTCTCTGGCTCATTTCCATCAATGAGCATCACCTACTCATTAGAAGAATACTTTTTGGATGGTTGCCGATCTCTGGTAGATCTTCTTAACTATGGTAGAATGGGTGGCTCGGTAGGTGGCTCTTGAGAGACTTAGTCTCCTTGTTCAGCATCTTGTGTAGGAGTATCATCCACACCATGTATTTCTTCATGAACTTCATGCCCTTCTCCCCATCACCATGTATCAGTGGAGGAGGAACTGGATCTAAATCAGCTAGATCATCAACATGAGGCTGCGGCTTCTCAACTTCGTCAAAGTCTTCAATGGTTTGATTTTCTAAAAAGACCACATCACGACTTGTAACAACTTTTTTTCCCACTGGGTTCCATAACCTGTAACCAAATTTTTCATCTGCATCACCCAAGAATATACAATGCTTGGCTTTGTCATCAAACTTAGACTTGTCTTCTTTGGGTATGTGCACAGAATTTTTGCAACCAAACACTCTTAAGTGTTCATAAGAAACATCTTTTCCGGTCCATACTCTTTCAGGAACATCTCCACTCAAAGGAGCTGAAGGAGATAAATTTATCAAATACACTGCAGTGCGCATTGCTTCTCCCCAAAAACTTTCTGATAACTTGGCATGTCAAAGCATACATCTTATTCTCTCAACAATGGTGCGGTTCATTCTTTCTGCTACACCATTGTGTTGTGGAGTCTTGGGAATTGTCTGCTCATGACGAATATCATGGCTTTTACAATATTCTTCATACAGACCAATGTACTCACCTTCCATTATTAGTACAGATACATTTTAGAGGGTTCCATTTTTTTTTTTCAACACTGACATGAAAGTGTTTGAAGATTTCCAAGACATCACATTTATGCTTCAATGCATATGCCCACACTTTTCTAAATGCATCATTTATGAAAGTAACAAAATACAAAGCTCCACCAAGAGTTTTGGCTTTCATGGGGACACAAACATCAGAATAAACTAGTTCCAAAACATTAGTTATTCTATGAGAAGGATAATTGTGAAATGAAACTCTATGTTGCTTGCCAATTAAACAATGAACATTTATCTAAATACATACCTTTCATGCCAGGGAGGAGTTGCTTCTTTGTGAGAATCTATAGACCCTTCTCACGCATGTGACCAAGTCGACTATGCCACAAGTTAGTGGATAGTACCTCTATTGTATTCACCTCCCCCATGCACAAATGAACTTGAGTCTTGTAAAGAGTGCAACATTTCTTTCCTTTCGCCACCACAAGAGAGCCTTTGGTGAGCTTCCAACACCTATCAAGAAAGTGATTGAAGTACCCTTCTTCATCCAATTTTCTTGCAAAGATCAAGTTGAGACGAAGATCTGGAACATGTCTGACATCTTTGAGTACCAATTTGCAACTGAAAGTACCCTTTACACGAGTGCTAGAACATCATGATTGACCCTAGAGGGGGGGTGAATAGGTCAATCTCATTTTTCATGGTGTTTACAAATTTCTTGATTTAAAGTGCAGCAGAATGTTTATCAAGAGATTTGTTTAGTATGATAATTTCATTAAGTGAGCACACTAAGATTATGACCCTTAACATAAACTTTGATTATCGATGCTTATGCACAATGCATATAGTGAGATAATCAATATGTAAATTAATGTGCGTTAAGAGGAGTACTTAAATACTAAATACAAACACACATAGATCAAACACCACAAGACCAATTTAAAGTGTTCGGTTAACCAACCTACAAACTGTTAAGACTCGTTCAACCTTGAGCTATCTCCAAAATCCACTAAGTGGGGACTTACACCCTCATAATTAGAGTAGGAATTCCACCTCACTCAATCGGCTGGGAATTTCACCCACCACTGTCGAATAGGAACTTCCACCTATCCATTTGGCCGGGAGTTCCACCCACCTCTGTGCCGGAGACACCGCTCTAGAATTTTTTTATAGTAGGTTCTGGGGTACCTCCCCTTAATCCACTTCAGAATAAAGGTTTTAAACAAAATTAAAACTAAGAAGCACTTGCCTTTGAAGCTCTTCCTTCTGATGTGTGCTTCTTCGAGATCCCACCCATGTATGCCGATGCACTCCCTTATAGCCGTCGTTTAGCAATCATAGTCCAGGGTGTCAAGGAAATTGGTTCTATCAAAGGTTTCCTAGTTTATGGTTCTCTCCTCCTCACTTTCAAACTCAATCCGCAGATTGGCTGTTTATGAGTTTCCATCCCTTCCTCTCTCTCTCACAACTCAATCCATTTGATTGATTGTATTTGATTCCCCTAGTGTAAGTACGAGAAAGAGAGTGATTCTTCTGTTGGCCCTTGTTAAGCTCATTGATAAAGATGAGGGTCCAACTGATCCGGCCGAAGGATACCAACTGGTTGCATAATGATAGGTTTATATAGCGAAGGCAACCAGTTGAAGTAACGGTAATGTACCAACAGGTCGGTCGCACTGAGGGGTCGGTGACTAGAAATGTTACCATTACAATTTCGACCGTTGTGCATTAAGTGCACTCCCAACGGTAATATTCTTTCTTGGTCGACGTGTCAGTTTGTCGCTGATTGGTCGACATTTATGGTACCGAGGGTTCGGTCCATACGAGAGGCTCATTCTAGTGCAAAAACATGCTGAACAATAGTTGCATGTCTAGAAACCTGTTACCCTAGAACGACCTATCGTCTTTTACCTGAGGGGTCGGTCCTCGTACTCTAGACCGGTCTTTGAATGCCGATATGTCTGTTACTTCGAGAGTCCACATGAGTTCAAAGTTTCAGAACTCAAGATCTTGATCGAGGAGTACTTGACCACGATGGGTCATTTCAGCCTTTCATTGAGGGGTCACTGCGTACGAGACTCTTGATCAGAGGCTTTCCCAGAATGACAGTTCAATGATTCAGAACCTATGTCAATTTGGTCGACCAGTCTTTGACCACGATGGGTCGATCCTATCTCCATCGATGACCGGTGAGGAACGATCGGTCGAGCTGACAGTGAAACCAAATACATATTTCCAAGTTGGGTTCGAATTCACTGTCAAGTATCCTCTCTAAGATTTTTATGATTTAATCAATTGTTCCACTAAGCCTAGGGATAATCCTCTCTAAGGTGTAGGGTACCACATAAAGTCATCTATAGTCATAATACATGTTTTATGATTGCTATAACGATGAACTTCAATCCGGTGGAGCATGATCTTTACTCTTGATCACCTTGGGTCTTCAAGCTTCTAGCAAATGCTTCTTTCTGAGTTATGGAATTGACAAACTCAAGGACTTGGCCAAGCCGAGACACTAATAGCAACCAACATTTGTTTCTACATGCACATCACCTATCTCACAATTTTTTAAGTTTAATTATTACCCATCTTCACAACACCAAAGTCACCTGCCTAGTATGATGTAAATAAGTCTCTTCTTGGGATAACATAATATGAAGCACCGGTATCAATCACCAAATCTGTGTTTCTGCAAGTCAGACTATTAAAAAAACCTTCACAGGCGAATAAAGTAATAACATCCCCATCTGAAGCAACAACAGTGGTTTCTTTGTTTTCAGATTTCTTCACCCTTTCCGTTATTTTGCTCTTTCTTGTACTTTCTGCACTCACTTCTTATGTGTCCTATCTTACCACAATGATAACAGGTAACTCTTTTGCTTGATTTTGACCTTCCTTTGAACTTGTCAAGGCTTTGAGATTTTCTGTTTTTGCTTCTCCCCTTATTCTTTGTAATAAGAGCCTTTGTCTGAGAAGAACCCAAGGATTTTCTTCTTGTTTCCTCATTCAGCAAACTGCTTGTAACTAAGTTCATGGTGACAACACCATCTGGTGCCGAATTGCTAAGTGACACCACCAAGGTCTCCCAACTGTGAGGTAGGGATTTGAGAAGTAATAAAGCCTTGCAACTCATCATCTAAAATCATCTTCATGGAGGAAAGTTGATTTACAATATTCTGCATCTCATTCAGATGCTCTACAACTGAGGTACCTTTCCTTGTATTTTAGATTCACAACTTTCTAATTAAAAAATGCCTTATTGCCAACAATTTTTCTTTCATATAATCTCTCTAATTTCTTCCAAAGAGAATATGTCGTCGTCTTAGTAAACACATGATGAAAAACATTGTCATCCATCCATTGTCGAATAAATCCTAAAGATTTTCGGTAAAGATTTTTCCATTCATCATTAGATATTTTCTCTCGGCTTCTTTTCAATACATTCTACAGGTGTATATAGATCCTTATAATACAATAGATATTCCATCTTTGCCTTCTAAATTAAATAATTTGAGCCATTGAAGCTAATCATGCGGGATATGTTAATCTCCATATCTACTTCAGAGATGATTCAAACGAGTCGGAACCTAAGCTCTTGATACCATTTATTGGGAAAAACAACATTTCCTTATCCCACAATTCAGCCACAACAATACTGTAGGATAAAAAATCATTTATAGTGACTTTCTACTATTAGAAAAGAGAGATATTATTATACCATTGCATTAAGTCTTCTGCCTCTTATATGCTTGGATTGAGAATTGACTTGCTTATGAAAGACGTCACATATCGATCATATGTGTGAAATTTTTTATTTCATTTAAAATAAAAGATTATATAACTCGAAGGGGTTACAGTGATAGTCCAGAAACCCACTTTAAAAAGTGTAAGTCCTAAGGGCCGTTCTTACCTTGTATGAGAGTAGGGAAGCTTTCTTATGTTTCAAAGATTAACCGAATGATCTAAAGAGATTTGAAAATCTTGATATTCAAAAAAATAATCAAAAAGTTACTTCTATGATTTAGATTCTGAGAGAGGTCATCAAACTATTCCTTCATAACATTATTCTATAATTAACTTGTATCTTTTTGTTGCTACATTAGTAACAGTAGAAACACAATATAGTTGCATAATACAGATAATAATTTGAAAATAAATTATCTTGACTTTTGTCGAACAAAGTAAAATCTAAATTAGGGAACTCGCCTCCTTTGTTTAAGTTGGATGAATATAAGAAAATTATTTATGTTGTATTTAATTTACCTTTTACAATTATTATTTTGTTTACATGAGAAGGAAACTCATCGAAAGATATTTTTAGGCATTCTTCTAATTTCTATCACTATTGCATCTTTTGCCAAAAAAAAAAACAATTGATGTTCATTTAGAATCATTGTAGAGTCACTCAAATCAATTTCGACTCATATTTTTTAAGGTACAACATTGTCCTTTAGTCAAATTAGTTCCAAACTTCTTAATATCACTATTACAAGTGTTAGCATTATTTGTTAACGATGTCAATTTTATAAGAGGTAATTAGTAATGTTGAATATTATATATATATATATTATATAATATGCATAAAAATAAACTTAAATATTTTACTATATTTTATTTTATATAGTTTTAAATATTAAATATTATAATTATTCATATAAAATTTAAATTTAATACAACAATGTGTGTTAAAATGGATTTGTATTGAACATGAATCTGTTTTACAGAAGACTAGAGCATGATGGAGAGAAATAATGTAAATCTATCCTTTACCTGTGTTGGCTGCCCTTTTAGGGCTGGGGCAGCGACTCGAGCACAATGTCGGTCCGCCAACTCACCCGAGTCAACTAGGTAAAACAACACGAGATTGTTTCGTAAATGACCAAAATATCCTCACTCTAAAGCCCTCTCTATATCTGCAAAACCGCAGGAGGTTTCTCGCTCTCTCGCTCTCCTTCCAATGGCGAAAGGAGACGATGCAGTGACGAAGAAGCGCAACAAGGTTCGGCGCAAGAGGTTGCGAAACGAATCCTCTTCCGTTTCTGCCCGTGTTGCCTCCATCATCGCCTCCAAACGCCGCCGCAAGGCCGGAAAGCGCCGTATGTGCGAGGTTTCTTTATTTACTATAACCCCTTCAAATTATTTTTCATGTACTTCCTCTTTCTTTCCTTTCTCTCCTTTTTTTTTTTTTTTTACAATTTGGATCTTGACAAACCTTTTGAAGGGTATTTATTTATTTATTTATCATAATGGTTTCAATATGTTTTTGCAACCTTATATTCCAAGAAAATCGCCGATTTCGACTTGGTATTTGGCAGAAGGGAGTTTATCTTTGTATGAGATCTCTGTCTCGTCAGAGAGATCAAGATAAAGCCCACTTAAAATAAAATCTTGGTGTTTGGCCAGTCACTTGAGCGGGGGGTGGGGGAGGCGGATGGGCTGTCACTGGGTCTAAAAGGCTCACGGCACAATAAGTTGGTTTGATCAGACGAGGACTGCCTTACACAGATGCCCTTTAGATGGGAATCTTCCGTTTATTCACATATTTTGTCCAACTACTGGCTATCAATCGCCTAGATTGAGATCTCTGATTCTTTGGGAAGTGTCTCTTATTTTCAGCTATTCCCAGTCTCAGAATCTCCCTGTTACCAAACACACTTATTTGATGTTCAGATTTTGTATGAATCATAGTGGTCTCTTTCTATTTTTGTGGCATGTAGGCAGGCCAACAAAATGTAAGTGCCTATAAATCTGAATTTGCTACAACTTTGCAGGGCATGTGTTTTAGCCTCCCAACTCCTGAGGACCCTTTCAATGATAGAAACGATAAGAAAGCTTCTAGCAGGAAAAAACCTGAGAAATCTGCACGTCAAGAAGTCGATGCAATATCACGTTTTGCCAAAAAAGGTGCTGCAGGATCCCAAAAGGCTTTTCCTCGACAGACTACTGAGATGGTAGAACAGCATGACATCAGACAAGGGAAGGTTGCTAATCAGGAGCAGCAGAAGACATTGTTGACTTATCTTTCTGATAAATATGAGACAATGACTAAAGAACTTGAAAAATCAAAGACTAAGCAACTTAAAAAATGTGAACTTGCCCATGCTCAACAAGAATTGCACAGAAGCACTGATTACCTTTCAAAATATCTTATCATGTGCTTGAATGCAATACAGAAAGCATGGATGCATGATGATACCTTTGGTGGGGATGTTGAAAGGCCATTGTTAGCCAATTCTTGGGGAATAGAGTTCTGGAAATACTGTTCAGTTGGATCAGATATCCTTGTGACAAGTGGGGCTTGTTCTAGCAGAGAACAGATTGCATGGTTGGTATCTACTGCTGCTGATGTTATTTCAAGAAAAGAGAAAGAAGGCCTAATTGTTGGCAGCCCCTTCCTTTTATTCATTGTTCCATCTCAAGAAAAAACCATTAAGGTATGTAGCAATCTGTTCTTTTCTTTTTCCTGATTATAGTTCTGTTTTGTTTTAAATTGTGGTTTTAATTTGTAGTTTCACATGGCATGTCAAAAGAAAAAAGAATCATAATTTCATTTCACATTGTCATCATTAAAGCCATTTATCCCATATAATTGGTCTTGGCACTCATAATTCCATGGGCTGATTGCATATTTGATGTCCATATGGCTCAAAGCCACAACCTTCATGGTTGCAACAATGAACTCTAAACCACTAACCGACTGTACTGCAGGCTCTTGTTATTTTTCTTATTTTGAATTCCTGAGATGGAATTAATGTCACAAGTGTTTAATTTTAACTAATTTCACCTACCCATCTCTCTATTTGTAAATGTAGCAAGCTGTACTTCTGTAATTTCACCTACCCATCCATCTATTTAGGCTTGATAAAAATATTCTTTTTCTCAGTTGTTTCTTGCTATCCTGTTATTGCAACATCACTGACCTTGATTTAGTACTCATTAGGTTTTACTCACACTTTACATTATTGCGCAGGTACGGTCTGTGTGCAAACCATTGAAGGCTGTTGGAATCCATACAGTGAGCTTGCATGCTGGTGCTTCCGTGGATCACCAGATTCAAGGGTGAGTCTTGTTTCTGCCTTTTCCAACCACTTGTGACAAAACAGCGTACTGCAAACAAAACAAAAATTAATAATCTAAAAAATACAGTTGACTGACAGTCAATCAAAGTCTAAATAGAAACCAGTCATTTTTATTTAAGCAAGAAGTGGAAAATCTAAATTAGGCTTATCATGTGGCATAGTAAAATGATTATCAATATGGCATACTCATGTTCTTGTATTGTAAATGTTTTCTTTGGGGTATGGGAATATACTAATTTCCCAATCTACTTTTTTAGTTTTTGTTTAGTCTATGCTTCCGAATTACATTTAGTCATTGATGAATATTTTTTTATTCAGTTTTTAGGATTGATAGATGCTGTTGTCTTAAAAACAAATTAGAAAAAGAAAAATGGTGCCTTTGTCATTTATGTTGTTGTAGAGGTAAGAAGAAACTGTATTCTTGTTTTCCTGACAAATTCTGCATTGATGAAATCTATTATAGCCTTGCAGCTGCTGAAAACCATTGGAATTATCTTTTGTTCCAATTGGACAGGAGTGCATCTTTTATCATCTTCAAACAACAATTTAATTTTTTTTTTTTTATTTAATGGGTTGCATCAATGTATCTGTAGGTGAATTATATGACATAATGGTGGATAACTGTGCCTTCTGGATTTGTTTCAAGCCTTTTACTGTTTGCAAACATGGCCAACCAGAAAGCATGAGAATCTGAAATTTCGTTTGTCATCCTCCTAATTGTAATCCTAGAAATCAATAGCATTTCAGTGGAACAAGTCCTGTCTTTTCACCTTAGTTGTCCATCCTATGCATGGTTGATACTATAGCCCCTATCATGTCTACTAATGAAACAGGACTAGGAACCAAAAATTGGATGGAGTAGTAGGTATGAAGTAAATTGCCCAATGTTTCCAAATTAGTCCAACTTCATACCCTTTTCAGCATTAAACATATATCTTAGATAGGCTCATATTTTTGTGGGTTAGTATTTGGTAGTAATGGAATGCTTTTATTTTCTAAAAGGAGAACGCTTCATGCATATCTTTATACACTACATATACGCTTTGAAAGTTTGATGTGGCTGTCATGTCACCCATTTGGTCTCTATTAATTACGAAAAAGCAATCCTTTTATTTACAAAATTGCCATTAGAGGATATTCTTAAATTTCTATTTTTGTACCAATACTTGCAATATTGTCATTAAATATCCTTAGAATAATTATTTTTGGGACCACCTGATAAAGTGATGAAGACTACGATTCTAATGGAGTAAATCGCCGAATTCACAAGAGATTAATATTGAAAATTTTAGCCTCTAAGAATTTTCCTGGTGGCAAATCCAAATTTCTCATAATGTTGTAAACAATTTGATTCGGTTCACTCCAATGGATGAATCTCAAATCTCACCAAAGGTAGAATTTTATGAATGTAGTTCACTCTTAAAATGAATTCTCACACTCAAGAAATTGAAAATCTCGGAAACCTTTCACAATTTCTAATAAGAAATTCAATAAAAAATTGAATGGAACTTGGAAATCTCTCCCGATTTTGACAAAATTTCACTCAAAAGAGTTTGGAAAATAAATTTACACAAATAAAATTGCAGAATTTAATTCAACAAATTGCATAAAAATAAATTCCAACTTACTTCAAGGGAGGAAAATCACCTAAGAAAACAAAGCACCAAACAATTTATTAATTCTAGGAGCCCAAAGTTCCTATACATGAAATCTTTCAAAAACTAACCAAAATAGATCGCCCAACGACCTTGGATCATCCAAGCACACTGTGACATGTTTAGATGGCCTAAACTCATCCAAATCTTGTCATATCATCACTAATATTTCTTCTGCAATGGATACAAGATACATAGGCATAAAAAATAAAGAAAACCTAGAAAGATCCTATAAATCCTGCTTGGACTTACTTCTCTTATGGAGAGAGGATCTCCCATGGATAAGGACACCACATCACTTGCCTTTATCTTTTCCTTGAAGACTAAACATATACATAACCGAAACAAATGTTTGATGGATCGATCTATTCTAATACCCTAACAAACAATTTTTGTTACTTAAGCAATTATGTCATTTTAGAAATTCTGTCATTAAAATTAAAACTTTAAGGTTAGATTTTTTTTTAATGAATGATTCTCTAAGGTTACGTATTTGAGTCACAAATTCTCATGATTCAATTTTGAATTTGATAATATGTGACGTTAGATGGCGTCCAATGATCCAACTAAACTAATGAAGGGACTTGAATGTGCTAATTGAGAGAAATAAATGTATTAATATATTACGTTATTAGATTTAAGGCAAATAAAAGGGACCATCCATATCAATGATTTATTTAATTTAAATAAGGTGACTATATATATTTAATAAAATAGTTTTTTAAAACTTGTACATAAACAATTTTTTTTATTTGTTTTTTTACATGGTGGTGTTATTAGACCTTAAGCACTGTGACTTAAAAAGACAAATACACATGTCAAACTAAGGATGGGATGATGGTTTTTGATTAATATAATGTATTATTTTAATTCAAACAATATAGAAAATTATACTGGCACATCTTATTCTATGAGGCAATTGACCTAATTATATTGTATTTAATACAGAGAATAAAGAAATTAGAACCATAGGTTATTTTTAACTATTACTTTTGATACACTAAAATCAACGGTTAGATTATCTTTAATTCTAATGCATTTTGATTGGAAGGCTATTATTGAATTTTAGTTCTCATTTTTTACAAAGTACTTTATAATATGATATTTAATATGATAAGATTTATTTGTCTACCATAGAAAAACTTATTATTACTGTATTACTAAAATAGCACGTTAGCACCTCCAAAACTCGAGTTGTGTAACCATATCTAAGCATCAAGTGAAAGAGTGGGGAGGGTACTGCATCTGTTGCAGCATGTTCCCCCCCCCCCCCCCCCCCCCTCCCCCCTCCTCTAACGGACTTATTGAGACAGATTTAATATTGAGACTTTTCTTTAAATAGGTTTTTTGTCCCATATGATTGGGTGTAATGTAACGACAATCATATGAGTGTGTGTGTGGGGGTGTATATTGAGTTCCACCACATTTGATCATCCTATCCCTTGGATTTAAAATTTAAAAATCTATTACTTATATTGATTTAAACTTAAATCACATGGCTTGGATGATCAACTGGTGGTGAATATTTACGTTCATATCCTTGTAATCTCTTATCCAATGCATTTAACTATATAGGGCCCATGGTCCATTTGATTGAAAGTCTCATAAAGAATCTTACTTTGAAAGTCTAACTCTTAAAGAAAAACAGTTTGCTTATGTGGCATGCCATGTGGTCAAGCGACATAGTATGCCACATAAGTAGACATTTTACATTTCAAAGTATGTCTTGCATTTACTTTGTCCAAAATAAAGAACATTTCCCGCCAAACGATTAGTCCGATGATATCTTTCATTGGTAAATAGTGCAATACTTCTTTCTGTATCTTTGTTATTCGAATATTGAACACCATAGCATGAATAGGAATGAAGCAGCAATAGCTCCTATATGCACTATTAAGGAGATCATAGCGAATAAGTCGAGACCTAACGAAAGAAGTAAACCTAAATTGTCGCAAACGCCCAATTGACTGTATGTCTTAAATTTTTCTTCTCTTTCCCCCCTTTTCCATCTTAAAGAGATTGGACATGAATGTAGTTGTTCTATGATGTAAACTTACTTTTTTGTCGACCTAACCTTTGATGTTTTCTACAGTTTAAAGAGTTGCGAGCCTGAGTTCCTTGTTTCTACTCCAGAAAGGCTTTGCGAGCTTATTTCCTTAAGGGCTGTTGACATATCTAATGTGTCATTATTGGTGAGCTAATTCCATCCATGACTTATTTGGAGTTTGCATACCTATGAAATTGTTCCATTTTGGTCCTCATGATTGTATTTCCTGTTCACCTTATATATTATTTGCACATGTAAATATCTAATCATCCTCATTATCTTGAGCCCTTATGCATTTGGGGTTTAATTTGTGATCTTCCTACACGTTAACACCAAAGCGGGGAAATAATGCTTTTGAAGACTAAACATTGCATATACTAATAATTAATTTTTTTATAGAGTTTAAACATGGTGCACCACATGGTACCATATGGCTGAAGTAACATCCTATTCACATCGTGGTCCTTGTTTGTTGTCCATTGGGTTGCTCTTTCCTTTTTAGGAGTCTCTTATTTTTTCTCAAAATTTTTAGAACAATTTTCTGGCAGGTGTCTCATATAAACATTTAGGTTGTTGAATAATTGCACTAAACACTGGCTAGGAAATGGTTGAAAGGTCTTTTGAGATGTGTGACGTTATTCAAGATCCAATAATTGTATGATTTCATTAGTAGGTACTAGTTACTACTCTTATGTGCTGTTCGAGTCTTTGGAGTTCAGCCAAAATTGACATAAATGCCAAAAAGGAAGCCATTTTGGTATGTCAACCCAGAAATGGCATAGGCTTGTCACGTTTTCATTCATACATATTTTCCAAACATTCCTTCCACAAGTGATCCAAGAGGAAGGGGTTTTGAAATAGAGGGAATTCCCTCTGTTTTCTTACGTGGCTAAGCAGAGTATGGATGACTGTGGCCAACAACAAGAGTATAGATGACTGAAGACCAATTACAAAATGTTGAGGATGAATGGATACCTAAGCTTCCAATGATGGTGTAATCTCTCTCTTCTATGGAGACATTTTTGCATCCTAGTTTGTCCCTGCAACATTTCAGGCGATTGGAGTAGAAAGTAGATCATTTAGGTCATATGTTAAAGTTTTGTGTGTGTGTGTGTTTTTTTTTTAAATAGCATTCTAGAACAACACAAGTGTTGTGGTTGTAGGGCACATTAGCCTTGCAAAGTAAAATAAGTTCTAGAAGATTAACCATATTAAAAAAGAAATTCATGTCATAGAAAGTTTCTACCCATCCAATCTAAGAGTATAAAATGAATGTTATTTGATTAATGAGAGGATTCAATTTGTTTCATCTACTTTATGACCTTAGATTATATAGGTAAAAACTTGACAACTGTAGTTTGTATGAGCTAATGTAGATATCGTATTCTTCATTTGGTAGTTTTTGTATCACTTGTAAATGTGCCACCTACCATTGGCTTTTTAAAAAAAATAAAAAAAGCCCTTCAATTTTTTTGTATGAGCCTTTCTCTATTTCTCTGGGCTTTACATGAGGGATTGTGGAATTAAAAGATTCAGGTCTCTATTCATATCAGACCTAACAGATTTATTCTAACTCCTAGTTCTGGGTCTTTAAAATTTCGAGTCATTAATTCTTTTCTCTTTTATCCTTTATCCCTTTTTGAAATTTGTTCTTTAATTTAGTGATGAGAATAAATAGTGTGTTTTGCATATGGTGTAATTTATTTAAAGGGATAGCGGTGGGAATGGGTTTGGATCAGTAAAAAGAGAGATACACCCTAAGTGTGAAAACAAAATATGGAATACATAACATGATCTAGATGCTAGTCATAATGTAAATCTACTTGTGTAAGTAAAGAATCATTCAATCTAGAAGAAGGTTAAACAATAATTTATGTCAACTAAATAATAATTATACAATATCATTTTAATATTATTATACAATTAATAAGTTTAAAATAACTAAATAAGAAATTAGTCAAAGTCCTAGCTTTTGAAAGATCTAAATTTTTTTAATAAAATTTAAGTAAATTACAACTAAACACCTACCTTAAGCATTTCTAGAAAATTCAACTTAGGCAATCCGAACAATTTTTTAGCGTTTTTAGGGCATGATATTTTCTTGAGAATTCACTATAAATCTATTTTCTTTAATTCTAGGAAATACATGAATGATATTTTGGTTATGTTCACTCAAGCAAAATATCCCCTTAGCTACATGATAAAGTAGTAAATTATGCTCTCTCTCTCTCTCTCTCGTAATATAGGAAACACCAAGGTTGTCAAACTCGAATCATAAATAGTAAGATTCATAACGTTTTTTTCTAAAATTATTATATATACTATAATTACATATAAAATGGCATAGAATAATAAGGTATAAATATAAATATTATCTTTTTATGATTTTAGATATAAATATTATTAGAAAACTGTATTTTTAATTTTTTATATTGTAATCAAATACAATATTACATAATACAGTATAGTAGAATACAGACCCCAAAAAATGATTGCAGTATACAGTTACTCTGTACAATATTACTGTTAATGGAAGAAAAAAAGAAACCTTTAAGTCATTAACAATATTGTACTACTGTTAATATACAATATTTTATATTGTATTACTGTTAATAGGAAGAAAATCTGGAACCCTTTTTTGTAGTACAGTATTGTACAGTATACAGTTTGAAAATCTGGAACCTTTTTTTTTTTGCAGTACAGTATTGTACAATATACAGTTTGAAAATCTGGAACCTTTAAGTCATTAGCAGTCCTCGCCAGAGGACCTGCAAACTTAACCCCTTTACTTCATTCCATAGCATACCATTTGGGAATGTAAATAACGAGAAGGAAAAGAGAAGTAAATAACAAAAACGAAAAGATTGGGTTAGCGAAAAGAGAAGAAGTTTCCAGAGACGACGATGAAGAAAGTAAGAAAGGAGAGGACAACGATGAAGAAGAGAAGAAGAAGAAGAAGAAGATGATGATGAAAGAGGAAAGAGGTTGAAGGAAAAGAGAAGAAGGTTTTCAGAAGAAAAGAAAAACGGAAAACAGATAACTTCTAAAAAAAAAAAAAGCATACCTGGACTTCGTTCGAAGGCTTGGACTTGCAGATGAAAGCAGATAGGAGGAAGGCTGGCAGAGGCGATAGTTTCCAGATGGTTTGCAAAGGTGATGGAAACTTTCTTTGCAGAGTGGCGATAGCAGAGAAGACTTGCAAGCGATGGAAGTTTTTTCTTTTTTTTTTTGCATAGTGGTGATTGGGATTTTTCGATGAAAGACTTATATACCAAAGTAGGTATTCTTTAAATAGGATGTAAAAAGATATCTTTTTATTTTCCAAAAATTTCTATTATCCAAAACATGCACATCCTTCCCTCTTCCTTTCTTTCTTCCATCTGCATTGTATGAGACAACGATTCTACTGAGTTAACTCGTATGATTTGCGAGTCAACCCAAAGTCGTGTGATTTTTTAGCAATCTTGATTCTTGATGCGAGTCGACTCTCTAAATGGAGTCGAATCGTGCGATTTTGACAACCTTGGGAAATACATGTACGGCATTTTGGTTATGTTCACTCAAGCCAAATGTTTCCTTTGCTACATGATAAAGTAGAAAAATATGCTCTCTCTCTCTCTCTCTCTCTCTCTCTCTCTCTCTCTCTCTCTCTCTCACGCGCACACACACGTACACATACATCCACCAAAAAAAAAAAATTTAATGAATTATGAGCTATATAATTTCCATCAAGTTGTGTTGGTGGTGGTTTCTCAGCTTGTGACCTATTTTGTGTCCCTACTACCTCCAAAGTGGGTTCACCATAAATAGTACTATCTTGTAGGAAAACAATAATTCAACAATAGGTCTATGATTTTTTTTTTTAAATAGTTACAATTACATTTTCTACTCAATATATTATTAGCCACTAGTATACATGTTTGCAAGTCCCATTGGTCCCACAATTTGGCTCTTTGGATTAAGAACATTATTGATATTGATTTGATGAAGACAGAAAATAATGGTTATGCATGTGTCTTGAAGTATCTAAGTGAGTGTGCCTAGCAAATTAGCCTTGTGTCTAACATGTGCCTTACGCCTTAGGTTATAGGATTCTTTGGGGCCTTCGGTTGCACCCTGTGCCTTGGTTAGAATGGTTAGTTGTTTGTGTTTCTTTAATCAAATCTTCATATCATATTGCTTGCTATTGATAGTTTGAAGAACATTTTGCTTCTGATTGTCCATTCACATTTTTGTTGAAAGAGTTCTCTGTCATTTGCTCCTGTTTTTTATTTCTTAATTTTTTTAATATACCAGGTTTTTGATGGATTGGAAAGTTTTGTCGATGATGGTCTGTCAGAAACAATAACGTCTATCAGGGAATGTGTCCTTGGAGATTCTCAGGTGGTTATTTTCAGTGACTGCTCTGGTGACTCATCTACTTCAGTGGGAAAAAATTTATTGAGGGGCCCTGTATCTCGATTGTCACTGGAATTCTATAAATGATACAAGTTGGTGCATCTCTTACATATCAGAAGAAAGACTGAAGGTATGTGTATTTATGAGTTATGCCCATTGTTTTTCTTCCATATCTGGACATTTAACTTATAATTGGATAAGGTTGCCATTGTTCATTTGCCTGGGGTCCGCCAATCATCATTTTTTTATGTTTTAGGTGGATCTTTCTCAATCTCATTCTTTGTATGAGTTATATGCAAAGCCTTGAATCTTAGAGTAGAAATGGAAGAGGAAAGGGGAATAAGAAGGGTTGGTCTTGATGAATTTGTGCTTGTACAATTGAAGAGCATGATCCTAATACTAATGCTGATACATACAAAATAGTATCCTCAGTAAACCAGTAAAAGAGGGGCAATAGTACAGGAAATTGCTCTTGTTACTCTCAGTTAAGCTCATGATGCATTGAAAAATAGCGTTGGGACTTGGTCAACATGTTGGGTTAAATTGAGCCATCAGATGAGGTTTGGTGAAGTTAGCTGGTTGACAATTGTTTAGACAGAGAGAGCCTTGACAAAGATGTGGATTACTGAGGTCGATGCATTGAAAAATAGCATTGGGACTTGGTCAACATGTTGGGTTAAATTGAGCCATCAGATGAGGTTTGGTGAAGTTAGCTGGTTGACAATTGTTTAGACAGGTTAGATGTGGCAATTGGTCATGTCGGGTCGGGTTCAAGTTGAGTCTTATTTGGTTTGGGTCTATTTCGCGTCTTGTTAAATGGGTCAAGTCAGTTTGAGTTTGTTTTGGATTTGGGTCGGGTTAGGTTTACCCATTTACTTGACTAAAGAGACTTCTCTACCAAGTCACATACTAAGACTACCCATTAAATGAGTGTAGACCTCATACAGTTGCATGTGTGACAATAATCGGGTCAGTCGGGTCTACCTATTTATAAATGAGTTTGGATCAAGTCGGGTCATATATTAAACGGGTTGAGTCATTTATCAAAACAGGTCGGTTTGGATTGGGTCAAGTTTGCTAGGTCTAAGCCTAATATTGGAATAGGGCTCCTAATGGGAGATTGGAGAACCCATTCTCAATGGGAGACTCTACATTTATCATAGACTGGGTCCCACATGATTAGGCAAGGACTTCATAGGTGATACAACTGAATGGAAACTTCTCAATTTGATCATCATAACCTTGTGAAATGAGATATGAAAAACAACAGTTTATAGCAATCAAAATTTTAAAGTCAAAATTACGAGGCTAAGATGATCAGATGGGGCTCAATTGTATATAGCTAATGCATTTGTCATTTTCTATATTTTCCACCAAAAAATATGTAAATCACTTCAATATTTAAAGAACATCCTCCCTAGATAGGGAGACTTGAGAAGTCTCCCTCGAGTTTTTTATTTGAATAAGTGTAGATGGAATTTTCAAATGAAAACTACACATAATAATAACAAAATAAAATATCATGTACATATTTTACTCTAGATGATCAAGTTATATACGTTTATTGTACTTAGGTTTTGAAAAAAGAACAAGTGTAATGATATTTTATCAACTTGAAAAACAACACAGCGTTTACACATATATAACAAGGATTCTCTAAGAACAATTCTAATGAGATTCTCGTGAGAACAACCAATGGGCGCCACTTGGGCCCACATGGATAGATGGGTTTGAAAGGCACTGGACTTCTGTATACTATAAATTTTCATCTTGATTAGATAAGAGAAATCATATTTTTTAAAGCTCTCAAAGTTGTACATTTATCCAACGGAAGAAATTTATAAAGCTAGATCAATGGGCTTTAGAAGTCAAATTTGTGTCAAATTGTGTATGGGTGCAACTCATGGGAGTAAGTGGGTGTGGGGGAAATTAGATCCATTAAGTCTACTGTAGGCCCCAAAAATCAAAGTTCTCATGAAAGTCGTGTAAGAACTATTCTTAGGGGATCATTGTTATAGACTTATGGATATATTATAAATTGGTAAAAATCCCAAAAAAAACTAGACCCCATGAACAACATGGCCATTTAGGATCATTCCAAAAAAAAGAGGACATTTATGCCTCTGTTTTTGTTTGTATTTACTAACTAAAACTGTAGTTAAATGCCTAAGCAAACAGTTGTTGGCTATTTGAGTATGTTTTGTTCATTTCACAACCTTATTACTTGTATGGAGTTGAATCTAGGTTCATGTATTAATCTCAAGGCTTCTTCATTTCATTTGGTAGGGTAAGCTGAGCTCAAGCATGTTATGTATCCATTTTTATTCCAATTCTTGTTTTTATGCCAAAAAATATTAGCCTTCATGTCACTTTGAGCCATGATCTCTCTCTTCCAAACCTTATGATTTGTGACTTCTTGCTTGATTCTTTGGATTCAATCTAATGAACATAATCTAATCGCCAATCCATTTATCAAGTGTCCAAGCATTCACCCAAATGCCTATCATCTATGTAGATGTTGGTGTACCCCAACTTTATTGACAGAACCTAATGGTACTAGCACCACTGGTCCAATCAAACGAATGTCTCCATTGTTTCTTTTTGTATCATGTGATATTACTAGCCTCAAATGGAAAGAGGAAGAAAAATTAAAATGGAGAATATGAACTGATTTCTACCATAACAATGTAGTGTTGGAATATCAAATTACATGGTTGATACATCATTTGATTTGACATGTACGGCCCTACTGTGCACCCTCTTCACAACTACCGCAAGTGACCACTAGATTGCACCAAGGAGATTCCAAATAGTGCCAATAACTTCACATTGCTAAAAAGATTCAAGACATCACCAAGAGCAACCTAACTTGCACACCTTAATTAAATAACCAGTTCACATTCTCAATTATGCGTGAGAACAGATTTGTGTTATGTAAAAAGGATGGTGCAGATTAATTGGACAACAAAAATGACATATGCCAGCCAAGAAATGAATTCCTGAATTTTAGATCCATATTGTAGAATTGACATTTCTAGAACTTCTGGAAGAGCAATAGACAGGAGGGAGTTCTAGTATCATGGAACTGGTTGGAGCTGAATACATATTGAAAAAGCAAAATAAGAGTAGAATAACTGGTGTTTGAAACACTGGCTTTGGAACATCTGGTGACGCTAAAATTGCTTTCTCTCATATGATTTCTCTGAAATGAAACTAATTAATTATTTTGTTCACTTCAAATTTGCAGTGAGAAAAAGAGATGGATGCGGATCATGAAGAGAGGGTGTCCAAATATTTTTAGGGAACTTGAATTTTTGTGTGCGCATTGAATTCCCCCTTTATCTATGAGTACGACAGGGTTCTTGCAAAAAGGGCAAGCCACACTGTATACAATTGCTCTATTAGGCGGATGCTTTGTCGATGAGGCCATTGATCAAGGTACTTGAAAAGTTTGCTCAACAACTGCTCTTCACCCCCGAGACATGATTTTGATTCTTCATCGTCAATTTTGGAACACAAAGTTGATTAAAAGTTTTGTATCCTCTTATGTTCTTTACATATACTTTCCTAATTTACATATGATTTTCCATGTATCAATATCCTCCAGCTTCATAAAGTAGGTACTGTAGGCTGATGGTCATTATCTGACAAAAACGGTCTGGAGTTTGATGTTGCTTGGCTTGTCTTGATGATTTTGTTTTTTACCTGGGATACCCATTAGAATGATATATGTAATGCAATCTGTAGCCCAGATACTGAATTCCAATGGAAGTCAGGTTGTAGTCAATTCCATATGGGTAGAATGGTCAGGGACGGATACTCATGACACAAATTGAGTTTTACCAGGGTAGAAGTAAATGTGCTCCTTGTTGCATCAAGGTTTTCAGTTAGATCATGCTCTCCCCTTCCCCACACACAAAGGTAATGACATTATATCCTCTGATGAAGACCTTGATCGGTAACTAGAAATGTGGACTATGAAACTCCCATACTATGAGGGGTTGGCTTGGTGGTAAAAAAATATGATTAATTTAGAGAGAGAATTATAAGGAAAATTTTGATTTCTATGATGAGATTAATTTAAAGATCTAAATTTTTCACAACTTATAAAATTCCAGTTTCATATATATATTTTTTCATATATGTTGATTGTTTCTTGTGGGATCAACCTCTCACTATTAACGTTATACTATACATGGTCTGTACGTTTGTGAGTAAGAAACTTAAAATTTGCACAAGAAGTGTCTGAACGATCTTTGCGTATTAATAAAGGTGTGTTCGGATGATGGACTTCTACTCTAAAATGTGTCAGAACGTTCGAATGCACAAAAATCATTCTACCCTTCGTTCGGACATTGTAGAGGAATCTTTGTTTTTAAAAAAATCGAGGGATGAAATGGTAGTTTACAAGAATTTCGAAGTTGCATTTCTGTTGAAAGAAAACTCCTGTGTCTATATGGCTAGTCATTTCTTATGTTACTATTTTTGAAACATTTTTTTATAGATCATAGTTTATGATTTTTTGAAGAGAATAATAACTATAATTATAAACAATAGTTATATAATTATCTTTAAAAACAATGTTATTATTAAGCTTTAACATAAAAAATATTCATGAATAATTTCTCACAAAGCTAAATTTATATATATTTATTTATATAATTTCATCCATAATTTAAAACTTTAAAAGTTGAATTAATATTGGGGAGGAAAAAAAGTGCTCGTTAGGAGCAACATATTTTACTCTAGAAAAGAGAAACCAACGGGTTGAAGTGACCTCGCATCTCCTCATTCTCGTGGGTCGTGCCCTAAAAGTCTAAAACCTCACTCCACCCAAAGGCCAAACCAACGTCCCCATTCTTTTGTTTCAAATGAAAAATAGGAAAAGCCAAGCAAAATTGAGATGAGATAAAGAAGAAAAGCAGTAAGAAATTTTCTCTCTATCTTCTTCTTCTGCTTCGATCTTCTTTCTTTTATTTTTTCTTTTCTGGCTCTCGATTTTTCTGTCTGAGAAAATCGTGCTCTAAAATTGGGTTTCCAAACGTGGTGAACTGCGGTTCAAGGTTTTATCTAGCAAAACCATGATGAACCGCAGTTCAGAAAGGTTTTTTGCGCCTTAACATATCAGAAGGTTTTTCTGCTGAGTTGAATAGTTGAGAAGACGGTCATGGTCGAACCTCCAGTGCGAACTCGGCATGGTTTGATTCTGATGCACTGGGGTCGAGCACTACCCACGGCCCTCGAACAAACCCAAGAGTTGCTGGATGGGTCGAGCAAGGCACTCGACTGGTCGAACCCTAATGCTATGGACCATTTAATCCAACTATGTTTAGACTTTGGGCTTTCGGTCCATTTAATCCACAGAAAAGGTTCTACACGAAGGTCCTGTGATGGGTCATGTGTGGTTCATTAAACTTGGGTTTTAGGGTCAACTATGGTCTAATATACCTGAGGGGGTTGCCAAAACATGGAGAGATCTACAACATGCAACTGGACTTCAATCTAGTCCTCAGCAAAAGCTTGACCTTTGATTAACCATCTTCATTTTCCCATAGGCAAGGTTCAGACTTAGTCACAGAATTGACAAATTGGAGACAGAAAACCAGGGCTCTAACAGAGGACTATTTACTGAGAGAGAAAAAATGATATTTTCCTATCTTTTTAAGAATTCATTTTTCATGAGGGGATAGGAAAATAAAAATTTTGATCTAGAAAACCAAGATGTCAGATTTGTCCAACTCGACATGAGGCTGGATTTCATAGTACTGATTAGATAATATGAGTAGTGAAAGTTCTCGGGGATGCTAGAACACGATGTTAGATTGACTCTAGAGGAGGGGATGAATAGGACAATCACCACTTTTTATGGTCTTCACAAATTTCTTGATTAATTAAAATTATTTACGGCGGATTAAACAAATTAATCAAGATAAGTGTGTTGTGTGATACAAGAGTGTGTCAATATGAGATCAATCACACAAGCAAAGACCAAACACCTATAACACCATATTTATAGTCAGAGTAAACCATTCTACATACACTCTAAGGACTCACCCAACCTTGGGTTATTCCGAATTCACTATGTAGGGACTTGCACCCTCACAAATAGAGTATGAATTCCACCTATATCAATTGACTCAGAATTTCACCTAATCCCTAGGATTTTGAAAGGTTCGACCTACTTCGGTCTACGTCTTTGTCCCTCTATTTTTTTATAGTGGTTCTAAAGTACACCCTCTATAATCCACTGTACAAGATTGATTTATAAAAAATGAAATAAAACTGAAGCACTTGCCTTTGTAGATCGATTCCAATATATATGTGCTTTTGAAACTTCTTCCCAATGTGATCTCGTATATTGACGAAGATGTGCTATGTGTAGAGCAATCACAGTCCTTGGGAAGTTTCTAGGAAATTGGAGGTCCAATGTCTATCCTAGATTGTTTGCCTTTCCTCTCTCTCTTAATCTTAATCAAACCTTGATTGGATTCTCTAAGTTGATTCGCCTATGTCGAGTACAAGGAGAGAGGTTGGGGGGGGCTTGGGTCTCTAGGAATGCCTTAGTATATTTTCTTATCAAACTCTCCAAACCCAACTCAAGAGAGTTTGAAGAATATATAGGCAAATGAGAAAACTGACCGTTGAGCCAGGTGATACATCGTCAGGGTTGATGTGTCCTCCTTTGAATAAGGCCGTTGTAATATGACTTTGCGCAATGATTATGTTCTCAACAAAACTATTTCAAACACGCACGATATATTGAGCAGATCGATGTGTCCTCTAGCTAAGACACGATCAATATACAAAGTCGATATATATTGACTAAAGGCTTTCGGAGTTTTACAATCTGAATAGTTTCAGCCTTTCTGGAAATATCGACACACACACTGTGTCTGAAACTTCTCAGGATATATCGACTAGCACGGTATACACCATCTGAGAGTAAACTCGAAATACAGAGTTTTCTACAGACAGAACTCTCGCAACCCAAGGGGACACATCGATTTTAGTCGCTGTGTCTTGGAATGAAAAATTCCAAAACCAACATATCGATTCACAATATGTGTCGACTGGGGGTTGCTCAGTACATATCGTCAAACTCGATATGTATAAAGAATTTTAGCCTTTTGACAGGGAAAACAGTCCAGAACCATTTCCAGAAATCTGGACATATCGACCTGGTCAATGTATCCTCTTGGGAATACGATAGTTATGGAAGTTTTGAATCTTTTGGTTCTTTCCACTATCAAGAGCTACACTTAAGGCTTGACCAACAACAGGTCTAAGTCTAGACTAGGTCCATCTAAGGTGTTGGTTCCACCTATGGTCATCTATGATCATTTTACCTTTGGAATTGCCATACACTTAGTGATGATGAATCTACACTTGATCTTATTTCTTTGAACTTTGGATTTAATATTCATCACTTGAGTCTTGTTTCATTGCTTCAACCTTCCGAGGCAAGGCTTCACCTAAGTCATGAAATTGACAAATAGGTGACTCGACAAGTCGGGGCACTAACAATCTCCCCCTTTGTGAATTTCCATGACAAAACACCTAGAAACTAATGAATACAGACTCGATGACTTTGCCCAACCCATATTTGAATACAAAAGATACAACAGTTATGATTACATATTCAATGAAAAAAATCCTAGACTTTATATTTCAAGATGCGACCTTCATCTTACTTAGCTTGCAAGCTCCATTGTGATCATGTACATGTAAATACACAAACAATGCAAACTAGGTGGCAGCATAGGTCTCCCCTCCAAATGTTAGTCCATAAAGCACAATGTGCTCCCCCATAACAAATGGACTAAGACCCCTTTTAGTCTTGATTAAACTCCCCTTTAATAAAAAACTATCCTCCTTTCCCCCCTTAACTTAAGCTTTCTTTCAAGCTTCCAAAATCTCCTCCAAAGCTTACATCAAGTTTCTAATATTTCTCCCCCTAAGCTTCATAGAGTTTCAAAACTTCTTCCCCTTTTTGTCATAAAGTGACAAAGAGTAATAAACACAAATATACCACATTTAGTGTGCTTCAACACTTCCCAATTATTGGACTAAGAGGAGATGGAGAAGGAGGGACAAGGGCCACATGCATTTTCAAGAATTGTACAATTTTTGAAAACATAAGTTATGCATCCAAACAGGAAGGAATCACTCATACACGAAATATTCCATTAATGAACCTATGAGTGAACACAAACATGAACTAAATAAATTATACACCAATTTGAGCACATAGTTCATGAAAAACAAGGATGATGCCAAATCATATACCTATATGAGCACAATGCATCAACTAATGTAAACTAATTCATTAAAAAAAAATACCAATTGAGTTCAATGAATGAACAAACATCCTATCCTTGGAATCCCATTATACACATGGAAGCTTGTTTCTTCCCTTAAACAATCCAAGGTGTGCTCTCCTTTTCTCAATAATGTGAGAGCACAATGCACCAAGTCCAATAACACTTGGACCAGTTAACCATGTTGGCTTTCATTACCAAAACCCATTTGGTTGTAAGATTTACCTTTAGAAGATGAAAGCCACACCATAGGTGCATACACTAGGTTGCATTTAAACCTCATTTGACATTTTCCAAAAAAAAAACATTTGGAGGTTTAAATCATGAATGCAAGCCAAATACATTTGAAGAAGAAATATTTTCCTTGTTTGAACATTTCTTCAAAACACATTTCCAATGTCTAATGATTTTCCAAGATAATGCATTACTAAGACATAGAAATAACAATAACACATCCCTATAAGATTCACCAATTTTGAGGGATGAAGAGTATGTGCTTATGATGCATGTAGGTCACAAGACAACAAGTTTTGCAACTCAACCTTTGAATGCCAATGTAAGCCAATACATTCACACAATTTTGTGCCATTTGAATATTCAAACCATTCCACTAATATAGGCACAGAAACTTGGATCTTGGATCAATATTCCATTATAAGTCCAATTTGAAATTTTTGATCCAATCCAATCCAATAACCTTAGGCATTTTTAATTTACCATTTGAAAGTCCATTGCCCATGTGTGATGTCATGTGATAAGGCATTCTTAGGTTTAGCAAAACATGATGCTTATGAACCACAATCATTCCTCAAGACATATATCAATGATGAGAATAGGAATGAGGGTACAAACACACAAAACATATATTCATTTCACATATTATATGCCAATAATAAGCACGGAAATGAAGTATGAAAGATATATGACATGCAAAAATATACGCCAATGATAAAAGCTCATGACATGCCATATCCAACAAACACTTGCAAATACATTTTCAAATGCACTAAAATATACCAATAAGAAAATGTGCAAGTGACAAATGAACATCCATACAAGTGTTTGACAAATTTTATCCCCATGCTTATAATCACTTTTACCATCCAAACAAGAATACTCCAATGATGTTCTAAAATCTTTGAATGGTACATGAATGGATTACTTTTTGAACATTTGATCATATTTGGATCAACAATACCATTCACAAGCATGGAGCAAGTTTCATTCCATAAGAGATTCTCAAATTTTAAATTCATGGAATGAATCACAATTTGTACGTGCACAAGATCATCTCACAAAACAAGATACTACCAATATAGTATAGAGATGGAAACATATAGTGCAAGCACATACAAGAAATACACGAGACAATGCACAATAATCATTCATTCCCAAAACATGTACAAATAACTTAACATATGGAATGAGACGAAATAAGATATATTCCAAAAATTAAGGCGTTTAAGTGCAAGTGTTGATGTTTTAAATTTGTAATTCTCGCAAGTGCACGAACCATGTATGGTATAGCTATTGAGTGCGAGGTCGAACTGAAAGGAAAATCTCAAAATAAATGAATTTCAAATTAAATTTGTGTTCCTTTAAAAAGAGTTATTTTTAAGAATTAGAACCTTTATATGAGTCATGTGTCAGCAAATAAGATGTGTGAATTAATTGTCCTTGATTTAAATGGTGAATTAAATGATAATCTTAATCATACGTCAAAATAACAAGTTATAAGATTTAAGTACCACATCTTCCTATCTTTAATTGCATGGATTTTTGAGAGAGTGATTAAAGAGAAAGAGAATCAAAGAATTAAAGAATGAATTAAATAATTAAAGAATGAATTAAAGAATTACAGAATTAAAGATTAGATTTATACAAGATTTTGGGTTAAAACAACTATTGCACAACAAACATAAGATTTAACATAATTAAAAGACAGAAAATTAAATTGCATGAAAATAAATGATTGAAATTAAATAGTGCAGTTACGGAAAAAGTGTTTGTTTGGAATAAACCGTTCATCACCCAAGATGTATAAATAAAGTCAAGTCCTAGATCTGAAATTCACTTAAAGATCTAAAATACAATTCATATTTATTAATAAAATAAGATTCACAACTTTAATTTAATTAATCAAAACCTTAGTAATCATGATTCAAGGCTTACAATCAAAATCCTAACTATTGCATACGCTCATATTCAATCAAATAAATAAAAGTTGTGTTCTTGAAATTAAAAATAAAATAATCATAAAAGTATTTTAGAAATTGGATGTTACAGGGTTCTAAATGAATGCTTTACTATATTAAGTGGAAGAATTAAAGTACAAGGCTTTTATAAATTAAATATAATAAGGACAACATAATAAGATAAAAATTTACACTCTCACTTGTAAATTCGTATGATGCTCCTTGTCTTATTGTCTTTTGCTTCAGCCTTTAGTTCTCTTGAATTCCAAGTCATATTCGAATTTTACCCTTGGGGTAATGAGGTATTCATAGGTTTTGAAAAGAGATGGATGACATGGATTAAATCAAGGTTTAAATTGGGAAATCAATGGACTGGATTGAATCTAAATGTGAATGGGATGGGGATTAAAGCTTGATTTTTAGGGTTACACAAGGAGGGTCACACGGTTTTTGTGTGGCTTTCCTTAGTGGCTAGGTCAAGGTGGAGAGAAGATAGGAGATTGGGAGAGAAATTAGAAATTAGATTGGTTTGGGATTGGGAAAAATCATGTGGGATACTTGGGGATTGGATTATGAGGTGTGTTTGGATCTTAGGGATGTATCTAGATGGTTTTTAGTTTAAGTGCATAGAGAGGTTTTAGGTTGCAAAAATTATGGGATGATGAGGTGTGATATGCGCATGGAGGCTAACTTGAACTACAAGTTGTTCATAGCTTAGGGTTTATGAATGGAGGGCTTTAGATTAAATGTGTTTTGATCTAACGACTCTAAGGTATTTTGGGTAAAATAATTATAGGAATGGGTAGATGGTTGATGAAGGGTTTAGATGCATAGGTGGATCTTAAATGGATGATGAAATGCATGATATAAATCTAAGGAAATGTGTTTATGTGATGGATGCATGTGGAGGCTCTAGGGTTTCTAAGAGATGAATGAATGGATGTGATTGGATTACCTAATATTAATGGCTAAGATGATCAATGCATGAAATGAATGTAAGGATTAATAGGTGATGCATGCATGAACACTATCTAAGGTTAAGATGATCATGATGATGATGGATGACCTAGATCTAACGATAGATGAATGGATGGGTTAGATTTGATGGTGGATCTGCTGTTTGACCTAATTTGGTATGTGAGATGGATGGTTAAGATCTAAGATGGAAGTTGGATGGTGTGGATGTGAAGTTGGGTTATGGGTTGGACTTAGGTAAATTCAAACATGGACCATGGAGTTCATTGGACTTGGGCTTTGGATTTGGATCTAGACCTCAACTCAAGCCCATTTAAATTGGATTTGAGAGCTTGGGCCTTAGTTGGACTGGGCGTACACACTGGCCTGGCCCAGAGTGTGAAATGCGCATGGGCTTGCATGTGGCTTGGCCCATTGAAGCTTTGTGGAGCATAGCTTGGCCCATTTGAACTGAATCTTGGCCCAATGACTTGAAATTCAGGCTTTGGCACTTGGATTGCAGCTTTTAACCTCTATAATTAAATAATTATTCAGCCACTTTAAATCTAAAAATTATTAATTAATCATAGACTATCATATCTAGATTAATTAATTTACATGAAAATTCTAGAAAGTGACATAAAATAATTATAATAATTTTATGTCTCCTCTTTAAAGTTTTAAACTTGCAATCTTTTGTTTTTTTAACTTGATTTTCCTAAACTTTCTATTTTTTACTACAAAATTGACAAACTATATTAAATGCATCATTATATTCAAAATTGAGGATTAATTGGCCCAATAATCAGGAGTAAAAATGTAAGATTTCAGTGCTCAACACCCATCATTTATCAAATTCATCTCATCTATCCAATAGTAAGCCATTAGATTTAAACCCATTTAATCATAGTCATCCATTCATAAAACCCTAGATTTAGATTAACTTGGAACCCAAGCAAGCCTCCACCTATCCATTCAAATTTTCCTTGTCATGAACACATCATCACCAATCTTCACAACCCATCACACGATTTTCTTATATCCCATTAGATCCCATTCGAATTTCACACTAAGGAAATCCTCCATGTAAAATTCGACCATAGCAACCCAATCCCATGATTTTCGAATTTCCTTGCTTAAGTCCCAAGTCACTAAATTTGTGTATACCCTTTGAAATTCCCTTTCTCATAATGCTAGAATATGATTGACCTAGAGGGGAGAGAGAGAGAGAGGGAGAGGGGGGGGGGGGGGGGGGGTGAATAGGTCAATCTCAGTTTCCATGGTGTTTACAAACTTCTTGATTGTTTAATGTTTAAGTGCAGCGGAATAACAACATTAATCAAGAGATTTGTTTAGTGTAATAAATTGTTTATAATTTCTTTAAACAATCACACTAAGTTTCGAACCCTTTGCATATTGTTTGATTATCTATGATTGTGCACAATTTATAAATAAAGATAATCAAATGCAAAGTGATGTGTGTTGAGAAGAGTGCTTAAGTACTAAACACAAACACACAAAGATCAAACACTAGAAGACCAAATTTATAGTGGTTCAGTTAGCCAACCTACATCCACTGTTAGGACTCGTTCAACCTTGAGGTATCCCCAAATCCACTAAGTGGAGACTTACACCTTCACAATTAGAGTAAGAATTTCACCTCACTCAATTGGCTGAGAATTCCACCCACCACTGTGCCAAAGACGACGCTCTAGAATTTTTTATAGTTGTTTCGGAGCCAATCCTCCTAAATCCATTTTCGGGACAAAAGTTTTCAAATAAAATTAAAACTAAGAAGCACTTGCCTTTGAAACTCTTTCTCATTGATGTATGCTTCTTGAAGATACACTTAATGTGTGCCGACATTTAACCTTATAGCCGTCGTATAACAATCACAATTCTAGGGTGACAAGGAAACTGATTTTACCAAAGTTTTTCTAGTTTATTATCATTTCTCCTCTCTCTCTCACAAACTCAATTCATATGATTGATTGTATTTGATTCCCTAAGTGTAAGCACGGAGAGAGAGAGTGAATCACTGAGGGGTCGAACCAGAAGACTAGTTTATGGACTTGAAACTCTGTCAGCATGGTGTTGCCCAGACCGAGCCTCTCATATGGACCGACCTATCGGTGCCATGACTATTGACACATCGACGACATCGACATGTCGACCTAGAACGGATTATACCATTGGGAGTGCATTTTAATGCGCAACGGTCGGGTTGTTGAAGGTTAATATTTCTAATCACCGACCCCTCAGTGCGACCGATCTGTCGGTACATGACCGTTGCTGGAACTGGTTGCCTTATCTATAAATACCAATCTTTATGCAACCAGTTGGCATCCTTTCGCAAATCGGTTGGACCCTCATCATTATTAGTGAGCTTAAAGAAGGGCCAACAAAAGAATCACTCTCTCTCGTTCCTACATTTGGGGAATCTAATACAACCAATCATACGAATTGAGTTTGTGAGAGAGAGGAAAATATAATAAACTAGGAAAACTTTGGTAAAATCAGTTTCCTTGTCACCCTGAGATTATGATTGCTTTACGACGGATGCAAGGAGGAGTGCCGACACACATTGTGTGGATCTTCAAGAAGCACACATCAACGAAAAAGAGCTTCAAAAACAAGTGCTTCTTGGTTTTAATTTTTATTAAAACCTTTGTCTCGAAAGTGGATTAAGGAGGATTGGCTCTGAAACCACTATAAAAACTTTAGAGCTTCGTCTCTAGCACAGTGGTGGGTGGAATTTCCAGTTGATTGAGTGAGGTGGAATTCCTACTCTAATTGTGAGGGTGTAAGTCCACACTTAGTAGATTTGGGGATAGCTCAAGGTTGAGCGAGTCCGAAAAATGGATGTAGGTTGAGTAACCAAACAACTATAAATTTGGTCTTATGGCTATTTGATCTTTGTGTGTTTGTATTTAATATTTAAGTACTCTTCTCAACACACATCACTTTGCATGTTGATTTTCTTATTTTACACATTGAGTATAAGCATCGATAATCAAGCAATATACAAAGGGTTATAAACTTAGTATGATCGTTTAAAGAAATTATAAACAATTTATCACACTAAACAAATCTCTTGATTAAAATCCGCTGCACTTATACTCGAAGCAATCAATAAATTTGTAAATACCATAGAAACTGGGATTGACCTATTCACCCCACTCTATGGTCTATCATGTTCTAGCACCGAAGGGAACTTTCAATCAGATCAAGTCAAGGACGAGGATATAGAGAATACCACTTTCAGAACTCAGTATGGATTGTATAAATATGTGGTGATGCTTGTTGGACTAACCAATGCACCGGCAGTGTTTATGGATTTGATGAATCGAATCTTTCGTCCATACTTGGATAAATTTGTAATTGTCTTCATTGAAGACATTCTTATTTATTTTACCAGTAAGGAAGAACTTGCCGAACACTTGCGAATTATTCTGGACACATTGAAAAAAAAAACAAGTTGTTTGCAAAAGCTAACAAGTGTGAATTTTGGTTGTCCAAAGTGAAATTTTTGGGCATGTAGTGACAACAGAAGGTATAACAGTGGACCCAGCAAAGGTAGCGGCAGTAAGAGAGTGGAAGGCTCTAAAGAATGTCACAGAAATTCGGACTTCCTTGGATTGGCTGGATATTATCATAATTTTATCATGGACTTTTCAAATATTATAGCTCCATTTACTCGGTTGACTAAAAAAGGAATCAAGTTTGAATGGACAGAACTGTGCAACCGAAGGTTTGAAGAGCTAAAATAAAGACTCATAACAGGTCCCATCTTAGCTCTACCAAAGCGAGGCAATGGATACGAGGTATTTTGCGATGCTTCAGGGGAAGGACTCGAGTGCTCTCTTACTCAAGGTCCACATGTAGTAGTGGCCTACGGATCCCAGGAGTTAAAAATCAATGAACAAAATTATCTCATCCATGATCTAGAATTGGCCGCAGAGGTCATCACACTCAAAAGTTGGTGACATTACCTCTACAGAGAAAAGTTTGAGGTATATTCGGGTCACAAGAGTTTGAAATACTTGTTTGATCAGAAGGAATTCAATTTGAGACAGGGACGATGGTTAGAGTACCTCCAGGATTATGATTTTGCCCTTCACTATCATCCGGGCAAAGCAAATAAGGTTGCAGATGCACTTAGCCGCATGACTCATGGAACCATAGCAAATTTAATCATGTAGGAATAGGAGATGTTTTCAGTAATTAAAGAAATGAACTTGCACATAAATGGCAGCGGGGGTATGTACAACCTGATAGTACATTCCACCATGGTATCGAAGATCGAACAAGCACAGAGATCGGATCCAGAAATGGCAGAGATATAGACTAAACTAGCTGCAGGAGAGACATTTCAGTATTGGCAATTACTACTTAGACAGAATCTTATGTTCAGAAGCCGAGTCTATGTGCCAGAGGAATGCAGAGAAGAATTATTGACAGAAGCTCACAAGTCCAAATTCTCCATACACCCCGGAAGTGCAAAAATGTACCAAGATCTTAAAAGACAATACTGGTGGTGTGGACTTAAGAAAAACGTAGCAAATTTCGTTTCAAGGTATTTGACATGCCAGAGAGTAAAGGCAGAACATCGAAAGCCACCTGGATTACTCAAACTCCTGTCTATACCTGAGTGGAAATGGGAGCACATTGCAATAGATTTTGTGACTGGATTATCCAAATCTTCAAAAGGCAATGATGCAATATGGGTTATAATTAACCGTCTCACGAAGTCAACACATTCATGTCCTATCAAGATGTCAGATTCATCTGAGACATTGGGTAGGCGGTACATCAAGGACATTGTCATATTGCATGGGATAACCAGGACCATATAGTCCGGTCTGGACGGCAGATTCACAGGTAGGGTGTGGTAGAGTTTGTGGACAACAATGGGGATAGATCTGTTATACAACACAGCATTTCATCCTCAGATGGATGGACAATCAGAAAGGACCATACAAACAATGAAGGATATGCTGAGAGCTTGTATGTCAGACTTCTAGGGCAATTGGGAGGATCATCTTCCACTGGTGGAGTCTTCATACAACAACAGCTATCAGGCGAGCCTTCAGATGGCTCCATTTGAAGCATTATATGGTCGACCATGTAGATCATCGGTTTGTTGGACCGAGGCAGGAGAGGCTGCACTCATTGGACCGGATTTGGTCGTAGAAACAACCGAGCATATCAAAATTATTCGGCAACATCTGTTGAATACTCAGAGCTGACAAAAGATCTATGCTGATAAGAGAAGAAGACCCTTGGCATTTGAAGTGGGAGACTTAGTATTTCTAAAAATCTCAACGAGAAAAGGCCAAATGAGGTTTGGGAGGAAATGAAAGTTGACTCTGAGGTTTATAGGACCATTCTCAGTCCTTGATAGGATTGGCGAGGCAGCATATCGCAAAGCACTTCCTTCTCAGTTATCCAACATGCACAATGTATTTCATGTCTAAATGTTACGAAAGTACTATCCTAATCCATCACATGTTTTGCATGCACAAGAATTGGATGTTCAAAGCGACGTAACCTACGCCAAAAGACCTATCAAAATCATAGGTGCAGAACAAAAAATACTAAGGAACAGGGTGATCCCTTTTGTCAAAGTGGTCTGAGAGAGACACAGAAATGAAGAACCCACTTGGGAAATGGAATCAGAAATGAGAGCCTCTCATCCTGAGTTATTTGTGTAGAAGTTTGTTTTTTCTTTTGGAATCCAACCTTCGTCTAATTTTCGAGACGAAAATTTCAAAAGGTGGAAGTATTGTAAGGACCCGGAGTTTTAACTCCTTATTTTTGTAATTTATTTATCATATAAGGGAAACTAAAGCTTCCTCGGACGATACATCGACCTGGACAATGTGTCGGGAAATCTGAACATTTTCAGATGATACATCAACTGAATCGATGTATCGGGGATAAGATAACCAAATGGGTCGACACAGTCGATGTGTTGAGTTGCTAGAACGTCTTCAGTCGACGCTCTGTCTACCACCTGCCCAAACTCTTCATTTTTCTATGCATGGGCATTGACAATTCCTCTTCCGTTTTTCAAATCACTCAATTAAGAATCTAGGGAAATCAAAAGATGAAGATAAAAAGAAGAGAAATCGAAGGAAAGGGAACAAAAGAAAGAAAGAAAATGAGAGAAAAAACAGTAAAGAAAACAGAAAAGAACCAGAGTGCTTAACCACCCCTCTTACTCATCCGAGTACACCCTATCCCTCACATCTCAGCCCTCAACTAGACCAAGAACCTCTTCATCTCCTCACGGGCTTCCTCTGTTCCAGGAAAGGAAGGAGAGACCAAGCAAGGGGAAAGAGAAATTGAGCTAGCAGGGAGGGTGGAGAGCAAGGAGACAAGGGATATCGAATTACATCCATTCTAGCACACCTACGAATCACTCGAGGTAGGTGAATTTCTAATAGTTTAGAGTAAATCAATAACACTAGGTTGTTTAGAAAATGTGTGTGGATGAGTTTGGAAGGAAAGAACCCAAGAATGATGAACACACGAGTAAAGGGAAGCCATGGATGATAGGTCCATGACTTCTGACTGAACCCAGTCGACATATTGACTTTGCCTGTGTCGTCTAGGGCAAATATCTAGCAAATGAACTGAAAGAAAGTAAACCCAGGATGCCACATCGACAAAGTTGATGTATCAGCTTAGGTATGTTAGAGACGGAAATCAGGATGAATGAATGATCAATTAATCCCAGAGCAATCCATCAACAAAGTCGATGTGTCGGTTTGGGTATGACTGAATTGGAAATGAAATAGTCGGTCTAAGTGTACTGAAATAATATATCGACAAAGACTGGTTCACAGACGATACATCGACAAAACCGATGTATCGGCTGGTGAAAAAAGATTGGATATAAGTTCAAATAAACCAAAAACCTAGAGGACACATTTATCGAGTTGATCGATATATATGGTGAGAATAGTGGACGATGAATCGACTAAGTCGACATATCGATTATATACATCGGTGTATGTATCGATTGGTTCGATACATATTATCGGGAACAGAGAACAAACATAAGTATGAACGGATCATTAACTGATGTATCGACCAAGGCCAACATATCGGCCTGAGTATACTGAAAATGAAATTAAAGGCAATAAAATTATTCAAGGTCTATGCATCGACTATGCCGATGTATCTGCAGAAGAATACAGTATTAGTATAAGTATGTATAGATGTATCGAGTGGATCGATATATATAATCGGGTATATTCACCTGCATATGTATCGATGACTAGATCGATACATATGGTTTGAAAACAGAAAACCAACACGAGTATCAAACTCAAAAGAACATGTCAACCTGCTCGACAAGTTGAACCAATGAAATTGTAGATGTATCGACTATGTCGATATATGACCCGAAGAAGGACTGGAAAACTATGAACTGAAACAAATAGAGTCTAGTCGACATATCGAGATGGTCGATGTGTCAACTGTGTCCAGTGGCGATGTATTGATAGTGTCGATATGTCGGCCTGAAACAGAGACGATTTAATAAGGTTAATATATCTATCGTTAAAAAACAAATAGTAATGGAATATTTTAGGTCTTGGAAATCATACAGTAGACCTTTAGGTCTGGTTTAGACATACATCGATTAAACAAGGATTTTATGTGTTAATAATTTATAAATTATGATTTGAACATGCACATGGACAAAAGGAGTCAAGGGTGATTCCAATGTCGTTAGAACAAACGTGTGAATATCTTTGGTTGATCACTTTCGACCAGGTAGGAGTTCCTACTTTATTGAAGCACAATGAGGTGAATGATTTTATTATATGTTATATCTTTTAAAAGCATAAATGTGGATTTATGAGATTATGATTTTATTTTGTACATGGAAATGATTTTGATGAGAAATTATTTGATTTATGACTTTATCATCATGATTACATACATTACCTCATGTATGGTTGCATGCGAGGGTTGACATTAGCAAGCCAAGAATAAATGCCTGGACTTGCTTGGTTTCGCATGAGAGTGGCTTGCAGTATCGAGCCAAGAAGAACTGTCCAGACTTGCTTGGTCTCGTGTACAATAAGTGAAATATTAGACTTTGGCCCTGTCCTTGTGTATTAATTCTGCGGCAATAATTGGGCCAAAGAGCTCCTGGGTGGGTCCCAAAATGCTTCACAGAGGAAGGAGTCCACACTCCACCGATAGTTTCGGTTAATTTGTGGATGGATAACAACACCCTAGTGGTCACCGCCTCAAATGTTGTGGACATAAGTGGCCAATATTGAGAATCGTTATTTGAAGTGATAGTTATGATCTGATGTATGGAAATGAGTGGGCATATTATTGATGCATGACACCCATGGCATATCATTTTATGATTTACGAGTTATAAGACTTTGGTACAATTTCTATCTTGTATTTGAGAAATATGTATTGATCATACTTTGAGATTTCCTTATTATATGATATTATGAGATTTTACACTTTGTGCATTTTATGATCGGAATTTCCTACTGAGCAAGTTGACTAAGCCCTTACATTTTTTCCCCTAAATATTAACACAGATCAAAGTAAAGGACAAGAAGCTGGACCTAGTCGTAGCCATGCTTGACGAAGAGATGGATCTGGAGATGCTTGAAGATCTCATAGTTCTTATTTTGATATTTTGATAAAACTATGTAATTTCTTAGGATCCAGTAATGTAATATTTAGATAACTTTTATTTTGGATTTGGTTTGATATTTGACTTATATGGTTAATTTATTTCCATCCTTGCTATTGAAAAGTTAGTATTATAATTATGCAAGTAATTATTTCCGCACGTTTATTTCACAAGTATTATGCTAGCACATGCATAGCTATTTGGTGGATTGACCCACGTGTGTGCTAGAATTGGGCTAGTCAAGGATTGGGTCTTCGGACTTTAACTTGGCTCATGTCGTGACATATCCGTCCCTTTTTTTTTTTAAAATATATACTCTGATTAATCAATGGAAAAAAGGGCGGGTCGTTACATATGCATGAAAGACCAACTACACCACCAACTGATGGTCCACTGACCAAAACTGAGCATCATCTCAGTAGCCCACATCAGGTCCTCCAACAAACTGCGGTCTCCCCACTAGTACCACCGGGAGACTACACAATACACAACTGCCTCAACACACAAGCCATGTCAGGAAATTCCAAACTAAAATAGGGACCTCGACCACGCCCAGAAAAGCCAAACTCTAGGGCAGGCTCCTCAACCGCCGGACCGCAACGGGGAAACCCGCATCCTCTATGGGGGTCTCGACCGTCGGAGCGTAACGGAGAAGTCATTCCAACAACCAAACCATCATCTCATCATAATCATATACACATATAGAAAACCTCTCTGCTTTAGGGCAGACACCTCAACCGCCTGAACGTAACGGAGAAACTTGCATCTCTTATTGGGGTCTCAACCGCCAGAGCATAACGGGGAAGTCCTCCCAACAATCAAACCATCATTTCATCACAAGCATATACACATATAGATAGTTCCTCCATCTCAACACCCAATGGCATCTTGTCCGTTGCGTGTTACCTCCCATGTATGTACATGATATCATGATCATGTATAACAACATAAGCATATAACAAGATCTCAAAACACAAATCTCCATACTCATTATGATTTCATTCACATATTATAACTAGGCACCCAGCATGTTATCAAGAAGTTTCAAACATCACATTCAATATCCAGACGCATATCTTACTCTCAGCATAAATTCATTCACATGTTATAGATAAACACACAACATGTTATCATTAAGTCTCAAGCATCATGTTTGACATCCAACACATATCTTATTCTCATCATAAATTCATTCACATATGATAGCTAAATAAACAACATGTTATCAATAAGTTTCAAGTATCATGTTCAATATCCATTCGTCCGATCAGAATTTCCATTTAATTGCATATGGTTGACATGAGTACACTGGAACGAATCCCTTGCCACAGATTCATTCAACGGTTCCCTTACCGAGTGGCTTAATAAACGAAAGGGCCACATTAAAGTCACTACATGTCCAGGATTAAAGGTTAAATAGATGTGAATGTATGCTAAAACAGTGATAAGTCCCCTCACATTTTGTGTGGAGTCGAGAACTGAAGCGAGTAAGTGGCTTGATGGGAGATCAATGTGTTGAAACAAGGAAGAGCGAATAAGTAGTTAAGGTAAAACAGGTTGAAACGAGACCAGACTAAAAATGGCCCTAAAATTGGGTTGGGCCCAAAACGGGCCGAACTGGGCTGGGCTGTAAATAGGCTAAAAAAGGGTCGGGCCTAAAAATGGGTCATGCCAGAACTGGCTGGGTCGAATGAATGGGCCAGATCCAAAACTGGGTTGGACCGAGTCTGGGCCTAACCTAACTGGGCCAAGATTGGGCCAGGCAGTTGGACATATCCTGATCCAAACCTAAGGACTGGGCTAACCCAGAAGCCCAAACTGAGTCCATTTGGAGACTTAGACGAGCCAACTCAGTTGCCTAACTGAGTCGGGAAAAGGGGGAAAAGAGAGAAAAAAATGAATGAAAATCCAAGAAAAATGAGAAAAGGAGGGAAAATAAGGAAAATCAAGTAAAAATAGAAAAAACTAAGAAAAGAGAGGGAAATTGAGGAAAACCGCATAAAATCGTGGAAAATGAAGAAAACCGAGAGAAAGGGAGAGGGGAAAAATGAAAAGGGGCAGCAAAATCGAAGAGGAGAAGAAAGAGTGGGAGAAAGGGGGTACTTGGAAGGGTTGTGACGGCAAGAAAGACGATGACTTGGCAGCTGGAGGCGAAGGAGGGGCAAAACCAGGCGAAGACTCCACTTTAGAGGCGTGGAAGAAAAGGACACGGCGACAACTCAGGTTGACTGAGAGTGAGAGGAAGAGGAAGAAGAATAGGTGACGCGAGGAAGAGAAAAGGAGAGAGTGAGCAGCGGGGAGAGATGTGGGGACAAAAGGGGAGAGGTTCGGACACTATAGCAGTTGCGACTACAGTGTCGTGTGAGAGGGGTTTAAATATAAGGGTTTTAGGGTTAGGATCTCTAACTTTTTTTTTTCAAGCTTTTAAAACTCCTTTTCAAAAGAATATAAAATATAATAAGATCGAAAACCCAAAAAAAAAAAGTTACCCAAATGGCATTTGAATTTTTGAAAGTTCCATGAGCATGTAGTTGTACCGAGTTAGCCTATGTATATGAAGGGTTAAAAATCCAATAGGCTCTGATACCTAGTCTGCCCATGTATATGAATGGTTAAAATTCCAACTGCTTGCATGCAGGCTCTTAAAATTCTTACCAACAATGCAGGTTCTTAAAATCCCATAAGCTTCATGCTAGGCTCTTAAAATTCCAACAGTTTGCATGGTTAAATTTCCAGGTAGGCTCTTAAAATTCCAACAACATACATGCAAACTCCCTTTTCATGCTCATCTCTGCCCAATCAAAAAAATGGTGCCACATTCTACTTTGATATTTCCAACGGTGATTCTACACTTTGATTTTTTTTTCTTTCCATAATACTTAACAACAACTGCTTCTTGGTCACTCCCTTTTACATTGCTCTGTCTTTCTCTATCTTCTCCTCCTTTCACACACAGGTTGATAGGGTCCCACGGGTGAGGTCTTTGGTAGATGTGGAGCTGGGTTTGTTGTTGGGCCAGTTTGGGTTCAAACATGGAGACATTTAGGATGCAATTGAGATGATGGTGTAGGGATAAGATCGGGTGTGGTTTGGAGAGCAAGCTTGTTTGCAAGTTTGAGGGAAACTAATGAAAAAGGTGGACATAGATAGAGTCGAATTGGTGAGGTTGAGAACAGATTTGGGTTCAAACAGAGTAGGTTCGGCTAGAGTGGTGTGTGGTTCAGGACTTCAGGTAAGTGAATGCTTGGAAATGGGTTCACAAGCTGAGTTCACTTTTTTTTTTTTGGAAAAAAAGAATACAACTTCATGGTGTGATGATGGTCATTTGATTGATATTTGAAATATTTTCTAAAAATATTTGAAATTTTGAGTTTTGTAATTTAAAAATAATTTGTGAACATGTAAATGACCAATATTTAAATAAAAAATTATATATCTATGAAGTCTATAATTTCCTTTATTTTCTCTAATTTTTAAAAAAAAATTGAAAAACAAATAAAAAATCGGGATGAGAGGGAAAAATATTGCCGATATTTGAATATCGGCCAATAAATCGGCTTGGCGATATTTGTACCAATGCTTTCACCTGATAATTGATGAAATTTCAATCCAAATTTTATCTCTAAATGTTGGGCAAAATTTTATGTAAATTATACTAAAATTTTAGCATGAATTATATGAATATTTTAAAATCATAAATTTTAGAAAGCTTAATATTATTTTTGTTAGTGTCTCGGCTTGGCCTAGTTCCTGTTTGTCAATTTCATGACTCGAAAAGAAGCACTTGTTATAAGAAGCTTGACGACTCATAATGATCAAGGAAGAAGATTGTGCTCCACCAAAGGCTCAAAACTCATCGTAATGGCAATCACAAAAAGGTATTATGGCCATAAATGATCTTAAGTGGAACCCATACCTAAGAGAAGGACTATCCCTAGGCTTAGTTGAACAAATGATAAAATTATATAAGGCCTAGAGAGGTTACTACAGTGAATTGGAAATAAACTTGAAAAAAAATGAATGATGTTCACTGTTAGCTCGACAGTCTTTCTCACCGACCCCTCGATGGAGACAGGACAGACTCTTCATGGTCGAGGACTAGTCGGCCAGTTTGACATGGGTTCTGGAACTTAGAACTGTCATTCTGAGAATGTCCCTGACCGAGAGCCTCGTATGTACCAACCCCTCGGTGATGAACATAAACAACCCCTCATGGTCGACGACTTGTCGGTAAAAGACTTGTAAGTCCTAGGCTATGAACCAAAGTAGGCTTTCGAGAAAACAAATATCTCAGTGATTCAAGACCGATTGAGAGTAACGGGACCGACCCCTCGGCAAAGAACGACAGGTCGGTCTAGGTTTGACTAGTTTCTGTCTTGAAACGCTGTCAGCATAGAGTTTCCCCAGATCGAGTCTCTCGTATGGACAGACCCATCGGTGCCATAATTGACGACCCATCGGCGACACCGACATGTCGATCGGGAAGTAATTGTGCCGTTGGGAGTGTATTTAATGCGCAACGGTCGGGTAGTTGAAGGGTAATTAATATGAACGCCGACCCATCGGTGCCATCGACCTATCGTCCTGGACCATCCAAATGACCGTTAATACTTCTCTATAAATATGAGTGTTGTATGATCATTTGGGCATCTTCCCTGAACTGAGAAAAATAAATACTTTGAGGAACGATCAACTCTCTTGTGTCGATACCAAAAATCAAATACCCAACCTTAGAATAAAGATTGAAAGAGGGAGAGTAATAAGAGAAGATACAACATCTAGTACAACATGAACCAATTATCCTAGTCTTATTGAAACTGTGATTGCTAAACGATGTCTACAAGAAAGAGCGTCATCACAACTTGAGTGAATCTTTGAGAAGCAAACATCATCAACGAGAAAAATCTTTAAGGCAAGTGCTTCTTAGTTTCAACTTAGCTTTTAAACCTGTAACCCAGAGTGGATTAAAGGGAGATACCCTAGAACCACTATAAAAACTTTAGAGCGTAATCTTTGGCACAGTGGTGGGTGGAAGTCACAGCCGGTTGAGTGAGGTAGGAATTCCTACTCTATTTGTGAGGGTGTAAGTCCCTACATAATGAATTTGGGAATAGCTCAAGGTTGGGCAAGTTCTAACAGTGAATGTAAGTTGGTTAACCAAACCACTTTATATTATTTGTCCTTGAGATTGTGGTGTTAGAGCAAACTTCTTGTATTGATTGTTCAATCACTTTTGCTAACACACTTACTTGATTATTGTATCACCCACACTTAGACTAATCAATCAAGTTAATTTTAAAAAGGGACAATAATTTGAGATTGACCTAATCACCCCCCCTCTAGGATCAATCATATACTAGCACATTGGGAATTTCAATTGGTTTTAGAGCAAGGTGCTCTACACACTTGGATTTAATCATCCGAGTTGATATGTGCTAGAACAATATCAACTATAGATAGTTTAATAAAAAAATCATTTTTTTGTTATAAAAAAAAAAGCAAAAAGAATCAATATCGACCGATATTAGTGATATTCTAAATGTATAGCTAATATATATCGTATTGACTAATATTTCGACCTAAGAAAAAACATAAAAACAATCTATAGATAGTTTTTTCCTCGACAATCACATTCAAGTAATGATCTGTCTAAATTTATAAAGTGCATCTTCTTATTTTATCTATTTAATTTAAGTTTGATTGACTCATGATAATTGATCTCTTTTTTTTTTAACTGAGTACTAAATTATGAATATTTCAACCATTAAAGAAAAGAAGTGAAGATGCCTATTTAACCCCACTTTTAACAAGTCCATGAAATAAGAATCCATACATATAATTTTCATGTTAAATGTTTGATTTTTTTAATTAAGTCCATGTTAATTTTCATCAACTATACTTTAATTTAGGAATATGAGCTAAAGAGCCCAGACGGCTTATTATCTCTCCTTAACTAGGTATCTTCATCCCACATCTGTTAGAAATATATTCGAACGGCCTCTTTAACAAGAGAGTTAACAACAACTGAAGAGCACGAGAACAGGATGTGTTCTATAGGATCATACTTCTTTATCCTTAGGTTCTAATGAGACATGCCATCAAGTCTGATGGATGAATTATGGCCGTGCGATCAGAGCATGATTAATGGTCAAGATCTGTTTGCAGATCACTGATCGAAGAGGATCGTTCTCAGCTAGGTTCCTCCTGTTAAGGTGATTGCTCGGTTGTCTGACAGACTAAAAAAATTTTAATTTTTTATTTCCCTTCTTGACCAGAGGCTGAGATTAAGATTGTCTAGATCAACAACTAGACTCAATGAGATCTTGACAGACTAATAAATTTTATTTTTTTATTTCCTTTCATGACCAAAGGCTGAGATGAACTGTCTTGGTAATCAATCCTATGGTTAAGATTGTCTAGATCAAGTATGTGAACAGAACCAAAGAAACGAGGCCAAAGAAGTGAGGGAGAAATTTGAGACGACCCAGATCCCAGATCAAATCCTGATGGGCAGGCCCAATCTAAGCCATCTAATTTTCTGCCCGTCAGATCTCTGATGGTAGAGGATCGTTCTCAGCTGGGTTCCTCCTTCTGGGTGATCGCTCGGTTACGTGACAGACTAATAAATTTTATTTTTTAATTTCCTTTCTTAACCAAAGGCTGAGATGAACTGTTTTGGCAATCAATCTTATGGTTAAGATTGTCTAGATCAAAAACTAAATGAGATCTAAGTATCTGAACAGAATCAAAGAACTGAGAGAGAAATTTGAGATGACCCAGATCCCAGATCAAATCCTGATGGGCAGGCCCAATCTAAGCCATCTAATTTTCTGCCCATCAGATCTCTGATCGTAGAGGATCGTTCTCAGCTGGGTTCCTCCTTCTGGGGTGATCGCTCGGTTGCGTAACAGACTAATAAATTTTATTTTTTAATTTCCTTTCTTGACCAAAGGCTAGAAATTTGAGATGACCCAGATCCCATATCAAATCCCATCTAATATTTAATGTGGTCCTTTGTTTTGATGCTTTTACAATCATTCATCAAAAAAAAGAAAATCAGTAAGAGAGAGGGGGTAAAACAGAATAAGATTCGAAGCTGCCCTGGCCATTTGTTTATTTTCTCTCAAACAAAAACGAATAAAAAGTAGCTACAAAAATTCCGACAATTACAATCCATTCACACAATGTTTACATCACAGAACTGAAGGTTCAAAATCCATAAATACATAAGCTGCTGCTGCTTCTAATATCTGCTTGTCCTCTCCTTCTATATGTAAAATATAATTCATGTAAAAGAATACATTCATCAATTTCATTGTTCTTGAGTATTCACACGTGAACCTATTGCTGTAAGAAACGAGCGCTTCTCTCCAGTGTAAAAGAATGACGGGTCCTTTTCATGATTTATGGAAGTAATGAATGAGAAAGAAAATGCAACTGGCGACCTTATGTGTATGCTGGAGAAGAGAATTACAGCCTTGAGGTGAATACATACTCTGGCAGCTTGCCTTGTTAGGAGTTGGGGACGAAGGTGCCGACGTAGCCAAAACCCATGATAAAGAATGCAATGGCCTGGAGGTAGAGGTATATGAAGTAATGGTTCTTCCCAAAGGCGAAATCATAGCATGCACAAAAGAAGAGGTAGGCTCCAACACCAAGCTCCAAGAGATGCAATCTAGTGTGAGAGATTATGTTAGAAATGAATAACAACATATTCGCTATGGGTGGATTCAAGACATCATTCTCTCAATGGACTAGCTTTTGAGAATGAATTCTATTTCAAGAATGCTGTCAAGTCATGGTTTTCTGACATAGTATCAAAGTAGGTTCCATGTGCAACCACTACACGTAATAGAGGATGAGCAGCTGCACGTAAGGGAAGGTGTGAAGTGGCAAGAGAGTCCCACATCTCCTAATTTGAGAAACCAATAATTCTATATATCATTAGACGCACCCTTCTCTCAATGGCTAGCTTTTGAGAGTGAGTTCTATCTCAAGAATGTTATCAAGTCATGGTTTTCTAACATGGATCATTAGCAGCATCTGCCCATACAGCCCTTGGGCCCAGTCAACTGAATTCAGAGTCCAATGTCCTCAGCACTGGTCTATTTGTTTATCAAAATAAGGTCTATTGTGTATCTGGATGTGAGCCAACCCTTAAAATGTTCAGATAATTTGGTAGAAAACGTAATGATAAAAGTTGGGATATGCATCTGCTCACCATATTCATGGTATGCCCTCGATGTGCTTTTCTATATCTGGGCATCACAGTATACAATGATGCTCAGCTGACATTCCAATCCAAAATTAAAATTGGCAAATGGAACCAAATATTTTGGAGTGGAGAAATCAGAAATCATGAAAGCAGAATCCAACCAAAAGTGTTTCTCAATTCCACACTACCATAAAATTACCTCCAATTGCAAACCATTCAGCCCAAACATTCACGGTCATCTATCGGGGTACATCCAGAATGATGATGATGGTGCTTAAACAAAATGCAACTTACCTGTCCCCGATTTTGAACTGAGGTTTCTTCAGTGCTTTGATTACTGATTTTGTTTTGAGGGCATCTCCTAATTTCTCAGTAACAACCCATTCATTTACTCTTCCAGCTTCTAACAAACCGATAAAGGTCGCTTTTGTTCTGTGTAGTGACATTACATTCTCAAATAGAATCCAGAACACCAGTAGATGGAGAGACCTGAGACAGAGAATATCACCCCAATGAAAATCAAAGAAAAGGAAACAGAAAAAACACTTAGTAGATGATCAGCACTTTTCAAGAATTACTCATGTGGGTGTGGGTGTTTTTATTAACATGTATACTTATAACTTGCTGGCAAGTAATGATCGACTGCTTTAATTCCTTATTTGATTGAATGCTGGACTTCGGATGCATCTCAAACTGCAATCATCTTGAACATTTGGCATAATAAATGGTAAAGAAACAGTAAAAGTAAAATACCCTTCATCTCCAAATGATTTATCAACACAGTTGGTGTTGTTTATTAGGGTGGAAATGCTACAGAGCAGTCAGTATACCAGATATGATTTAGTCTTTTGCAATTAGTTACATGTTTAAGCAAGTGAACTCAAAATATTATCGGGATGATGGGTGTTAATAGCAGAAAGAAGAAAAGCTTGTGAGGATATCAAACCTTGGAGTCCCAACAGCATTGAGAAGGGTAATGATCGAAGGGATATAAACTGCACCCCACTTCGGAATCTCAACTTCAGGAACCAAAACAGTTGTTGGAATTATCACGCAATAGAAAACAAATGTGACAATATGGGCTACAATCTTCCGGACGAAAAAGAAGCTATAGATCACATGAACTTTCTTCCTCAAAGTGACTTTCTGCAATGAAAATTTTCATTTCATATAAATACTCGAAGGGGCTATCATGATGAGACAAGATTAAAACTACATAATAAATGTAAGTGAATTTATGCGAGAAGTGACCTCATGTGAGTCACTCTATGTCATCTGTCCAAAACCAAGCTGGTCAGTCTGTTGGGGTATGGCTCGATTTGGAGCCAAGTTTGCTTAGGAGACCTTCTCCAATTCTCTCTCCTCTATTCTACTTGTATTAGGAAATTTATTTTCGCTTTTGGATAGGTATGCAAAACAAAGATTGATTATCAGTTGGAAACACTATCAGTTGAAAACTTTGTACAAGAAAGGGACTCTCGTGGGTTTTGGTGGGCTGGCTAGTAGCCCCTCTCGGGGCGAGTAGTTTTCGTGAGAGAGAAAATTAGTAAGGAAGAGAGAGAATGAGAAATCTGTAATCTCCTCTTTGATCTTAGTGGAATTCGTCGTTTGTTGCCCATGGATGTAGGCCTTTGGCCGAACCACATTAAATTCGTGTGGATCTTGGGTGGTTGGATTAGTTGCTTGTTTTGATTTGTTGCTTTCGTTGTTTGATTGAATTGGTTCATTTGTTTGATTGGCTTTCGCTGTTAATCGGGGAAAAATCCCAACACAGTGATGGTACCAAATGTAAGCTAAAATGTTATGGCCAAGTATACAGATTGAACATATAATTAAAGTCCATGCAAGGCAAAAACCAGTTTGATTGCACGTAGAGACAAGTTTGATTCATGTGGCGATACATCTAAGATGGAAGCCATGGACTGTCTAACTGTTGTTACTAAATGTCTTGTACTTTCTACTTCTGACATTCGACAATCTCAAACAACAATCAACATGTATAGGTGAGGCCCCCTCATGCACATTGCCCCTAGAAATAGGAAGGATTTTGTGGCAGTCGGAGTACCTCTTCAAATCTCAACGGCCAGTCATTGATATGAACGCCTTTTTTTATTTCTATATATAATCAACAGCTCATTTTATAATGAAATCGGGTGCTAATTAGTCATCCTTCATGAGAAGTTGTAAGTGGTAACTGTACATTCTGTCAGGAGGGAGTATGCTGAAGGACATCCACCTGGTAAGAAAGGATGAAGATACTCCTGATGGTTCTTCTACCAGGATAAAATTGGATTCTCTGGGAGAAGAGTGAGTGGTCCTACGATTATAGCAAACTATCTTTTCTCCCAAAATGTAGAAAAAAAATATTTATGATCTCTCCAATTCTCTTCATCAAAAGAAAGCGCCAAACAGCTGAAAGCAGGAGATTCCCCTGCTTTTTTCTGATCTTAAAGAGATGACAGAGATAATCAGACAATACTATGGAGATGAACCATGTTGGAGCAATTGCTAATGTTAAATGTTTCAACATAGAGAGAAGCATTAAAGAATGTTGAAAATTTAAGATGGAAAAAAGAATACCTTGTTCCTGATGATCTCCATGGCCATTTTTCTGAAGAGATTTGCAGGTCCACAAGACCATCGGTGCTGTTGATACCGGTATGCCTTGAGAGTACTTGGTAGCTCATTTTTAACCTACAGTACAAGACAATGCCCAAGAGGAAGAAGGAAATCAGTGAAATGGATATCTTTCAATCAGTGGAAGCAAGACTATTTTTCCAAACATTCATCTATTATGAAAAGTTAATGCACAGATTGTAGTGATCGAGGTGGTATAACATCTTACCATGTCGATTATAGATTGAATTTTCATATTACAAGGAATGATCGTTACCAATGAATCAAAGACTTGCAAATTGGAGAGTCTAAACAAAATTTCACTGACCTGCCTCCTCTCATATGGCCTCTCACTGTGTTCAACTGCTACTACTATGGAGAGGAACACGCCCACAACATGAAAGTCATCATTGGACAGACTCACCTTCAATCAGCCCGTTAACTTGAGTGGTGGGCCTCGGGGAAATGAAAATGGATGTGAAGGCTAAGACATTTCAAAAGTTCGTTTGGCCATCCTTCATTTTTAATGCAAAAGAAATGCTGCCTTTGGGTATTAGGATTCTCCAATAAATGGTCATCAATAAGCATACAAGTAAAGAAACTTTTTAATATGAAAGTGTTAGGACTAGGTATCCAGCCCAAAAGACTAGCCTATTAGGTAGAATGACCTAAGTCCAATACAAGTCCCTAAATCTCCCCCTTCACAACTGATGTGGGACTCGTTCGGCTGCCCAACAATCCCCCCCTCGAACAAGTATCTCCGGCGGATAGAACGTCACCTACCATCCCATCCGACTAGGGGATCTCCCAAGTCCACATACAGTAGCTTGTGACCTAACTCTAAGACCACTGTTGAGATTGGGTGTCCAACCCAGAAGACTAGCCTATTAGGTGGAGTGATTCAAGTCAAATATAAGTCCCTAGATCTCCCCTTCACAACAGGATGTGAGACTCATTCGGCTACCCAACAGAAAGGTCCCCATTTCGTAAAAAATGCCAACAAAGTTTAAGGGAACATAGAGAATGCTTTGTTCGCCTATAATAACGACAGCGTACAATTGTCTCATGAGATTGAAAGAAATGAAAATGGATTAGAAAATACTTTGAATCCTTCACTTTAAACACTTATAATAGCAAGTTTTTACTTAGAGAGATGGCGTCCAAGAAAACCATGCTGCATCATCAGAAACTCAAGCATTCATATTCCACTTTATGGCATACTCGAGATGGATACTTTCCCTCAAAGTTCAAAACTATTTGTGCTCCCATAAGTAGCCAGAATTTACAGTAAGTGAGATACAAACATGAGAATATAGGGTCAGAGATTAGAAAGAGCATTAAATTAAATACCTTGAGGTCGCCTACGTATACGAATTTCCAGCCTTTGAGGCTGGCTCGTACAGCCAAGTCCATGTCCTCAACCGTTGTCCTATCCTTCCACCCTCCAGCCTCATTCAATGCAGAGATCCTCCATACTCCTGCAGTCCCTGTTTGTTTGTTCAAAAATAAATTAGTTCACTGCTTATTTCTTAATTTAAAGGAAAACCCAATCCAAAACTGGAAGGGGGTGGATGAAACGCCTTACATATAAAAAAAAATCTAATTTCATCGATGAATAGGAAATATGCCATGATGACAAGAGAGTCCACTCCATATAAAATATGAGGTACACTTCTCTCAATAACTAGCTTTTGAGAGTGAATCGTGCCTGAAAAATATTATTGTGTAGTTTTCTAACATTGTTCTTTTAGAAAAGTTCGAAGGTTAAGTCAGTTTCTCTCCTAGTAATAATCTCATCTCTTACTTGAGTAGCAATGGCATTTTACCGTTAAAACCAAAGAAAGCGTAGGTGGAGGAGCCGACTTCCTGCTCCACCGTGAAATGGTAGTCCAGTGACATCTCTTGCATTCTCGTCATCAGGCACTCATTCGCATTCACTGCAAAACCAGTAGAATTACAGACACCAATGTTGATCAGCAATAGCCTGTTAACATGAGTGGTGGATGGACTTTTAGCGGACTCACTTATTTTATATTAAAATTTTATTCTTAGTAAATTTATCAAATTCTTATTTAGAAAATTTAGTGGCAAATCTTTAGAGATATGGGTTATTCTTAGAGATTTCTTTTAAGGGAAACAGGCTCGTCTCTCTGTACATTACAAAAGTCTCGTGAATTTTATCACATTTACGCACAAAGTTTAGATGAGGAGAGAGAAAATTTTAGAGTGTCCCAAATTCATATAAATGATTTGTTTCATTAATCTTTTTTATGATTAAAGTGTTCCGACCTCTTAGGACATCCGAGTGATCCTCTAGACATGTATAAGTCTCTCATCCACACATGAATAACTTTACAGAAAGTGACCATTTAAAATGAGTAAAAATCAAACTCAAGGCTCTCACTTCCTAAAGCAGATTCTTGACCATTATTCTAAATCTCTATTCATTACGCTTAGGAGACATAAATTCTTGCCAGAATATCGAAATGTAATTTATGTAATCGATATTCTAAATACACCTTTTTGAAATGTATTAAAGTCTTAACACAATCTACTTTAATGACTATAACCACAAGATTCAAAAGTATGCTACTTTCAACTGTTGAATTGAATTTGTTTTATTTATCAAGACTACCTATGTCCTACCCTTGTTGAGTTGTAGTAATTAAACTGCACTACATTATGTAGGTGAGTTCAAGACTCTTTAACATAATCCATTAAAAAGAAAAGTAAATTGGGTGTCTACTGTAATAAAATCAAATGGACAAGATCAATTCTCAGTTCTTAACTTCTGTCTTGTTGAAAGCATTGAGGCCCATTAATGACGAACCCAGGCCCATTAATGACGAACCCCAGCCATTGATGAGAGAATGAGATGGTCCTTATTATCATCAAATTCAAAGGTACCACATAGAAACTTAACCCAATCCACAACATTAAGTCAAAAGGCCACATACATCAACTACCATTTTTCCACTAAAATCGTTCCTCATCAAACTATTTAAATGTAAAACTATTACTTTAAAAATATATTTCATTTTTATTGCAGAATTCAAAATTAGAATTTTTAACTTAAAATAAATCTTGAAATCTATACCTAAATTCAGCCATCTATTTTACAATTTTATATTAAAACAAAAATACTTTTAAAATTAAAATTTTGTATTAAAATAGACCTAATAAATATAAAATAATATAATTTATAAAATCCATTAAAAAAATGCATATTAAAAATTGAAAGAAAAAGTCCAGCTCACCTGAAAGTGCACAAGGCAGGGTAGAATTAAATCCGTTCTGGCTTACACGTGCCACAGGTACGTGCAAAACTTCTTACACTTGTAGAGAGAGCTGTCGGCAGCCATAAGATAAAATAATATGGTGCACCGCTCTACATCAACTGTGTTAAGAATGATTGCACGTGGGTCGAAAAAGAAAAATATAAAAAGCCTTTAATGCGCTCAGTCTCTCTACAAAATCAAAATCGTTACAACGTGGTTTTGGCGGAGTTCCTCAGTTGTATTGGGGCAATATGGTCCTAAAGAGCATCGAGGGAAGACAGCTGAACTTGCCTCCATTACTACGATGATACGGCATTTACGTAAATGACAAAAGTATCCCTGGACTGAAAGTCCAAAATACCCTGAACCTTTGTCGCGATTTTGATTAACTGTTGGAATTAAAATTCCTTGTGTCAGGGATAGGAGAGTCAGACAAAGTAACAGCGCCATTAAGAAGATCCGTCAGTATTTATATGATACTGGCAAAAAGGTCGATGTAGGGCTCTGATGATCTTCATAATTTGTAATTATGTGGCTATCATTTTCTGCTTATATCAACAAAGCAATTTATGTTAAAGAGTTAAAATGTTTGGAGGTAGGATTAATACGTACCTGTTTTGGTGGATATTTAGGCTTAAAGTTGATATTTATAATCAAGAGAACTCCAAGCAACTATTTCCGAGATAACTTCTTTTAAATTTTTTGGAGAACGCCACTATATTTATACAAGATGCTCTCAATTAAAATAATTGAAATTTGAACTAGCAATCTCTCGCTTCCTGATAATCGATTGAATCAGGATTTAAATATTGATTTTGAAAATCTATCTATATCGTTGATATCAATCGATATATATATATATATATATATATCGTATCGACGAATACCGAATTTTTCACCCCTGAATTGAACTACCCAACGTTTAGTTATTTATGCTTAAAGTTGATAAAGTGTATTAGAGGGTAAATTTCCTTTAATAAGTTATATACATAGATGGATTATAACAAAATATAATTGTGTTAGTCATCAATTTTAAAATTAAAAATAAATTAATGAATTAATATTTTATCCGATGATTGATCACTAATAGTGGAAAAGTAAAAACAAAGAGTTCTTGGTTAAGGCAACTTTTATTTTATATATTTCGGAAAAAATCTCCTACTTTTGATCATTTTGATGCAAATACATATTTTTCTTTCTTTTCTCAAATTATTTATAATTGCGATCGGACCACTATTAATATACAAATACATGATGGAAATGTAAGTACGTTCAAAATATGCGAGTGATATAATACGTTAATGTAGTTTAAAGTAACAAAAACTATATTTTTAATATGTGGTATGTGAGAGTGAATCTCACTCTAAAATTGAAAATTATAAACAACATCGAATCTAATAACTATAATAGAAATTAATTAACTCATCTAAAATTTAAATGCATTGAAAGCAATCCTTATTTCATAAATCTCATAATTAAAAATTGTTTTATTATTATAAGTTTGAATTTCAGAATACTGTAAAGAGAGTTCTGCACTTAATAGGATTTATTCGGCTAGTCAAATTATCTTTATAAATATTTTTATTTTTTTAACTAAATTAATATATTTAAGTTGCTAGTATTTAATATTTACTAATAAGACTTTATGAAGACGGTGTGATGTTATACTTGTCTTTTGACTTTTGAATATATAATATAAGTATAATATGTAAAGAAATATCTATAATATTTAACTCATGGCGGAAAGTTGGATGTGCGCCAGTCAAACGACAATAACATTTTACCGGCAGACAAATAATTTACCAACTTAGATTATTTTATTGTTATTAATTTAATAACTAAGATCAGGGTACATACAGTCATACGATATAGTTTGAATTTTAAACCTCATATCGACCGATAGCGTATTATATCGATCATACAAGGTTCATATCGACCGATATATCACTGAATCATATAGGTCTGATGTGATTAATATCAGTATTTAAAGAAAAAAAAACAAAATGGTGATGGGACCCGAATCAATATATTGGCTGATATTTATATTTTCAAATTTTAAAAAATAATAGTTTCTTTTTTAATTCTTTCTATATTTTTTAGTTTAAAAAAAATAAAATATAAAATAATATCGATATTAAAAATAAAATAAAAGCAAAAGAGAGAAACTTATCAACTGATAATTAAGCCGATATGTATATCGGCCATAGCCATTTTTTACACCCCTGACTAAGACTCTGTCAATGTAGAACTGTCATATAATTTGAAAAAAAATCAATGGGGAGTTTAAATTAATATAACGAAAACAAATTGAAAATAATATAAAAGATATGGAACTATGGATAGTAAATATCAATGTAACAAATATCTCTGATATTTTCATTTTTATCACGAAAATATCGACAAAATAACTTTTCTCGTTAAAAATCCGAGTTTATCGCGTCTGCCATTTTTAACGGTAAATTCCCGTTAAAAACACGTTTTTATCACAAGAAATGGTAAATTCCCATTAAAATTGTGAGATTTTACCGTTAAATTCCCGTTAAAAACGCTTGGACCAAATATACATTTTTTATTTCTGAAATATCATCTATTTTTTCAAATTTTGGCCACATTATTTATTTTTATTATTTTTTAAATAATATATTTTCCGTGAGATTTTTCCATTAATTTTCGATAAAATCTCGAAAATTTAAAAATATCTCGCTATTAACAATAGCCGTTAATATCTCGAGAACGAGATTTGTGACAATGGTAAATATGAGCGGAAAAGCTATCCAAAGAGTAGACTCGGTCATAACTCATGAAAGACCTGACCCGGTCGGGTCAATGGAATGGGTCGCACTCACCGGATCTAATTGGGCTTTTGAAGTCTTCAAATAACCTGACTCAGCTCCTAAATCTTGCAGTTAAAGGTCTCTAGAAATGATGGAACAATCGTGGTTTTATTTATAATAAGAGATTATAATTTTATTTTTAATTATGTGAATAAGAAGATTAATTTGATATGTTTTATTATTAAAAATTAATTCTCATTTTTTATATTACTTTAACTATTTTATAAATAGTAAGAAAGATGGGAAAGGAAGAGTCAGCCACCGACAGAGTATTAGCACTTGAACCAATAACATTGTTTATATGAGATTCCATGCAATCAGTAGCACATGTAAAATGACTTCCACAATCTTTATTAATGGGTCTCATTGTGAATTTAATATTTGAAAAATCATATAAAATTATTTGTCAACATCAAAGAAACAATTAATTATAACAAAACTATCGTTTTGATATGAATTCCTTTTGTGACCGAAAGAAAAGCAGAAACACGTCCATTACTCATTTATTTTTAAATAAAAGGCCACATATAAAAGAAAATGTTTATGATAATATAATCTAGAGGTCTAAATTATAAAGATTTATCAATTACTCATAAGACTTTATTTAATAAATTTTATCAATTTTGAAATTTTTCACATTAATTTTTTTTGAAACATTGATATTCTCACTTTATGTCGGAAGTAAAACTAATCTCATGAGTATTTATAAAATTTTTAATCTACATACATTGATTTAAAGTGATTTGAGTGTAATCACTTTTATAAAAAAGAGCTTCTTGACCGTTAGATGAACTCCCTCTGGATAATCTAATAATTGATATTAGAGAGTTTTTATATTCTATAAACTAGAATTAAAGTAAAGAAAACAAAAAATTGGTATTCCAGTACTCCAATTTAAATAAATCACCAGTATAATTTAGAAATGTAAAAGCAACGGAGCAGTGGGACCAAGAAAAGGAGACAGGAAGAAGGGACGAAGAGACATGAAGTGTGGTCTATTATGAGAGAATGGATTGCTGTAGAAATGCCACGTGGGCGGCTGAGAATGTAAGAAAATGACCAGTAATTAAGTTGGTCCACTCTCACCCCCTCCCCACACCACCCCCCCACCGACACTCTTCCAACACAGCCCTTCTCCTCTGCTCATAAAATTTAATTATTAATATAATACTTTCCTTATTATGTTTCTAGAAAAGAGTTCAATACGACATCTACAAATTGCTATATATTTTTTTTAAAGTTTAAAAATCCTCTTAAGTACCTAAAAGAAGAATTTATGAATAAAATTAATCAGGTGGTCGAAACTTGATTATAATAATGTTAAGTTTTGTTTATTAATTATTCATTGGTGGAATTTATAATTTTAAATTCTATCTATATCAACAAGCGTGTATGAATATAATATTTATATAATTAAGATATTTTTTAAAACATCAAATATATATATTTTTCTAAAATAGCTAAGTATAATTCCACTATAAAATATAAATTATTAAAGAACGTTGCCATCACGTAACATGATGTGTCATCTAGGTGTGGGCACCCACACACGTGGAAAAAACATAAAAGAGAAGAGAAAGTACCGAATTTCCAGCGAGCTTGGACGAGGGCAATCTCGGGATTGTGCATGAGAAAAGGCACGGTTCGCCAGAGGAAATCGGGTTCGGGTTGAAAATCAGCGTCGAAGATGGCAACGCAGTCACAGTGTTTGACGTAGCTGTGCTTCATTCCTTCTTTGAGTGCACCCGCTTTGTACCCGTTTCTGTTGTTTCGGATCTCATACTTTATATTTATGCCCTTGCTTGCCCATCTCTGACATTCCAGCTCTACTAAATCCTGTCCACCCAAATCAATACATAATAATATTCAACCATTATCTTTTCTTTTCTTTTTCTAATTCTAATAATAATATATTACATTTTCTCCACATTATTTACTAAATTTAATTAAATAAATGAAAATAAAATTAATTTGATGATATTTTTTATAAGAGGTCTTGGAATCAAACCCCCCTCAAATAAATAAAAAAAAAAAGCTCCTTTAATTATGTATACAGAGTTTGTGGATTGTGAGACTTACAAATATCTTAAGAATTAATCAAATAAAACACTTGAAAATTTCGAAGGGTTAACAACACGGATCTTTATTAAATTTCTTGTTTAAAAAATTTTAATAGCTAATTTACTCATCCACATGACACAATTGATTATCATCCTCAGTCCACAAATGGGTTTGCTGCATGTTGGATATGGCCATTTAATGAGAATAAATGCTGCTCCACATGAAAAATGAAAATCCAGACTTTTTTATTTCTCTTTTACATGTGTTGCTCTCTCATTGGATGTTGCTTGATAGCTTGTATCTTTTTTGTCTGTCAGGAATAAAGAAGAAGAAGAAGAAGAAGAAGAAGAAAGAAGGATAACAGGGAGATTGGATGATAAAGTAATTAAGATGATAAGTAATTAAGAAGGATAATCAAGAAGAAGATATTAAAATAAGCAATACAAAACAATTCATACTACTTTTGTTGTACTGCTTGGTTGACTGTGCAATGGAGTATGCACATAAAAAGAAAAATAAAGATTTAAAAACAAAAGTTACTGTAATACACTATCAACTAAATATTTTCTCTTCTTAGAGGATTAGAACTGTCAGAAGAGCTGAAAAAAGAACTAAAAGCGGCAATGTAATTAGCTTCCTCATTTATGTGATTTTCAGTGTATGTGTTTGAGTTGCAGACAGTGACATCTGCATCTAATAGGAGGAAGAAAAATCTATGACCCAAATGGGAAATCTGAAAAAACAAAAAACTACTAAAAATTTCAGGAAAACATAGGTGAGAAAAAAAAAGTTGTGATCTTTTAATCTTTTCCCATCATGTTTCCTCACTAATGGAATTGAATTAGACACTGATAGCAGTTGCTGGAAGAGATGAACAAAACCCAGTTCAGAAAACCAAAGTGAGATGATTTCTTTCTTTTTTCGGAGAGAAAAAGAGATCAATTTTTCGTGTCTGTTGTGGATTGGAGGGAAGAACCTTGATAGTCGGGTCTGTGGAATCATCGAGCACTTGGATTACGATCCGATCCGATGGCCACGAAAGACCACATGCAGCTCCAATGGAGAGAGCATAGACCTGCTCCAAACATGGAAGAAATGAAAATCTAGAAAAGTCATGAAAATTTCGTTTGGATGCATGGAAAGGAAAAGGGTTGAGTGATTTCTTTTCCATGCATCCGAGGAATAGAAGAAACATGCAATGCAGATAAAAGCGGAAGCCCAGTAGAAGATTTAAGAAAGAAAGAAACAGAGGAGAAAAGGACCTCTTTTTCGTTGTACATGGGGATTTGGACGAGAACCATGGGATAGGCCGAGTTTCCAAGCTCGACGTCATCGCGTATCGGCTCCCATTTATAGCGCTTTTCGGGTTTTCTCCCGAAGAATTTTACCAGAACGATGACGATGCCCATGTAGACTCTCTCCACGAACAGCATTAAAGACATAGCCAGGCACAGAAAGACTGCAACTTTGAGCAAAGGGACGATGAGAGGCGCTTTGATCTGCTCCCAAACGAAGCCTATTTGCTCTGTTATGTCGTCTCTCGTCCCTTGGAAAGCCTCTGGCAGAAGGGTTGTGGAAGAAAGCCGATCCATTTCTCCTGTGTGTGTGTCTCTTTCTTTCACTCTCAAGAGAAAGGAGAAACAGAGCAGGAAAGGACGACCAGAGGCAGGGAACGAAGGGGCTAGATCTATATGGATTTAAAGCGATTTCCTTTGCGAAAAGAGCACGAATCTTTCCTTGCTTTTTCACTCTTTCGCTGCTCAGTTTTTGCTGTGGGATTACGCAAGGCAATGCGGCAGAGCTGGACTGTCAGTGAGTCACTCAAGAACACGAATTTACTGAAGAAGTGGAGAAAAATCAACTTCAGATCTCTCAGTTTAGCCCAAAACAAAAGCCCCACCAAAGACCATGCATACAAAAAAAAAAAGGCAATGCAATAGAATCTCTTACGAAGTTCTCTCCCTTCTCCTTTCCCAATTCAACAAGGCAGAGAAAAACCGAGTTCAGATCTCAGTTTCTTAAGCCGGAGAAACCCAAGAAGAGCAAAACCCAGATAGAAAAAGGAGAGAATTCTTTTGTTTCGTTCTCCTCCTTCAAATCCTCTGCCTTCTTCTCTTTAGAAACCGATTATAGCAGCAGGAATGGCAAAAGATAGAAATGTGTGTGTATAAGTAGAAGATAACAAAAGAGATCAAATGAGGAAGAGAGAGGGAAGACAGAAACGGAAGAAATTTGTGTCTGGTTTTACTCTGCCTTCTCTTCCCTCTATTCTCTATTCTCTTGTTTTATTATTTGGAAGAAAGAAAGACCGCCGACACTCACGACCGTTCTAACGTTTGCTGCCTTTATATAATAAGAACAGGCAATAGGCGACCAACGGAGCCGGTGAATGTGCGTCAGTTCCCGGCAAAAACTTGGGCCAGTTGACGGTAGCTTTCGCCGTCAAATGTCAATCTCCCACTTGTTTTAACCTAAACTCAGGAGACGTCATTTCTGATTTCAAAACTATAAATTAATTAGTAATTATAAAAATGTATTATTATTAGTATTTATTATTATTCCTGTTTTTGTAAAATTACCCTTGAGCTGTCTCTGTTGGAAATGGAAATCGAAGCAAATGTCGATGACCTCTTTTTTTTAACTCTCTCGAGTTGCATGTTATTTTCTCCAAAATGTCTAAAAATTAAATTGTTGGTTAAAAATGAGAATGATGATTATTTCTGCGTAAAATTCTCACGGGTGAACTCATTACTTTTAAAACACATCAAAATTAGATTATGGGGGCTCCAACCTACAACCTCTCATTTTCTAACTGTTGAGTTACACCTATGCAGATAAAAGAACTTTGGAAAATCTAAATAAAGATTTGAAAAATCTAATAAAGGTATAATTTTATTAAATTAAATCATATGACTAGAGATATTTAATAATATTGATTAGTGTAAGAATTATATACAAATATAGAGCTTTTTTGACCCATCCAACCCTAGAAACTATGGATAAACTATAAGTGAGCTTGGTGAAATTATTTTGTGAGAGCACTTTATATATGGCTAAATGCTTTCATATACAGGATTCTTAGGCACTCGAGAACAAGTTGCACCTTGCACACTAGTGCTTTAGGGATCCTCGTGGGGCTTTACATTTAGCTCGAGCAGGTGAGGTTGGGTTTTGGGCTTGCTCAAGTATAAGCCCGAATTGCAATTTAATGACCTGAGTCCAAGTTCAGACTTGAGTTAACTCAAACTAGTGAAATTGGATCTCGATTCGAATTTGTATATGTAGTGTCCTAGTCCAATTTTAAACCTATAATGTATATGCAGGCTTGAGGTTGGGTTTTGGGCTTGCTCAAGTGTAGGCCCGAATTGTCCTAGTCCAATTTTAAACCTATAATGTATAGGCTTATATGGGCTACAGTTTCTTGAGGCCTAAAAGGAAATTTTGTATCATTTTATGAAATAAAGATATATATATTCGAAAGCCCAAATTTGAGCCATACACTTATAAAGGTCGCTCAAATCTGGGCTTTCAGACCAAAATTGCGCTTTTATGTATTGGGCTTGGGTCCAAACAGAATTCTAATTCAGGCCTAATATTTGGGTCCAAAAATGAGCCTGACCTAAGACTGGTCAACTCAAACGCAATTTTTTAGGGTTGTTTTTACATGTGAGCTTGGGTTAGGCCCAGCCCGATTTGTACCCCTATTTGATCTCATTTCAAGTTATGTAGTCTATTAATTTAACTCTAAAAGTTCAATGTATTTCCAGATAAAATTAAATAAAATTTGATTTTTTTTCACCTTTGAAAACTAGTTTTTTTTGCCAATTCAAGATAAAATTTCACATTGATTATATACAAGCCAAACTCTTTCAAATCTAGTTATCAATGTGAGCCCACCTAAGGGTGCACAAGTCTAGGGGATCTAGGCTATATGTATGGGTATATATAAGTATATAACCTGAATCCCCTATAATGCGATACCCACTTGTAAGATCCATATGGGCCCATATGTATGGGTTTACTAGAAAGTTAATTACTTGAATAGGATTGTTATGAAAAAATCACCTTGATATGTAAAGTTATATTTTTTAAAGTCTCAAAATTCCATTTTATCTAATGGTGTAGAGTTAAATCAATGGTCTATCTAACTCGGAATGAAGTCAAATTGGATAAAAATCTTTCCAAGCAGAGAAAGGTGGGCTTGAGGAGGGAAGATTGTAAATGGAGTCAAGCTGGGTCCTACAAAGTCGTTCCTACATGAAAGTTGTATACGTGATTACCTTAGTAGAAATTTGTTACATGCAAAAAAAACATCGACCTAGGTTGTGGGGCCCACATGAGTAGGGGTAATGGGTTGAAGTAAGTCCATTTGAAAAGTATTTCTTGGATGATTTAATTAGGTTCATTTGATTTCAAAATTCATTATTTTAAAGGTCTAAAAGTCAATCGTAAATATAGGCACACTTTTACTTGGATTTAAATCCAATGGTGAGGTTGAAGTTAGAATGGGTTCAAATTCGACAGCAATTCAATTCATGGAATAAGATAAGAGTGTGCAAGGGGATAGTGCGTGTAAATCAGGGGCCCAAATCTTGATTGATGCGTATGATAGCGGTCGTACTTTAGAATATCGGTCAATATAGCCGATATCTCGGCGAGATGCATCGGCCGATATCCACGAAAATCATTATTTTTAATTTTAGATATCGGCCATGGGCCAGGTTTAAGTTTTCCAAATCTTTTTAAAAAAATTGGGCTATTTTTTGTTTTTTTTTTTATTTTTTTTTAAAAAAAACCACTGAGATTTGAACCCCTGGTGTAAATAAATCCCAAGATAGTCAATTATTTTGTAGGGGTATTTGTCACTAACACAGTAGTCAATTATTTTGTCAAGGTCTTTTGCTTTTCTTTTGAAATGGAACGTTTAGGTGTTTTGGTCATTTTGATGTTCCATTTTAAAAAAGCCACTACGATAAATTTTAAAAAAATTATATAAGAGTTAGAAATAGAAAACTGAAATACCTTGAGTTAAAAAATAATGAAAGAAGTAGATGAGTAATAAAAATAATGAACTAAAATAAAATCATGAATGACAAACATGAAAGAAAAAGGAAAATAGTAATTAAAAATAGAACATTAATAAAATTGTAAATAGTGTTTAAATCATGGAATTAGAAAAATAACTTAATATTTTTTAATGGACTAAGAAGAAGTAATAATAAGAAGTCAAATAAATATATTTATTAGGTTGAAACACCAGTGCATTTTTTAGCCAAAATGCACCTGTTTTGTTTGTTGATGCCAAAATAAATCCCAAATAACCAAAGCAAACCAGAACATTGATTGAAAATACTCTTATAGCAAGAGCTCTGCGTAGATATCAGTAATAATCATGAAGTTGGGTGGAATAAAAAGAATTTATATTTGCATATGGTGCGTATGAAAGAGTAGCTGATGAAAGAATCTAGCTATGGTTTTAAAAGACTTGAAAATCAATGGTCCATACATGACGCGATCTTATCAAATTCAATTTCATAGAGTCATTCAATTAAACTTATTTTTTTATGAGTATTATATATACAAATAAATCTTTCAAATACAACCAATCCTATGATCATATATAAGCTCAACGTAGAGCTCTCATCGTAAACTTACTTTTTAAGGAAGCAGGTTAATTCAAGTGGTTATCTTCCACCTCAAAAAACAAGAGGTATCAGATTCGAAACCCTAAGAATTTACCTTGGGGTGTCTCATGGAGTCAGAAGTACCACCCGTGAAGATTTTAAGAAGACTATATCTGACGTTTTCCACATGAAAAAAAAAAAAAAATCACATTCTTAAAATTTACAACTAATTCTATAATAAGTCTATATGTAATCGATGCCTCATTTTACATCACTCCTAGTTTGAATCTATGTTACCTTTTTCGTTGGATTGAATGATAAAAGTAATCGTTGTTAAAAACCATCATTATTTGTTATATTAATATTTACTAAGGATATTTTTATCTTTCACCCAAAAGAGAGAAGGCAGCATCAATTGGGGTGTTCCAATTAATTCGTTGTTAATTGTTTAATTTAAGATCATGTAATTAATCTGGGAATTAAAAACTTTTTACAACTTCTTATTTCATATGTTAGATTAGATGATACTAAATCATAAACCTTAAATCAAAATACAACATTTTTTCCGTTTTTTTTCTTCTAACTATTGTAATGATTAAAGTACAATTTACAAGATTTTTTTTTTTCTAATTCATAACTACAGGACCCATTTATAAATAAGTAGCTGTAGAGGACGTAAATGGCAATAGATCAAAGAATCCTGCAGAACTGACCCATTTAGTCTCCAACTACTTGCATGTAGTAACTTTATTTTTTTTAATAGCTACAAAGTTCTCAAGTTTTGTTGCATGACTTACAACAACAATTTGAATGAGTAATTAAGTATCCCTATCAACAATCTAAGCCTATATGATTTAGATGCTTGGAGTGAGACGTTTTAACCACTAAATTGGATGCCCCTTTTCTTAGATGAACCACATGTCCAAATCTCTAAGAGTATTTAATTAATCATTGAGATATGTATAAGCCTCTCTATCCACACACATCGGTACTCTGACCGTAATTAGTGATTAATTGTGTGATTTAAACCTGTTAAATGTGGAATATTGATCTGTTAATCATGAAGATTACGAAATGAGCTTTGCATAGAAATCAAGCTTTCTCCGACTGAGATCCTATAAGCTATCTATGTTTGGAAAACTACTCATTTGAGGTGTTAAAAATTTCAAATTGTGCACATTCACTCAGTTTTAAATTCTTAGTCTAATGGATTTTTCCATTTGTTTTTTGACTTTTGGTAGTGTAGTTTCTTAATCTTGGAGGGATCCCTATTTTACAAAACTTTAATTTTGAGGTATTTAGGTGAGTCAAAACTCCTTTGAGGTTTAGTATATTTTCATCATATGAATTTTCTTAACCTAACTGTGAAGTCAGATTTTCTCTAGATGGTATTTCAAATTTATGTGAATTTGCTAGAAACACCCTTTCCGGTTAAATCGTGAGATTTTTAAGGTGTTTTCCTCTAGATTATTGATGGTTTGATCAGTTTTTAATTCCCAATTCATTGGACCGATGAGAATAATCTAGTGAGATCTCCATTACCCTAAACATTGAATATACGGTTAGAGGAAATTTAAATTTACTTGTGGGCCCCACTCCTTTTTGTCTCATATGTAAAGAGATTTTAACAATCTTCCAAGGTGTTGGACATTTGGCTTGACCCCCGAGTTTTTAGATTTTATAAATTTGGATTGAAGGAGCCCCATTTCAACTGTCCCTCTCATTTTCTTTTATGTGTTTTCTTTCTCTCTCTCTAACCTTGGACTTTCATGCGTTCGTGTTGGATTTTTAAATGAAGCTGTTTCTCAACGGATTTTAACAAACAAGGTATCGAAAATTTTCTTTTCTGAATTTCTTTAACTCCGGGTTGGATTAGAAGTTAAAAGAAAGGTTGATGGGCTCTGAAAATTGATTATAGAAAATGGAAGAAAAATAACCCCTTTTGTATATTTTTAAATTATGCTTCTAAGGAACTTAGATTTTTTTCCTTTTAAGTTCAAAAGGGGAGAAAAGATTAACTCCACCTAACTCGTATGTGTTTACATTTCGGCATGGGGTGTTCTAAATTCTCGCAATGTACCCTCTAGGCCAAACTATCATCTATAGCGGCCCTCTAGGCAATGTCTCAATACTCTTATGTGGCCAGGAAGAAATACGAGACTGGGTACTGAGTGCTTTCCATTTTCTATTTATTGTGTGTTTTGGATGGCTAACATACTGACGTAAGTAAATGAAGTAGAAAGAGCTTAGGGGGCTGACGGACATTACCTTGTTTTCCTGTGGAAAATATAAAATGGGATTTTGGGAATATTTTAATTGTATTTGGTTTTAAAATGGATATTTACTGGTTTTCATTGTTTCACAGATTCTGGTATAAAAACCTATGTTGGAGAAGGTGAGGAGACTCAACTTAACCTATATATTGGGTTTGTGAAACTATTAGACCCTAGAACGAAAATGGGACCCATGGAAATTATAGGATGGAAAAGACCAAGTGGGACTAGAATGCGAGACTTGACATCGCTTCCATATAAGGGACGATATTTTGTTCAGACTATTAGAATGGAAGCACGAGAAGGTGTCAGGGAAGGGAGTCAAGGCCTAGTGGTTTAAAACCCAGTATGGGACCCATTGGACGTCTAGAAGATAGTAGATTGAATTGGACACTAGTATGAAGTATCCCATGATAGTGCATTGTGTTAGGTGTAAATGCATGGGGATTCATGCTATGGTCATTGGTGCATGTGGTATGTGCTATATTTGAATATGCATGGGGTTCATGCTATGGTCATTGTTGCATGGGGTATGTGCTATATTTGAACATGCATGTGGTTCATATGTGCATGTGGTGTATGTTGGATTTGAATATGCATATGGTTTTATGTGCATGTGATTTATTCTGTACTGACGAGATTGTGCAGGTGATGAAAGTGTGAATATTCTGGGTTGTTATACTTCGATGAAAAACTAGTGGGTGGTAAGTATTCTCCGATGAGAAACCCTGGTGGGAAGGGTATACGGAGATCAGTATAAGTGTAGGGTTTAGGGTTTAGGGATTTAGGACGCACACACTTGTATAGTTGGTCAAGCTCTTGCAACATGCTGCATTTTGTCCGTGTAGGGACCTAATGAATTCGAGGTCGAGTGGGATACCTCGACAGAGTTGAGTGGGATACCCTGGACCGTATAGTTGAGGTTAAGTGGGATATTTCAATGGGGTTGAGTGGGATACCTCAGTATGTATAAAGGTTGGTAAACCTTAAAAGTGGAAAGAAAGAAAAAATGGTAAAAATGATTTATTGTTTATCATTTTGTTAAACCTGCATTGTATTATTGATATTATGAATGCATGGGGAGAAGGCAGTATGCATGTGTGAGTGTGCATGTGCAAATGTGAGAATGCATGTGTGGGTTGCATATGCATTCATGATCATACATGTGTGGGTTTACATGTGTATGTGTAAGTAAGCATAGGTGTGTGTGCCTAGGAAGAAAAGAGAATCAATAGTAAGCTATACCATGGAGTTCTAATGTTTTGGTTAAATTCTACATTGTAACACTAATATTTGGAAATGGGTGAAGTTTTGAGTACTCTTCACTGGGCTGGTTGCTCACGTCCCTTACAATGTAGGATTTGTGCTGGAAGAGCGAGAAGAGAATCCCTCTAGCGATGGCCAAGGAGTTGGAATCTTCAGATTCCAGAAGTTGTTTGTGATTAAGACTTATGCTTGTTTTATGCCACCTATGGCATAGAGACCTTCATGTACAAGTCATATATATGTAATATGATGCTTTGGTATGTGTTTGATTGTGTTTTGATGCATGTTATGGAAAACAAGTGTGAAATTCAGGAAAAATCAAGTTGAAAGAAACAGCCCAGACAATACTTTTACTTTCAGGGGTGAGGCTTCGCAGAGCTGAAGTCGAGGACGTCAGCCTGAGAGCAACTGAAAAGTACAAAATTCTGTTCTGGCGAGGACTTGCTGCAAGGGCTCGCCATTGGCGAGGACTTCCAGTGAGGGCTCACCATTTAGCAAGGGGCTCGGCCTGAGACCCTTCTGTTGTTATAGAATTGGTCCCTAGGCGAGGGGCGCCCCCATGTTTATGACTGTTTGTGTAATTTTGATTGTTTTTAGGTTCCATTTTGTGCTCGAGTGTGTTGGATCCCACGTCTTGTCCACATAAGCATATGTGACATTTGATATGGGCTTTAGTGAACTCATTTAGAGGCCCATGGACTTTTGGTAAGTGAGTGGTTTGTTTTATTAAAAAAAACTAGTCGCATTCTGGGCCCACATCCGGGTTTGAAGGATGACAAGGTAATAACACAGGGAATGGCCCTTTATGGTGGAGTGAGAATCGAGCTCAGGACTATCACTTCTTGAGACAAGTTCTTAATCATCATTACGATTGTTGAGCACTGAAGAATGACTATTTTACCCCTGATTATTGAAGCAGTTAGCTCTCAATTTTGTATATATTAGGTGTATTTAATATTTTTTTTATAGTTTTGTAGATAAAATTGGAAAAGACAGAAAATCAGTCATAAGCCGAGAATAATTGCAAAGTTCTGTGCTAAACTGGAAGACCCATAATTTGTAATAATTAATTTCCACCACTTTTAGAATTTAAATTGTAAATTGAATAAATCTAGATCCAATTATGAGAGTTTAGGATCATTTCAATAATTTTAGATTTAAGTGGAGAATTAATTATTTTAATTGTGAAAGAAAAATTGAAAATCAAGAGGCCAATGAAGATCAAGAGTGTGCAATTTGAAGTCCATGGGCCAAAAATCCATTTCATTGGGCCAAGCTATGCATCCACACCATACACTAGGGCCTAGGCTCAGTGATCCATGCGCATTTCATATGTGGGTTAAGCCAGTGTACATGCCAGAGTCGAGTGGGCCAAGAGTCCAAGTCCATGTGCACAAAGTCCAATGGAAGCCCAACTGCTCAAGGTCTGAGATCCAAAATACCCCATTCAAATTTTACCTAAGCCCTAAGACTTCACATGCCCCTCTCTCCATGTCATCCATGCACATCCAACCATTCATTTCATCATCTTCCAATCCAGGCCCTTCATTTCATGCATACAACATAGATAAACCCTATACCCTCCATTCGAATTTTACTCCATACACATCCATTCGACTATGTTATATAAACCTTAGACCATTCATCCAACCATTCATCTAGGACAACCTTTAAATCTCAACCCTTCATACAAAATCTTGACACTTACACATTCCATTTAACCATCCATTCAAACCATCTTTTGATCTCAACCATTCATTGCACACATTCGAACAACACACAAAACCCTACCCTCCAAAATTCGCATAACCCCAACTTGCATTCCAAGAAATACCAAAAATATAAATCCCATTCAATCTCATCTAGATCCCATTAGAATTTGACACAATCCAAATCGATCCACCTCACACACCATGCATCCATCCATTCATTTAGAATAACTTGAATCCCAACCACCCATTCATGCATTGCATCTAACTCCATATGCAATTTTCGATCCACCTCATCCAATCCCTATCCATTCGAATTCCCTACCTTGGAACCCAAGACACCATCCTCTCCACGCAACCCTACCCGACCCACCTTCTGTAAACCCTAGCCCTCTTCATTTAAGATAATTAAATCCTAGCCATCCACTCATCCATCCTACACCCTGATTAATCCTAGCCATCTAATCCTACTCAAAGCCTATAAATAAGAGCACTAGGGCAACCTATGAATTTCAAATTTGGCTTTGGAGGAATCAATCAGGCGTGGACCAAAGAAAAAGAAAGAAAAAATCATTGGAAATTCGTGCACTCTAAAGGTTTAAGGTTTGATTTCTTTGATTTTTCAATTACTTTTGTAATTTTGAATTCAATTCCAAAGTATGTTATTTCGAATTCCATGTATTGAATGAAATCAAAGTGCAATTAAATATTCAGGATCTGGTTTTCCAATTAATGGATGTTGTGTGATGAATGTGCTGCACTCAATTTACGTTCTTGAAACCTAATACTGTGATTCGAATTTGCCACACCCCTCTGGAATTGGATGCAATGAAAATTTAGATTTGGATAGGACTTTCGTTCTGATTCTAAGGCTTTTATTTTACAAAAGTGCAATGAAAATTTAAGATCAGAACCAACTTCTGTTCGATCTAAGGTTTAATTTTAGACTTTCATGGTTTTACTTCTTGAATTATTTTAATGGATGGCATGAACTCAATGTTAATTAATTTACGCGAGATCTGGGTTCTAAGCTTTGATTTTGTCAATAAAATTGGGAAAAATAATGGCAATTGATTTCTAAGGACCAATTCCAATGTATCATATGTATCATATGTTTGATTTCTTTAATTCTTTATTAAATTTATTTGTCTTCTCCACTCTTGATTTAAATAGTGACTAGGTTGAGATTAAAATGATTGATTTTTATTGAATCTGGGTTAGATCTAAATTATCTTGGTTCTCTATTTAATTCACCAATACATGCTTTAAGTTAGAATTTTAATTTAAATAATTGGTTAATAATTGTAAATGCTCAAGATATATTTTTTGTAATTCCCTTGGGTTCGACCTTCCACTCAACTGCTATACTATTTAATGGTTCATACGCTTGTGAGTAAAATAAATAAAAACTATTTATTGCACAACAAGTTTTTTGCACCGTTGCCGGGGAATTACAGTGTTTACAAATATTGACCAATTTTTTATTTAAATTTTTTCTGTGAAACTTGGAAATTTAGTAATCTTCATAAAAATATTTTTCAGATTATATTACATGATTCAATTTTCATGATAAAAAAAATTATTTCTTGGAATTTAATTTGAAATCCATTGGATGTTGGTGATTAAGTTTAATAAATCAAAAATATTTTTTCTTTGACTTATAATTTTAATTAGGATTAGTTTATTTTAATGTCTCTACTAGTTGCAAAATTTTAGAAAATTGCACTTAATTTAGGCCGTGCACTTTTAAGATTTAGAATATTCACCTAGGCTTGTGTGCTTTATTGTACAAGAATTTTAAATTGCGAGCTAAGATTTCTGAAAAATACGCTGCATAGGCCAAGGTAAGTGCCTAATCTCATTTTCTTTAATTTTTTTAAAATTTTCATGCATTCATATAGAACTTTTATTTAGGGTGTTTTCATTTATTATTTGTATTTAAAAAAATTGCATATTTAATTTGTTTATGCATTTAGGTTGTTAGTATTAATACATTATCTTAGATTGTTTGCTTATTGTTTGCATATTTGTTTTGAATCTTGCATTGTTAGATTTAAGGCTGCATTCACAAAAAAAAAAAAAAAGCCAAAAAAGAGTAGTAAAAATGGTTCATGAATTAATTTAAAATCAAATTAGAACCATTATTTAGGGTATTCATGCTCAATAGGACCATCTTTAATTTAGCTAATTTTGGATCACCAGTCTATAGTATTTCTTCAATTACAATGTCTAAGGCTAGTTCTGTCACTAAGACGTGAGGTTGAGCACTTCTAAGGATAAGTTGGGACGTAAATGTCGTTTGTTCTCCCCCACTTACTTGAGAACTTACGTGGCCGTGCTTTTGGTTAAACTTCCATCTGAGGCTTAAAATTTTCTAGAGCAGTATAAATTTTAGGACCCCTGTGTCAGTATAGATTTAGGTAATTTATTGTGTGATATTGGTTTGGTCTTGGTTGTCTTTGTGTGAAAATGAGTGTTTGGAGGCACGATTCGACCAATTGTTTGGTTAGAATAGATTCTCTAGCTTGTGAATCTCATGTCAGTTATCGTCCAGTGTAGACGGCAGGAGGGTCGTGAAGTGATGGCAATTTCTGTTATGGAACTTTCATTAAATCCCAATCGTTATAACGATGGTGAGGAGAGTCTGACCAATGGTGGTAAGAACGTAAATGTTGATGGGAATGTAAATGTTGATGGGAACATGAAGTAAACCCTAGCATTGAGGAAAATCCCATCCAGGACTTTCCCCTGTATGATATAAATAATCCATGGGAATTTACTATGTAGGTGAATGAAGAAGCGTGGCAAAGAGCAAAGTATTTTGTAAATAGACTTTTCATACTTCCATTACTTCTTTACATAGAGTCACCCAAATCACCCAAAGCACCATAATCACCATCTAAGGTCAACTGTTACGTGTCAGTGTCGGTCAACTTGTTAGGTCAGTTAAATTATGATTTGTGAATTTGTTTGAGTCTGTTTAGTTGTGTATCAATCAGTTGGGTCAGTCTAGTTAAGGGGTTTTGATTTGTTAAAGTCAATCTAGAGTCTTCTAGGATTTTGTTTTGTTTTTTTGTCTGCTGCAAGTGAGTCCTCTTAGGTACATCTAAACCTGAATTAGCATTGTTTCGAAATTTTTCTGATTTGCACCTGATCACTGTAAATTATGGAAAATTGAGGAAAATGTTTGATTTAAGTTTGGGGGTATTGAGGGGCTACACTTGTGTCGTTGATAAGTCCAATAAAATAAAAAATTATGAAGGGAAGAGTAAGTTCATGAGAACTCACACTCCTTGGTGTAAAAAAAAGAGTCAAAGTGATTTTTCAACATTAATATGTGGCTAAAATTTTTTACATCATTCTTTTCCAGAGAACATTTTATGGAATTAATACTCGAATATATTTTTACACAGCCATATTAATATTCGTCTGAAAATGAAAAATATTCATGAGTCAAGTAATCACTAAAGGAATACCAGTGGAGATTTAGGCCCACTGAGCTTTAGAGCCATTCTATCATTCTGAGAGTTATAAGTCTATTCATGTTTCTTTGTTAGGCGCATCGAGTCGTTGCTTGATCTCGTTATTCCTTATTTTGGTCATATTACTGAGAACGACATCAAATTTGAGTCAATGCACCTGAAATTTTAAATTTATTTGAAATAAGAAATCACTTTATAAGCTTAGGATAGAATATATGCCATCTTTTGGATCTATTGAGCCTTCAAGCCTACCCATTTTTTGTCATCTATCTTGATAGTTCTCCAATCAAGGCAAATTAAAAATATTCATACCTATTCTAAAAAAACGTTAGAGATGAAAAAAAATATTGGATGGTACTTTTAAAACGAGGGCACTGAGAAAAAGAAAAAGAAAATATCAGAAGAAATGGAACAGACACCAAAAAAAAAGAAGAATGTGAAAAAAATATAGAAAAAGAAGAAAAAGAAAGAAGAAGAAAAAAATAGTTTGAAAAAGTGCAGAAAGAAAATAGAGGAAAAATATCCCATTCAAATAATGAAGACTTCTAATTTTTTCTGTTCGAAGTATTTATTTTAGAGTCTTTTATCCTTCTTTGATATGACCCGGTCTTAAGCCACGTTTTGTCTTATTAAGAAGTCCTATTGATCTTAAGTCTAAATAGGGTGCTTCATGTAGAGAATAGAGGAGGAAAAATTGATGGTGTATGGTTCAACGTTCTCAGGAAAGTGGCATTCATTCATGAGATCTTTTATTTTCTTTAATTTGTGCCATCTTTTCTAAATATATATGTGAGATATTTAATTTGTGAACATAAATTCCGCTCACATATACCTTTGAGAGAAAATAGACCCAAACCTTTGAGCGTTAGTCTTTTTTAGAGATATGTTCGTTGAGGTTTGAAATCAAAACTCATTTTCCAATGGTGATTATGAAACTTGTGTGTGTTTGAAAAAAGAAGGCTATCTTAATATTGGCTATCACACACTACACTCCGGGTATAAGCCTCGTAAAATAATTTTGGAGTCGTATGATGTTCAGATTTTTATCTATGTATTTTGCTAAAAAAATTGTTGATGTTTATGGGTATAATCACTGGAAGCCCTCACGAGACTATAACTCGTCCACTAGTAGTGAGCTAGGGGTTTAAAGTCTTATTGCATCCACTAAATGTAATTGATAGTACCAGCGAAAGTGGTGCAGTCTAGGATTAGATTAGGTTTTTGAATTACCAAATCTTAGTATTGGGTCGGGGCGTGGCAGAGTAATACCACTGAGAATGGTCCTTTAGGGTAGAGTGAGAATCGAACTCATGACTCTCACTTCTTGAGACGAGTTCTTAATCATCACTACAATCCCTTTGAGTTAATTTAGGCGCTGTTGGTCAAGCTAGCCAAATATCTAAAATAGGCCTAGAGGGGGGTGAATAGGACTATTGGGGAATTTTAAAATCTATTTAAATATTGGGCAATTTAATGATTAATCAATACGAATTTGCTCAATTAATGTTCTAAATGTGATTTACAAGCAATATTAAGTTTAAGCAAATTGTGTGTGCAATAAGATGTGAGCTAAGCAAGTGCACAAAATAAGGTGAAGGAGATGAGAAGAGATGGAGGATTATGACACAATGATTTTTACTTGGTTCGGCAACCTTGCCTACATCTACGCCTCAAGTACACCACTTGAGGATTTCACTAACCTTCTCCTTCACGGGTGGAGAAGAAACCAATTACAAAACTTAATCTACTTCAAAGGTGTAAATCAACCTAATCACCAAGAGAACACCTCTCTTGAAAGTCAATAGGGTTACACCAACCCTTTACAATATTCACAATTAATAGAAAGAAGTTGTGCTTTGAAAAATACCAAGAACTTAGCCTTGAGTTACTTGAAGTAGCTTGGGCTTTTTCTTGAATGTCCTCCTCTTCTTGGCTTGATGTAAATACTCCAATAAAGTCTAACCAAGGTGATAGCAAGGAGGTCTAGGGTAATTAAAGGTTTTCCTATGAGGATTAAGACCCTAGAAAGAATCTTTACTTAACACATTCAACTTAGAGCATAAGATGCTCAAGATATGCCTATGAGAGCTTTTAATGTGTTTGAAATTAAGAATCAAAGCTTAGAGTATTGTAACTATGGAGTTTGTAAGCTTTGGAAGATGTTTGAAAGCTTGGAAGAATGTATGAAAAAGTTGGGATCAAGTCATCAATCATTTTCTCTCCAAAAAGCCTTACATTTATAGGCTAAAAAAGTCCCCACGGATCTATCTTCGGACCTTCCGAAGATAGGTCTCGGATCTTCTGAGGTTGCAACAGTCGGATTCCCAACGGTCATATTACAACAGCTCTTTTGACCTTGCAACGGATAACTTCGGATCATCCGAAGGTTTCTGTTCGGAACGTCCGAAGATCCCAGGAATGGCTGGGTTTGGAATATCCTCGGACGTTCCGAGAACATGTTCTGGAAGTTCCGAGCTGTCATAAATCCGAACTACTGATAATATCCTCGGACGTTCCGAGACATGTGCTCGGAAGTTCCGAGATGCCATGAGTCACAACGACTGATAAATGAAAGGAATATCCTCGGACGTTCCGAATCATGTTCTCGGAAGATCCGAGCTTCCCAAAAAAATCATTTTTCACTAAGTGTTGGAAACTTGAGATTTTGTGAAAAACGTGCACATGGTGGAGAGCTCATGAGTGATCTATGCAATCAGTTAGATTTAACTATAATGAACATTTTAGATTGCAAGGACATACAAAATATGGAGATATTTGGTAGATCGCGAGAGCTCTCGATAGGGCAAAGAGTGGATTAGAAACCCTGTTTGTATTATTCCAATTTTAACCAAAAAGGCTTCTAAGGCTTCTAGGTCAGTCCTATGGTCCATATACCTGTGATGGTTGGCATTCAAAGAGTTCTTCCGATTTTGGCACGAGCTTTCAAAACAACGTGTCTTCTGGAGCTTCAAGCTTAATTTGACTGTGCATGTCTTCCAGAGATGAGATCTTAGACACGTAGACTGTCACGACTCAGTCAAAGAAATTGACAACTCAGGACTCAGTCGGACACAGTCACGGAATTGACAACTCAGTCTGACTCAGGAGAGGCAGATTTAACTTTTAGGCCAACAGACGCCCCTTGTGCCACACTTAAATTCATTACTTAAGTTTCTGATTCTTCATCAACTATCTGACTCATTCATTTTCTGTTATGAGCTACTTTAAAAAGTAGTGCAACATTTTAATTAAAGTCTTTGAATAAAGATAAAAATATTAGATTTTATTTTTTAAATTCAATAAAAAAATTCAATCCAATGATTGTCTTTAAAAATTCACAATAAATCATTTAAAAATCATTTTTTAATGGAACATTTCATCTACCTAACCCATTTATCTCTCGTGTCAAAGTGTGGCAAAGTGCAGCACTTCTAACAATTACTAAAGTTCTAATGGTAGCATATCTTTGTCAATGTAATTTGAAATAATTGTCAATTGAATAAAATTCAATTTATAATATCATAATAACATTAAGTTGAAAATTAGCTGAAATGTGAACTGCAAGAAAATGCTAATTTAGTTTCACTGAAAACTAAAAGATAGAGTCGAGTAAATTAAATAATGAAGTAGAATTGAAAAGCTAATTTAAAAAGATAAATAAAAGCTTCTATAATATCATGAAATGATTCTTATTTGTTAAATTTAGAGTTTAAAAATTCAAAAGTTGAACTTGACGAATAATTTGAACATATTTAAAATTCAAGTGAATAAAAATTTAATATAATTTATTAACTCACTTGATGGACTCATCTAATTTTTAATATCTGAACTATAGTTAAATGATTTGTGCTAATCTGCTAGATTAAGATCAAAGTGATGCAATAAGTTTAAACTAGATGATGCTATAAGTTTGGCATTTGACATGTAATGAGTCATTAAATCTCACTTCTTAATTAAAAAATTGTGAAGTATCATAAAACAAAAAGATTAAGATCAAAGTGATTATTTTTAATTTGATCTAATATATTGAAATTAATTATAATTTTACTAGTGATTTTGACTTCTCTAACTTTCGTGAATAAAACTAATTTTAATTTCAATTTTGATTTTAAATACTGTAAACTTCTACGCTATATATAATATGGTTATTAACTTATATACTGTAATGTATTAAAATAAATTCTATAATAACATTAAATTAATATATTTCTGTTACTTTAAAAAAAGTTCATAATCAAACTACCATTGCGTTGCAATTTTCTGAGGCACAACCCAGCTGTTGCCTTTTGACAGGTACTATACAAATAGTACTACCAAAGTACAAATACTACCACATGGTAGAATGATTGGGATGTCTTTGTCCTTTTAACAAATGTTGAGGACAGTTGTGGAATTATAAAGTTTGAGGATGAACAAGTGCAAAATTTTTTCGTTGTCATGAAGATTTGTTTTCGATTTGGAATTTGTAAGTGTGGGCACGCAAGCACATGACATCTCTCTATAGTGACAAAACTGTCCTTATCGTTATTGCATTTTATATTGTTATACTTTACCATAACATTATTGCAGAAGAGTGAATCTACAAGAATGGAAAGAATGGAAAGTGACAGGTGCACCAATATTTTTATCTTTAGTGCACCAAAAATAAGTGAAATACCTATTTTATTTAAATTTTTTTTTTTTTTTTAATTTTTGAAGACTGAGGAGAAACTCTTTGGCAAGAGCCACTCTAAAACCCTTCAAGAGGACGCCCCACACCTACACAGGAAGCCCCCAGTTAACACCGCTGGGACTCGAACTAATGACCTCCCTCTTCCTTAGGGTAGAAGCATTGTCACAAATACCGTTCTCGGGATATTAATGGCAATTGATAATATCGCGATATTTTCAAATTCTCAGGTTTTTACGAGAAAATCTCACAGAAATTATAATATTTAAAAATAATAAAAATAGAATAAATAAAAATATTAATAAAATAAAAATGGTAATAAGGAATTTACCGGCAATTTACCGGGATATTATTGCGATATTACCATTTATCGCGTTTTTAACGCAATTTAATCAAGAATTTGTCGTTGTGCCAATAAAAATGCGTTTTTAACGCGGTAATGGTATTTTGCCGATAAAAACATGGTAAATTCGAAAATACCGCCGATATTTATGATAATGGGGAAAGTAACCAGTTGAGCTACTCAACATTGGGTAAATCGAAAAGTTGTTAAAATGAGTATGTCATTCATTTTTAATGCACCAAGGTTAAAAGAGTTTGTGCACCAACCAATTCCTTACAAAAATGCCTTCAGGGCACAAGTCCTATTTTATGTTAAATCTAGTGAGTTAAAATAATTTTCTCTTTTTAGAATTAAATTTTACCTTTTATAATTTTAATCGATGTATTCTAATAGTTAGATTAATTATGATAGGCCAAAACATTTATTCAATAATTTATTTTTACTTTAAAATAAATCAGTGATTAACATTATTCAATGGGTCCCATTTTGACAATATGATATTATGCATGATATTATATTCATCAATATAATTTTTGGAATAATGAGAAGGAACCTATCATCTGACAAGACTGATGAGAACACTGGCATTTTAGCCTGAGTGTGTACTAGACCTGCCCATTACATAATCATCTACCATTTTACTGGTTATTGACCATAAAAAAACAAAAGAAACGTTCACCGTGCATTGGGTAACACGATATTATCCACAGAGTCCACCAAATGAAGGTGGTAATGGTCTCATTGGAATAATCTATCATTCAATATATTGTCGACCAAGAATCACTATGATTAAATTGGTCAAGTCATATCTTTAAAGCTCTTAAAATTTTATCATTTTAATTTAATTTTTAATCCTTAAACTTTTTGGCCTTTAAGAATATAGTTTGATCAATTCAATCACTATGATTTTTTATGAATAACTTATTAATGAAAGTATCATTCAGGCCCATTTTCACTCCATTTGCGTTCTTAGTGGGCTCACTTAGGCTCATAAATTGAGCTCACTTGTGTGCGGTCGATTTAGTGAGAATAATCGGCCATTTCCTATATATTTCTTGGCCCATATACTTGGCATTTAAATTCCTTCTCCATCTAACCCATACATGTTGAGCTAGTGGCATAAGTTTTCTATCCCTTTGTCACGTATCATGCCAAGTGTCATTTGGTAGAATTAACCTTTTTCTTCTCTTCCATTGTATTATGTGGTGACACACACTTTTTCTCCTATTGACACCTAACCAATCTATTAAGAACGAAGTGCTACAAGCTTTCTCTTCCATTGACACCTAACCCTCCATGAAGCATGCGATGGCACAAACTTATCTCCCATTGCCACCGCATGAGCTTTATCTCCTATTGACACCTAGTGATGAGGCCACCGTTGAGATCGTGGAAGATAACATTTGTGGATTTTACAAGGTTTTCGACTGGGAAAAGCAGTGAAGATGTTTTTTTTGTTAAAACCCTTTTGATGCAAATCTTTTAAATTCGAGGGTGGATTTTTTCAAGGTGTGGAGAATGATGCAACATCAATTAAAAAACTATGAAACAAATAAAAATTAATTTCATGAAAGAAATTAGACATGAATTAGAAGATCATGCTGAAATTAGTCTAATTCATGTAAGAATTTTGGGTAGTCAAAACATGGTCTAAAATGACTTCTTATGGAACACCCCATATTGCTCCGGGCTTGTTAAACCAATACAACTCACAAAGAAGATATCTCGGTACAATTTTTATTTAAAAAGGGGTAACACTCCTCCCTCACCTATCACGCTCGATGCCCACAAATGCACCACAATATAATAATGAATATTGATGTGCAAATTTTAAATTTATAAATCTTTCAAGCGCATGAACCATTTATAGTATAGCATTATGAGTTCGAGGTCGATCCCACAGAGAACAAGCAAAATATATGCATCAAAACATATATGTTTGGAATCTAGTGCTTGACTTATTATGTTTCTTAGAAAACATAGATTTAAAATAAATCAAATCATAAAAATCAATCCTACTTTCATAAATTTAACTCTAAGTTAATAAAATCTCTAATTTAAGATTCATATACAAAAAAATTAGAACATTAATAAAATTTGATTAAGATAACAGATTAATGTAGAATTTATGAATAATCTCACACCTAAATTTAAGAAAATAAAATTAAGGTTTAGTTAAATTAAATCTCAAACTAGTTAATACATATTGAAGGAGTAGTTTGAATACATAAAATGAAATACAAGACTATTAAAATACATAACAAACAAATTAAAGAATTTAAAAGAATTAAAATATGATATACAAACAAGAAATCTAACATAACCAAGGACATGAAATAAATTTTCAAATAAAATAAATGATTGAATATAAAAATGCATAATTTAAAGGTGGTCATGGAATTCTTCTCTCATCGCCCAAAATAAATAAACAAATAAGAAACCTAGATCTGAAATTCAACATTTAGAATTCAAAAATAAATTCATGCCTATTTAACTAAAAATTCATAAACTTTTATCTAATTAATGCTTAGATTTCAGATTTAACATTACAACCTAAGTTCTAACCATTAATTAAACAAAGTATACAAATTTAAATTAAAAATGCATTGAAAAAGAATTTGAATAATCGGACTTTTCAGGATTATAAAAGAAAATGTCTCTTATTTATTTAATGGAAAAATTCAAGTACAGGCATACATAAATTGAGAACAAGATAAACAAAATGGAGACGTAAATTTACATCTCTCACTTGTAAAATCGTGTGGGATCTCCTTTCTTCTTGTCTCTTGATATTTTCTCCTCTGCCTTTGGTCCTGTTGAGCTCCAGGTCAAATTCCATTTTTACAATGTGGAATGGGGTATTTATAGGCTCAAGGAATGGACGGACGGCTAAGATTAAATCTGGGTTTAAGTTAATTGATGAAAGGATGTGATTAAAACATAGAAAACTAGGGTTGCACAGTGCTATACATGAATTTGGGTTTCTTGTGCACTGGGTGACTTGGGATACAAGGTAGCTTGGTGAGAAAGAAAAGGAATTGGGGAGAGAATTGGGATTTGGATTGGCTATGTGATTTTCGAAAATGGCTATGTGGTTTAGGGCTTTGGTTATGCAATGAATGATATGAATGGCTAGGATTAAAAGTTTGAATGGCTAGATGAAGTGGAGATGATGTGGCTAGGGTTACATGTGTGAAATTCGAATGGATAAAAAAATCAAGAGAAAATCGTGAGTGAGGATGTGGAGGATAGGATTGAATGATGTGGCAATGACTAGGATTGGGCGCATGGAGGCTGCTTGGGCTCTAAGTTGTTCTAACTTAGGGTCTTTTTATGAATGGATGGCTAAGATTAGATTGGGGTTAAATCTAATGGCTCTAAGGTGATTTGATAAAAATAATTTATATGAATGATATAGTACCTAATGAAGGGTTGCGATTTAAAGGTAGAGATGGATAGATGATATGATGAATGGCCTAGATTTAATGCAGGGTATGTTATGAGATGGATTAGCATGGAGACTATAGGGTTTTACCTATATGAAGTGGATGGTTGTGATGAAATGTCCTAAGATCTAATGGCTTTAATGAGTGATGGATGATCTAGATGGATGGATGAGATTGGATGGGAGGCTCTAGGCTTTACCTATATTTTAAGTAATGAAATGAATGGTGTGAATGAGATGTATGAAGTGAATGGTTTGGATTGCATGGTAAGGCTAATAGATGGTGTTGATTAGTGTTTGAAATTTGAATGGTTAAGATTGAATGGATAAGGGATCGGGCTTTGGATATGGGTTTTGTGGATTTGGACTTAGGTGGATTTGGGCTTAGGGTTGCAAAATTCGAATACGAACCTGGAGCATTGGATCTTGAATTGGGTTTGGACTTCTTGGACTGGAGTATGTGGACTTGGGCTTGCTGGACTTTGGATTCACTTTGGCCTAGCCCACATTTGAGAATGCGCATGGAGTGCTTGGCCTAGCCCAATGTCTGACATTTGGAGCAAAGCTTGTCCCAACTGCAGTAGATCTCTGGCCCATGGATCTTGATTTCAAACTCTTGGCCAAACTCTTTTGTATTGAAATTAAATAATTAATCAATCACTTAAAATATAAAATATTGACTTAATCCAGACTCTCATAAATGGATCCAGATTAATCAATTTACATTTGAAAACCTAAAAGTGGTTTGAATTAACTATAAAATTTCAAATCTTCCATTTTAAGCTCTCTTCCAACAATTATCCACTGATTTATAATGATTTCCTGTATTTCCCTGAATTTACCTACAGAACTAAAATAAACTATTAAATGTATCTTATATACGCAAAACCAAGGCTAACTTATCTAAATATCAGGGGTAAAAATGTAATATTTCAAGTCTCAAAATGAACTCAAGATTAACATCATCATAGGTAATCAAAAAGTAATCTACAAGATATTGCATTCATCCGTAAAACATATAGCATGAAGTTTCAAATCTCAAAGACATATAAGTGTTTTCTCAAATGAAAGCAAAAGAAATTAAAACAAAGATATCAGCACTAGTCCTCTAACCCTACTCTTGGGCCCCGCTCGGTCTAGCCTTCGTCGGAGCTCCTAAAAGTATAGGATGAGCTTAACATGCCTAGTGAGGAAAACACAAATATATCACATGCTATCACCACACAACACCAACATATATAAACACATCAAGTCTAAGCCTGAGCTCAAGTTTGCAACACCCCGCTCCCGCCAGCACAATATTGTCTGCTTTGGGCCCACACCCAAGCCCGCACAACTTTGTTCTGGGGACCCCACACCAAGAGGCCCTCCAAAACACGTTGTGCTTTGTGGGAGGAGCCAACCTTATATACCTTAGGAAATCAACTCTACTGGGCGATGTGGGACTTTTCCCACATGCCCAACGCCAGGCGCTACTACCAGGCTACATTTTAGCTGCATTGGACGTTATCTGGTCTCCAAGGCGTGGGCCCCCCTTTGGGTGGGGTATCACAACTTACCCACCTTAACACTAGAGCCGCCCTCGGCTCAACCGAACACACACTGGCCCACACCCTCAGACGAGAGTTGAACCGTGCTCTGATACCATTTGTAACGACTCGTCCCGCTAGCATGATATTATCCGCTCTGGGCCTCACACACGGCCTGCACGACTTTCAATTGGCGAGCCAATCCACTGTTGCTCCCAAAAGATCTCATGCTAGAAAGAGCAAGGTTACCACTTATATACTAGAGAATTTCCAATATAACTAGCAATGTGAGACTTTTTCTCCTCCGCACTATAGACCCCCTTTGGGACGGGGTATTACGATTTACCCCACTTAAAGCTAGAGCCGTCCCTGGCTCTGCACACACAACAACCAAGCCCACACCCTCAACAGAGAGTTGAACCATGCTTTGATACCATTTGCAACGACTCGTCCTGCGAGCACAATATTGTCTGCTTTGGGCCCGCACGGCTTTGCTCAAAGGACCCCACACCAGGAAGCCCTCCAAAACATATTGTGCTTTATGGTATGAGCCAACCTTATATATGACAGGAAATCAACCTTGCTGGGTGATGTGGGACTTTTCCCACACGCCCAGCGCCAGGCACTACAACTAGGCTACATTTTAGCTGCCTTAGGTCTCCAAGGCGTGGGCCCCCCTCTGAGGAGGGGCATGCCTAATATTGAGCCCGAAAATGATCCTCACTAAGACTAGGTCAACCAAACCCAATTTTTTGGGCTTTTTTTTATGTGAGCTTGGGTTAGGCCCAACCCAAGTTGCACCCTATTTGATCTCATTTTGAGCTATATAGTCTATTACTTTAACCCTATAAAGTTTAAGATATTTTCAATGTCAAATAAAATTAAATAAAATCAAATTTTTACCCTTGAAAACTAGTTTTATTTGCCAATTCAAGATGAAATTTCAAATAGATTGTATACAAGACAAACCCTTTCAAATCTATTAATCAATTTGGGCCATGGTGGGCCCACCTAGGGGCACAAGTCTAGAGGATCTAGGCTATATACGGGTATATATCACCTGAATCCCCTACAATACCATATTTGTGGTACCCACATGTAAGATCCATATGGGCCCATATGGATGGGTTTGATGGAAAGTTAATTACTTGAATATGGTTCTTATGAAAACTCACCTTCATTGGATAAGTAAAGTCTTATTTTTCAGAGTCTCAATTTTCAACTTTATCTAATGATGTAACATCACAGTGTTAAGTAATTGGTCCATCAAACTTAGAATTGGGTAAGAATCCATTTATGGAGAAAAGTGCATTTGAGGAGGGAAAGGTGTGAATGTAGTCAAGTTGGGCCTTACAAAGTCGTCAATGTAACACCTCGTCCCGCTATGGGCATATCATCTTCGAATCATCTCAAGAAATCTCCAAAAAAAGGATATCAGGTCATTTTTCTTTTGCCAATCTACAGCAGGATAACAACTGAAGCACGTAATTCATTAATAACTCAAAACAACATAACAGTGTTATAACAGTTGTTACATTTATCCATAAAAATCAAATGACAACTGAATCAAACATACATTGATCTCTCAAAATAACAGAAATAAGGTAAAGTTAAGAAGTCAGCAATCATCACCGCCTGAGCCTGATCTTAGGACCCCCTGGATCCCACCATTGAGGCACCTGAAAGGCAAGGGGTGAGCTCTACATGCCCAGTGAGAGTAACTCATACATCAAATGTCATCAAGCATACACTGCATGCAGGACCATACGAACATGTGACCTACCCCTAGCACACGAGCCCACATCTACTGTGCCTCCAACACATCCTCAAACCAACCTAATGCAATACTAGGGCAACTCCAGCATATGCCAATCCACTACGCTCCACCAACCCACAGTTACACAAACCGATCCCCAACCAAATCATGGTCTCTGATCCTCAACTAGTGCTATGATTCTCCTAAGGCGACCCATACACATACCACAATCAACTCATGAGTCGAGCTCACTAAAGTCCCAAATGGACTATCACACAGGAGTAATAACCGCACCAGTTCTCGAAGGAAAGCCAACCGGACCCATCTGTGGTCTCCTCAACCAAGTACCAGACTCCCGGTAATCACACTTATAACCTTGGACCCCATCTACTAGTCTCAATACTACTGGCACAGACACCCCTTACGGAATTCCATAGGCTTTCTACCGAGTTAGCTGACCAAGCTCACTTGTTAGGCGCCCATAAATTCCCAATGAGTCAACACCCACAACACAAGTCTCAACAATGGACCATAAGGTCATAACCACTGATAATCACACTACCACACCCCTCAGCCAAAGTGTGGGAGAACAGATGCTCAATCCACCTGGCTCCTAGGGCGACCCAGTACGTACTCCACGTACTCTAAGACCATTCTACCTCTAGGGCCACTCCCACGGAAATCCACATACACTACAGACCGGTACTTCAGCTGTACACCGAACCACTGGAGCAACCTCGAATATGTCCATAAATAGTCAATCGGTACCTAAACCGCACACCGGACCATGGGGACAAACGTCAACCCATGTCCGTAAATAGCCAATTGACACCTCAGCCGTACACCGGACCATGAGGACAAACCTCAACCCATGTCCGTAAATAGTCAATCAGTACCTCAATCACACACCGGATCACAGCTCTACCAAAAGCCCACATACCCAAGAAGGAAAATACCCGCCATGCACTCACACACCTATGGACCCACCAAACAACCTCATCCACTGCACGGTTTCCTATGATCTCCCAATCCTAACTACCCGACAAGCTGGGGAGTCTCTAATCCTTATGTAGTCTAGTATCCATACCCCTCTGACTTTCCATGTATACTGCTACATGCATGCATAGTTATCTCTACGCATGTTATCAACATGGCGTATCACATAATCATCAGTTATATATTACCATCCATTGCATGTCATCAAACAAACATATAACATGTTATTATCTAAAGCATATCATTTCTTGCCACAAGTTATACATATCATGATACTACACAGTCCATGCAACATGTTATCACATTGTCAAGCTCAACATGTTATAACATTTGGCAACTCAACATGTCATCACACAACGCACATCACCATGTTAATCAACCAACATTTTATCAAAATACTAATGAGCATGCAATCACAAGCAGTTCGACACGAGTACAGTCGAATGAGCCCCATGCCACATATTTATCAGAATGGTTCCTTCACTGAGTGGCTCGTAATCCATAAAGGTCTCATTCCTCGTACTCCATGTCCAAGTATTTATGGGAAAGATATATGCAATCACGTATACTAAAACAAGTGTGATGAGTCCCCTCACCGGCGTGCGTGCTTTCAAAATCCAAGTGATAAAACATGCTACAGGGTTGAAGGAGATGATGCACGAACTATCGGGCTTGAGAAATTGGGACGGTCCTGCAAAACTGGGATGATCCCACAAATATGGATGGAAACGGACTTTCAAACGATCCAGAAACACTCCCAAAGAGGGCCATAAATACTCTAGAAGTAACCCCAAAACGGGCCCAATGTGGATCTGCAGGGTAGAAGAGAGGCTGGGCTCGAATTGGGTCTACTGGGCCTGAGAAACTAGGCTTCATCCACCTAGATAGGAGTTGGGCCGAACAAATTGGGTCGGAGATGAGTTGGGCCGAAGGAACTGGGCCTGGATCTGGTGGGCTTGACCTGATAAAAAAGGGCTTGAAATGCTGGGCTTGAAGTTGTAACTTGGCCAAGGGGAGGGAAGAGAGGGAAGAAAGAGAAAAGAAAAACAATAGAGGTGGCGCATCGATTAGATCTAGGGTTTCAAAGGAGAGAGGGAAAAAAACTGTGCTTCCAAGAGGGGGTTTTGGGATTGGGAGAAGAGAGAAAAGAATGAGAAAATAGGGGTACCGGGGATCAACTAGAAGCTCGGATGGTGGGGGTGCACTAGGCGAATATGAATGGTGGAGCTCCCACTGGTAGAATAGAGAGAAGAGGGGAGAGACACTGACAGAGGTACGGCGGCGGCATGGAAAAGAAAGAGGGAGAGATGGATTAGGGTTTGCCGACAAGAGGAAAAAAAGAGGGAAACACGAGAGAGAGAGAGGAGTGAAGAGAGATGTGCTGCGGCACTATAGCAGGAGGCTACATTGTTGTGGGAAATGAGGCCTTAAAAGGGCTAGGGTTAGGGTTTTAAGTTTTATTTATCTTTTTTAGAAAAAAGAGTAATATTGAAATTTCCGGTGTGCTAGAACACGATTGACCCTAGAGGGGGGTGAATAGGTCAATTTAAAGATCATTGGTCCTTTTTAAATTCCTGAATTGATTAATTAAATGCAGTGGATATAACAATCAAGTATGTGTGTGTGCGTTATCAAATGTGTTTAAGCAATCAACACAAGAAATTAACTCTAACACCACAAGCACACAAGGACACAAGATATAGAGTGGTTTGGTTCACCAACCTACATTCACTGTTAGGACTAGCTCAACCTTTAGCTATTTCCAAATTCACTAAGTGGGGACTTACACCCTTACAATTGTAGTGGTTCCGGAGCCAAGCCTCCTTAATCCACTTTCGGGACAAAGATTTTAAAAACAAAAATTAAAACCAAGAAGCACACGCCTTGAAGCTCTTTCTCGAAGATGTGTGCTTCTCAAAGATTCACCCAATGTGTACCGACGCTCCTTCTTATAGCCGTCGTATAACAATCACAACTCCAGGGTGACAAGGAAACTTGTTTTACGAAAGCTTTCCTAGTTTGTATATTTTCTTTCCACCTCTCTTTCTCTCTTTCAAACTCAATCAATAAATTGGTTGTTTATGATTCTCAGGTGTAGGAACAAGAGAGTTGATCGTTCCTTCTAGTTTGTGACTCTTCTCAATTCAAGGAAGATAATCAAATGATCATACAATACTCTTATTTATAGAGGTGTCTTAACAGTTTTTCAAACTGTTCAGTACCGATAGGTTGGTGGCACCGATAGGTTGGTGTTCATATTTATTACTGTTCAACCACTCAACCGTTGTGCATTAAATGCACTCCCAACGGCATTATTATTTCTCGGTCGACAGATCGGTGTCACCGATGGGTCGCCAGTCATGGCACCGAGAGGTTGATCCATACGAGTGTCTCGATTTGGGGCAACACCATGCAGACAAAGTTTCATGTCCAAAGACTTGTCCTGCATAGAACGACATGTCGCCCTTTACCGAGGGGTCGGTCCTAGTACTCTCGAACGGTCTTGAATCACGGAGATGTCTGTTTTCTCAAGACCCCACTTGTGTTCAAAATCCAAAACTCACAAGTTTTACATCAAAGAGTCGTTGACCACGAGGGGTCGTTCAGTTCATCACAGAGGGGTCGGTGCATACGAGACTCTCAATCAGAGGCTTACTCAGAATTACAATTCTTTGATCAAGAACCTCTGTCACTTTGGTTGACCAGTCTTTGACCACGATGGTCTATCCAGTCACCTCCGAGGGGTCGGTGGGTACGATTGGTCGATTTGACAGTGAACTTAATTCATATTTCCAAGTTCACTTCTAATTCACTGTCAAGCTTTCTCTCTAGGCCTGTTATGTCGATTACCAACATATGCAACTAAGCCTAGGACTGGTTCTCTCTAAGGTGTGGGTTCTACCTAAAGTCATCCATGACCATAATACCTTTTTTGTGATTTCCATAACTATGAGCTTTGAACCTGGTGGAGCATGATATTCACTCTTGATCATCTTGAGTCTTCAAGCTTCTAGTAAGTGCTTCTTCCCGAGTCATGGAATTGACAAACAGGGACTCGACAAAGCCGGGGCACTAACAATCTCCCCCTTTGTCAATTTCATGACAAGACCTAGAAGCTAACTCAATTACAAGCCCACCCTTTATTATATCACATTTGAATACAAAAGTATTACATAGATTACATGAATATATCAAATGGACAACAAGACTATGATTCTCGCATATTCTTGTTTTAGCTTGTTTCATTACATGTTTTCCTGTTCAAGCACATAAGCAAGCAACACTAGAAAATCATTAGAGGGGTTAGTCCAAAACATAAACATCCATGGACTAAATAAGATTAATATTCATTCTCTCCCATACACCATGATTTCCTAGCCACCAACACTATAGCTAACAGTGTTGAGATGATTTTTCTCCACCAATCTTCTTGAATTTGATCACCCAAACTCCAAGTATAGACATTCTCCCCATGTCCATTGGCTTCTTCAAATTCCTTTCCTTTATGGCTCTCTCATTCTAGAGACCCAAGCACTTCGGGTTTCACCAATTACTCCCTATAATTGGTCTTGATGTCTTACAACTTCTACAATTTCTCTCCCATTTTGTCATATGACAAAGGTTTAGTAGGCAGACATCGATTTTCCTTTCATTTTAAAGGAACTGGATTTCAAGCACTCCATCATGCTTCTTGCATCTAGTGTTTCCATGAGTTCACATCATTTAATCTTTTCATTTATCAATGCATGTTTCTCCTGCATTCAAGCATTGATCTCCTCCACAGTACAATGCAAATTCCCATTGCATTACTGTTTTTCTCTGCCCTTGCATGAAAGTGAAGAAGGAGATGATGAGGATTCAAGGGATCAAGGTGTTAGGTCTGAATATGAACATGTAAGTGAAGAAGAGGAAGATGGAGCTGATTATGATGCCCCCCTCTTACTGCCACTCAAACCTTATCCCTCCTTCAGGAAACTTAACATGGAAAGAAAATACATCTGATGTAGAGCTGTTTAACAAGCTTGGTGTTCTCAAACACCTCAGAAAGGTTGGATGGGAAAACCTTCTGGAGTGGGGTGGAAAATTATACCCCAGGATAGCCAAGATGTTGTACTGCTCAATCGAAGCTCATAAAGAGAAAACAAATTGGTTTTGGCTTTACTTCCAAAATTAGGAGCTCGTAGAATTTGGTCCTCCATTGGTGGCTCAATTGATTAGAATACCCATGGTTAAGAATCCCTTCGTTCTAATCATCTATAGCAAATTTGAGATAAGGATGAGAGACAAGCAGAAATATGTGAACAAGTTCTGCGAAAAAGGAAAGACAATTGTTTGGAGGAAAGGATATGGCTCATGAAAGATGATATGCTTCCAGAATATAGGTTGCTGCACCTATTTTTCTGTTCCAATCTCTATCCTAGGCATGGAAATAGGGGTGATTTGAATCAATTCATGCTGGCTCACATGTACGCAATTGTGACTGGGAAGAAGCTATGCCTACCCACTATCATGTGCCAGATCATTCTAAAGTACATCATTTTTTCAATTGTCAATCATCCTCCTTTTTGCTACCTCATGTATAGGATGGCATTGCATTTTGGAGTAAAGCCATCCAGGGAGGATAAGCTCCAGTCAACTCGACATCTAGATGCCACTGCAATCAGTAAGTCTCTGGGTAAGACTCTATATGAGCAGCTTATTGGTGCTGCCTCTGTACCCTCTTCCATTCCTGGTCTATAGTCCTCCACAACCCTTGCAGAAGAAACTGAAGCAGTAGAGGACACAGATGAAGAACCTACAGTCGACACTTTCAGTCGAGGACCTTTCTGCCCAGATTGACATTCTCTTGAGAGGGATATTCGTATTCTTCTTCTTCTTCAGTATCTTTCCAAAAATCCTCGGAGTGATGACTTTCCTCTTCACTGGTATCATCAGGGATAATGACATGGTCTACATTACCAGTTTTAAGACCATTCTCTTCTTCTACATCTTCTCTCCTTTCTTCACGTCGTTCTTCGACGAAGATGACATCCTTGTCAATGAAGGTGTCTTCTTCGACCTTTGGTTGGGTTTTTTGGTGTGACTGAACAGATGTAGGATTTTTAGAGCTCGAGCTTGGGCAAGACTGAGAGGATGACCTTTTGGTTCATTTGCACCGCAGACTGGTTTCTCCTCGTTCTTCAGAGGGCTTAGGGCGTGTCTGCACTGCCATCTTTCTGGGCATGGTTTTTCCAAGAGAAGATCCTCAAATAGTAGCTTGTAGGTGGATGAGGTGAAGACTGAGCCTAACTAGATCTAGGAGAATCACAAAACCATGATTTTTAAGCGTTTAGAGACGGAAGGAACAAAAACCCTATGGTTTTCCAGCAAGAAATCACTCGGAGAGGTCCTATCGATTGGTCGAGGGCACGGGAGGCAAAAGAGGGACCACCAGACCTTCACGGGAGAGGAGATGACAAATTCGAACGAATTGTCGCTTTCGCAAAAAGGGTCCCTTTTAATTTAAACACTCGGTCTCACTGACATGTCGTTTCTATCGTCACGTCAAAACTTTCGACAATTTTTCCCATTTTCAACAGTGCTTGATTTAGCACAGTACCGACATGTCTGTCACACTGATTAGTCTATTCACCGACATGTCTATTATACCGAGAGGTTTAGATTACTGAGCAATTATCCCTGAATTGTGCAACTTAATGAAATCCTATTCTAAGAAGGCATACACAGATCTATTCCAATATGATATAACATAGATACACGAAACAATAGATCTTCAAATCATTAAAACATGCACAAGATAAAAAATTCACATTCCAAAACACATACAATTCAAAATACCTTGAATGTATGGTTTTCCAAGTAGAATATGTATTATAGCCAAGAAGAGTACGTTCTAGACTTGTGGTTTGTCAATTTTTCTCTCCTCATGTCATAACACTTTTCTGCTATGTGAACTCACATGATCTCTTGTGAGTCCATTTGTAGTGGTCTAAGATATGGAAGTGAATCTTAAACCAAAGCAAAACATGAATGGTGGTCTATCTCCTATGTACAAAGATTGTGACATTTGGTGTTGCATACACAGCCATATGATCGTACATTTGATGACCAAACTTGGGATCCATTAACTCTTTTAAGACATGATTCATCTGTCTTAACAAAGAGCCTTACCTTATGTCCACCTTCCTTGGATTTCTTTCAAATTAAGGTGTTGATGGATGTCTTTTAGGCATAGGCTTTACTGGATTGTCCCTTTGTGCTTGCCTTTCCAAGTATCTCTTCTAAACGGAAATAACACTTACTTGTTGAAGGGTGAGAGACACTTGTATTTCTAAACACCCCATGATGTATAGGTTCTTTGGTGGATGAGGCACCAAGACCAGAGCTATCACCATATTGTTTACCAGCCCCTAGGAGTCTTCTAAGTCTTTCATCTCATTGGGTAAACTTATCTTGGAATTTTTCTTTATGAATTCTCAATTCTCTTAATTCCAAAGACAATTTTTTAACATCCTCTTCAAGAAGTTTATTGTGATGCCAAAGATTTTCGACATCCTTGTAGTGAATACTTATATCTTCTTGAAGGTTTTTATTACTCTCTTTTAATTTTAAATTTTCATTGTTAGAGAGTTCCAGCTTAGAGGTCAGAAGAGATTTTTCATTTTTTAAATCTTCCACTTGATTAGAAAGGTTCAGGTTTTCATTTTTAACTTTATTTAGTTTCTTGGCAAGCCTCTCACTCTCAAGGAACAAGACATTGTAGGAGGCTTGAAGATTTTCATATTCTTCACTCTCATCCTCTATTACAGTTGTGGGATTTTTTTGATCACACATGATTGAGGCTATAAGACCTTTTGATACATCAATTTTTCTTTCGGTCTCTTTATCTGAATCACTCTCTGATTCAGAGGTTTCCACGTGGGTCACACCCACATTCATATCCTTCTTAAGTTTACGTGAGGGACATTCGTTCATGAAGTGTCCTCTCCCCCCACAATTGAAATAGGTCTGCTCCTTGGAAACTTCTCTCTCCTTCCTTTTTCATCCGTTTTCTTCTTGCCTTCTTGGGTATTGTTTACTCATTTCACCCTTACTCATTCTTCTCGAGTTGTTTCTTTTTAAATTTTTTTTGTAAAACCTATTGGTAAACATCGCCATTTCATCACTTGAGACTTCTGAATAATCTTTTTTTTTTTGTTTTCTTTTGTTTTAGGGAAGATTTCAAGGCAATGGAGTTATCCTTTGGTTGTTCAAAATGTAGTTCATATGTTTGTAATGAACCAAACAAATCATCAATATTCATTAAGGACACATTTCTGTTGTCCTCCATAGCCACAACCTTGGGCTTGAATCTCTCAGCAAGATTTCAGACAATTTTGGTACACACATTGTCCTCGGATATCCCTTCACCTAGAGCGAACATTTGTTTCACAATGTCGCTTATCTTAGAATAAAAATCCATGAAGACTTCATCCTCCCTCATTTTTAAGAGTATCAAACTGATTTTGGAGGATCTGAAGTTTGGACCTCTTGACTATTGAGGTGCCTTCATGAGTTCTTTCAAGAACTTCCCATACCTCCTTTACAGTTTTACAGGTCATATTTCTCCTGTATTCACTAGCAGATACTGCACAGTTAAGGCCATCAGCTATCTGAGCAACTTTTTCAACAGGGGTCCAAGAGGCGAAAGGTTTGGGTGTCATCGACACGGTTGTGGTGGATGCGATCATCTTTTCTTCCATGGGTTCCTGTCATCCAGTCTTTACAATATCCCATACCGATGCATCTATGGAAACAAAGAAACTTCTCATTTTGGCCTTCCATGATGCATAGTTTGTTCCATCGAAGTAAGGAGATTTGGATATTGCATGACTGTCTCCCATGGTGTTCTAGCTTGGATCAACTCGGATGGTTAAATCCTTGTAAAGAGCATTAGGTTATGATACCAATTGAAATTCTCGGTATCCTAGAACACGACTGACCCTTAAGGGGGGTAAATACGTCAATCTAAAAATCGTTAGTCCTTTTTAAAATTCCTTGATTGATTAATTAAATGCAGCAGGTATAACAATCAAGTATGTGTGTGTGTGTTATCAAATGTGTTTAAGCAATCAACACAAGAAATTAGCTCTAACACCACAAGTACAAGGGCACAAGATATAGAGTGGTTCGGTTTGACAACTTACATCCACTGTTAGGACTAGCTCAACTTTGAACTATCCCCAAATTCACTAAGTGGGGACTTACACCCTCACAATTAGAGTAGGAATTCCATCTTATTAAATTGGCTGGGAATTCCACCCACCACATGTTCTAGAGACGACGCTCTAGAGTTTTTTATAGTGGCTCTAGAGCCAAGCCCTATTAATCCACTTTCGGGACAAAGGTTTTAAAAACAAAAATTAAAACAAAAAACACTTGCCTTGAAGCTCTTTCTTGAAGATGTGTGCTTCTAAAAAATCGACCCATTGCGTGCCGACACTCCTCCTTGTAGCCGCCGTATAGAAATCACAATTCCGGGGTGACAATGAAACTTGTTTTACCAAAGCTTTCGTAGTTTGTATATTTTATTTCCTCATCTCTTTCTCTCTTTCAAACTCAATCAATAGATTGGTTGTTTATGATTCTCAGGTGTAGGCACAAGAGAGTTGATCGTTTCTTAGAGTGTGTGACTCTTCTCAGTTCAAAGAAGATAATCAAATGATCACACAACACTCTTATTTATAGAGGAGTCTTAACAGTTTTTTCAAATTGTCCAGTACCAACAGGTTGGTGGCACTAATAGGTCGGTTTCATATTTATTACCGTTCAACCACCCGACCGTTGCGCATTAAATGCACTCCCAACCACATTATTATTTCCCGGTCGACAGGTAGGTGTCGCCGATGGGTCGACAGTCATGGAACCGAGAGGTCGGTCCATACGAGTGTCTCGATCTGGGGAAACACCATGCAGACAGAGTTTCATGTCCAGAAACTTATCCTGCCCAGAATGACATGTCGCCCTTTATTGAAGGGTCGGTCCTGGTACTCTCGATCTGTCTTGAATCACTGAGATGTCTATTTTCTCGAGAGCCCACTTGTGTTCAAAACCCAAAACTCATAAGTTTTACATCGACGAGTCGTTGACCATGAGGAGTCGTTCAGTTCATCATCGAGGGGTTGGTGCGTACGAGACTCTTGATCATAGGCTTACCCAGAATGACAGTTGTTTGATCCAGAACCTCTGTCATTCTAGCCGACCAGCCTTTGACCACAATGGGTAGATCTTGTCTCCACCAGGGGTCGGTGAGTACGACTGGTCGAGCTGGCAGTGAACTTAATTCATATTTCCAAGTTCACTTCTAATTCACTGTCAAGCTTCCTCTTTAGGCTTGTTATGTCGATTACCAACATATGCAACTAAGCCTAGGGCTGGTCCTCTCTAAGTTGTGGGTTCCACCTAAAGTCATCTATGGCCATAATGCATTTTTGTGATTGCCATAACTATGAGCTTTGAACCTGGTGGAGCATGATCTTCACTCTTGATCATCTTGAGTCTTCAAGCTTCTAACAAGTGCTTCTTTCCGAGTCATGGAATTGACAAACAGGGACTCGACAAAGCCGGGGCACTAACAAATATAATTAAGAAAATCTCAAATTTTCGAAAATGATTTAAAATCCGTTAGAAAAATCAAATGTCGAACATCGAGGGAGAAAATCATGTGATTTTCAACTTTTTGTATGATAAAATAGTCAATAGTTCCACATTACCAAAATGCCCTTTGGGTATCCAAACTTGAAACAGGCCAAACTGGGGCCCACTACGGAGCCCACACCCTCCCTTCCGCTACCAAATTCCTAAAATCCCGAAAAATTGGGTCAGGTCATTATAGTCAATGCATGAAAGATATATAGTGGCTGACCCTTACTTATCTTTATTTTTGAGAAATTAGTGATGTTGCTCGTGTGTGTGTGCTAGATGATTGTGCAATACAGAGTGTGATCAGTCTAGTGGGTCCATGTGTGCCTAGAACTGGACCTTGTAGCTTGAATTGTGGCCCATAGGATAGAACTAGAGAGGGAGTGTACGTGCTTCTACTTCTGTCAGTCAAACCGACTGGAGTTGTCGATCCGACCGGTGATCATCGGTGGGACCTACAACAAGTGCTGGTCGGATCGACAAAAATAAAAAAAAACTCTAGCAATATTTGGGCCTCTGTCAGTCCCACCGATATTGCAGATTTGGGAATTATATTTAGACCCCTATTTGAACGAAGAAAGACCCTTTCTCTGTTTCTCCTTCCCACAACTGAACTCCTTTCGCCTAGGAAACCCTTTTCTCCTCCATTTTCCTTCCATGCATGTGTGTGTAGTGGAGATTTCTCATCCTCAAATCATCTCTTCCTCATGATTTCTTGCCTGAGTGGCTCACACACTACCAGAGTTCTCTTTTCCTTGAGGTAACTTTCTCCTCACTCAAATCTCTCTTGATTGATTGTTTTGAGTTGGAGGTGAGGAGGATGATGAATTCTAGGATGGACTTACCTGTTGAGAGAAGAAATCGATGGAGAGGGGTTGTAGAATAGGTTTGGAAGACGTTTATGATTAGAAATGGGTTGATGGATCGGTACATGAAACCCTAACTCTCAGAATGGGGCTTTTGGACCCATTAGAAAGGGGGAGAGTTGACTTAGTATGAGACTTGTAATAGGGGCCAACCTAGAATTAGTTGGTTAAATCAGGCTTGAGAGCTTGGGAAAATTGTGAGATTTCCCCTCAAACGTGTAGATTGGGATTTGTTTCCCTAATGTTTGGGGAGTTTTAGCCATTGATTTGAGAATGTTGGCCCTTGATGAGGCCTATGATTAAATTGGTGACTGAAAGCTTGAGGAAAATTTGGGGTTTTCTACCCCAATTGTATTTTTAGACTTAATTATTCAAATTGAGTGCTTGGCAACATAGAGCATTTGGGGATTTTACCCCTAGGATGGGATTAAGGCTTTATCTGCTTGAATTTGAAACTTTTGAATACTCTTTTGTGTGTTTGCTTTATTAAACAACTCCTAGTCCTTTTGGCCCTGATAACCGTCGACCCGTAGGAGGACCAAAATCACCATAGGGTTCACCAGGTGAGGAAAAACTCCACTCTTGAGTCGACATACTTTCATTATGTACGTGATGTGAAAAATTTCATCCTTTGAATGTGATGAAGTGATAGTGGTCTGTATTCAAACTATGTTGATGTGACACTCAAACATATTCATGGATTGTATATAAGACGGACTATACTGTGGGATCTATGATATGAAGTTCAATATGTACGTGCAATGTGTAGGGAATAGAACTTGACCAAAAATGCGATTGTGGATTGAATGGAATATTGAGAATGAACCTAGAGTTGAAATATGGTCTGGGAGAAGTCTTCACAACCCTATTTTTAGGGGAGATTGTCGAAATTTCGGTAGGACTTTCGAAGTCCGAAGAGGATTAGAACCTATAGAACCCTTGTACGTTGGACCTTACCCATCCCGAGTGTGAGTGGACGCATGTGTGGAATGAGAAGTTCTCAAAAAAAAAGAAAAAAGGTCAGTGCTCCTGGGGGTTGGGATGTGACAAGTTATATATAGTGACTACCTGAGGGGAAAATTGTTATTTGCAAAAGAAGACCCATCTATGTTGTGGGGCCCACATGGGTAGGGGTTATAAGTTGATGTAAGGTCTATTTGAAAAATATTTCTTGGATGGTACTTTCTATTAAAAATTGGGTACATTGGATTTCAAAATTCATTGTTTTTAAGGGTCTAAAAGTCAATGGTAAATATGGGTGCAATTTTTCTTGGATTTTAATCCAATGGAGAGATCAAGTTAGAATGTGTTCAAATCTGGTAGGGATTCAATTCACCGGATATGATAAGAGTGTGAAGGGGTTACTGCATGGAAATAGGACCCTGGAGGGCCCATAGGGTTTGTCACTCACACAGTAGTCAATTCATTTTTCAATGTTCTTTCGCTTTTCGTTATAAAGTAGGGCTACAACTCGGGTTGGGTTTTGGCCCGATCCACATGACCCGACTCGAGAAATCATGCGGGTCGGGTTACAATGGTCGACCTGACCCGAATTTCATAACTTAATATAAAAACCCTGAACCTCAAACCCTAATCAGAACTTTCACTTTCCAGCCCTAGCTACAGTTTTTTCCTCCCTTCCCTCGCCTGCGAATCTGAGATTGTGCTCCTCGTCGTTGTCGTTTTTCCTCTTCTTCACCAACATCTCTTCCCAACCGGACCTTGGTGAGTCTTTCTTTAGCTGGGTTTTTCTCAGGTAGTTTGTTTCTTTTGATTCTCCTAAATTTGTTGTAAAAATCTCTTTTTTTGGTTGAAAACCAAAACCCATTAATCTTTCTTTGTTTTAGTTAAAACCCATTATTCTATTTTTTTTTTGAGTGATTTTGCTCCCACCCCTTCATTATTCTATTTTTTTTAGTGATTCTGCCCTCACCCTTTTATTTTTTTTTTGAGTTAAAACTCAGTACTAGCAAACTTTGGTTGCATAGCTAAATGATAAGCTGATTGTCTTTGCAAGAGGCAAATCTCTAGTGAAGGTGAATGGTGAACACAGAGCTATGTCTAGATCTTGGTAAGCCAAATTTCATCCCAAACCTCACTATTGTGATATAGGGAGAAGGAAATATACAAGTTTTCTACATAAAAATAATGTTGTGAAAAGGAATGTTTGACGAAGTCAATCATTTTCCATAGAAAATGAAAACGATTCCTTTGAACAAAGGGGTGAAACATGAAAGCTCTGAGGTGAACCTATGAAGATATACTAAATACCTTTAAATTTGCAAGTTCACAAGTTGATAGTTGATTTTGTTGGGAAATGGATATCTGATAGAAACCCGAATCTGAAACTGGAATGAGATAAAATGTGGGAAAAATGGAGAAATGGGAGACAATGATTGCACTTTGAGGGGAAACTGACGTTCTTCGGTTTTTTTCTTCAAGGAGAAACTGGTCCCCTAGCCCAAGGGCTGTTTGGGGGAAAACTCTCTCTACTTTTCATTATTCACTCAGCCTATAAATCGACTTTTTTTTTAGTGGTAACAAAGAGAAATATATTAAAAAGAAGAGAAGGATACAAAAATATAGTTCAAGCTTTTCACCTATTTAATGTATTATTTTGAGTTTTAACGAATATCTTGTAAATGGATGAGCTTGAACTATATTTGACAGACAGGTCATGCTCATGTGTATTTTATGAGCCCAATCTAATAAACATGTTAATTTAGGTTGTTAAGATAAATCAAATTTAGTGGGTATTGAGTGAAAGAGTAAAATAAAAGTTTGGAATGCTCAATCACTGTTCTAGTGCTTTTAATATTGAATCATGTGTAATCAAGACTCAAGACAAAAAGAAGTAGAAGTGTCAAAACCAATTCAATTAGGAGCAGTTCTTCTACTACTTCTTGACATCCCATATTTTCCTGAAATTTCTATTATTATCACGAAACCAACCCCTGAATTCTCTCTCTGTATTATTTTTTCAAACCACATTTAAATAGGGTTTCCAATCATCTGAATTTGAAGCACAATAATATAACTGCAATGAAAAAAGGCGAAGAACTTGATTTTTATTGTTTACTTTTACAGTGCCTTTGCGAAAATAGTGTAATAGCTTCACATAACGATGATGTTGATGTTGACGTTGAAGTAAGATTTCTTTTTCTTTCATTCATAGTTCTTTATTATTTAATTCATTTTTCCTAGATTTATTAATGTATTCATCATAGTTGATTAATTATTATGTGTAATGTTTAATTAGGTGTTAGGATCCAATTGTCATTAATGACAATACCATCATTTCGACTATGGGTGATTGTTCAGTTGCCATTAGTGGCAAACCAAAGAAAGGATATCCACTAAAATCGCATTTTTGGCAACATTTTATTAGAGACCCTAAAACTAATAGGGATGATTTAATGGCAATTTGTAAACATTGCTATGGAAGATATAAAACTGCTTCTAAAAGTGGAACTAACACTCTTAGTCGACATTTAACATGATGTACTGCGTATTCGGTGAAAGATAAGAGTCAAAAAGTTCTTACCTTTGGTAGTGTTAAAAAAGAAGATGGTGACGAGGGAGTGGGAGCAAGCTTTTTGCCTTATAGTTTTAATATGGAACTTGCACGAAGAGAATTGGCCATTATGATAGTTATGTTAGAGCTTCCATTTTTTATTGTTGATCGTGTACCTTTTTGTAGATTTGTGAAATGCATCAATCCTAGATTTCAATTCATCTCTCGTACGACGGTTAGAAAGGAATTTTTGAAAATCTATCATCTGGAAAAAGCTAAGTTGAAATCATTTCTAAGTACTTCATGCAAGCACATTTCTTTAACGTCTGATTTATGGACTTCCAACCAAACTTTGGGATATTTAAGTGTCACAGCATATTTTGTAGATAACAATTGGAAGTTACACAAGAAGATCCTTAGTTTTTGTATGGTTCCAGCACGACATATTGGCGTAATTATTGCCAATATGATTGAGAGAAACTTGGTGGAATATGATATAAAAAAGATATGCACAATCACACTTGATAATAGGACAAACATCAAGTCAGCCGTGGATAACCTCGTGGAGACTCTTTCTTGAAAGGGAATTTTGTTACAACGGGGCAAATTCTTTCATGTAAAATGTGTTGCACATGTTGTTAACTTGATTGTGCAAAATGGCTTAAGTGAGATAAAATCATCGGTTGAAGCTATTCGCACATGTGTGAAATATGTGCGGTCAACGCAATCTCGTAGGCAAGAGTTTGAGAGTTGTGTCTTACGAGAAAAAATTTCATCCTCTAAAGGCTTGTGCTTAGATGTGTGTATAAGGTGGAATTCAACATATCTTATGTTAGCCTCTGTCTTACCATATGAGAGTGCATTTGTTCGTATGAAGACGTACGGTCCTATTTACGCCAAGGATGTTCTCCAACATTTGATGATTGGAGAAAGGCTGAGACAATTTCTAAGCTTTTGAGAGTTTCTTATAATGCTACAAAGGTTTTATCGGGGACAAAGTATATCACTGCAAATCTTGTTTTTCATGAAGTGTATGAGATTCAAGCTCATTTACTTGAGATGTTGAAGAATGATGATTCGTGCATTTCTTCAATGGCAAAGAAGATGCAATATACTGAAGTACTTCGTAAGGAGATGCTGATATGGTAAGACAGAGGCTAACATAAGATATGTTGAATTCCACCTTGTACACAGAATATAGTATATTGTACTTCAGAAGTACTTTAGATCAGCATTACAAGTTGGAATATGTAGAATTTATGTATCATAAACTTTATTTATATTTTGATGCTGATCAATATACTGAAGTACTTCGTAAGGAGATGGTTGCACTTTTCAACGAGTATACTTCTTTCTCTTCTTCACTGCAAAAACAAGTAGTCACTTCTACTTCAATAGAGATGATGAATGATACTTCAACATATTCTAAGAAAGAACTTCTCCGAAAAACATTTCTTAGAAAGGGTGATAGAAAGAATAATGTGGACTTGAGGACGGAACTTGAGCAATATTATGAAGAAAAAACTTGTCTAGATGATCCTAATTTAGACATTTTGAGCTGGTGGAAAGTTAATAGCTTCAAATTTCCTATACTTTCTATGATGGCTCGAGATATCTTAGCAATTCAAGTATCGATTGTTGCTTCAGAGTCTGCATTTAGTACTGGAAATAGAGTCATCAACCAGTACCGAAGTTCATTGAGTGTCGGAGTCGTGCAGGCATTAGTTTGCACTCAAGATTGGCTAAGAGATGCCATGAGTGACGATTTCGTGGAGGGAGAGCCTAAAGTTTATGAACATGAAGACGATACTGATAGGATTGAATCAGGTAATGACAGTTAATTTTATCTATTTAGTATTTATTTCATTTTGCTATTATATTGTGAAAATCTGATATTACTCTTGACCTTTTTTAAGGTGTCACTAAAGTTGAAGAAAGCGATGATTGAATGGTGATAAATGGTTCTTTTCTTAAATCTTTTTTCCTTATGAATAATGATAAATTTTTGTCAATTTGACGTCATGTATATGCATATTTCACTAACTAATTTATTACTTGCAGATCCGTAAAGGAATCAGATTTGGTGAAGTGGAGAAGATTGGTTGCTAGCTTGAATCCTCTTTGGATGAAAATTATAGTTGTCATCTTTTATTTTGTATCCAAATTATTGTTGAATTTCCATTTTAAAAGTAGGTGGAAGTAAGTGACAAAAAAGAAGGACTGTATATTTTTTTTAACTTGCTTGATTCAAAATTCTGTTAAAAGCAGATCTAGTTGGTTATCATGGTAATTTTTTTACCCAAGGAAAAAAGCCATGGCTACATTTAGCAATAGAAGCAAATCCAATTATGTTGGGTGTTGATCTAATTATCATGGAAATCATTAATGTCAGATAGATAATCTTCAGCTAAGCTTGTTCAGTATCCATTTTGGCTCTTGGAAATATAGCAACCTACCCTATTGAGTAAAACTTATTTCCAAGATATGTTAAATTCCACCTTGTAAAGGCTTGTGCTCAGATAAGCTAATTTCCAAGATATGTTGAATTCAACATTAAAAATCCCATTGTGAAAGACATGTGTTGTGAGTCGGGTCGGGTTCAACGGGCTGCAACTCGGGTCGGGTCGGGTTAAGGGTATTACAATCTCGAGTCGGGTCGGGTTCACTAAACCGGGTTTCTGATTCGGATCAGGTCAGGTCGAGTTCAATGTGTTGTGAGTCGGGTTAGGGTTGGGTTTATTAAAACCTAGCCCGCCCGACTCGAGTTGCAACCCTATTATAAAGGTTCGTTTGCTTTTCTCTTGTAATAGAATGTTTTGGTGTTTCAATCAATTTGATGTTTCATTTTAAAAGACTCGCTATGATAAATTAAAAAATTAAAATTAAATAAGAATTAAAAATAGAAGATAGAAATATTTTGAGTTAAAAATAATGAAAGAAATAGATAATTAATAAAAATAATGAACTAAAATAAAATCATGAAATGAAAAACATGATAGACAAGGAAAAATAGTAATTAAAAATAGAAAATTAATAAAATTGTAACTAATATTTAAATCAAGGAATTCGAAAAAATAAATTAATATTTTCGAATGTACTAAGAAGAAGTAATAATAAGAAGCAAAGTAAATATATTTATCACAGAGTATATTTTATGCACCTATTTCTTTGTATGCAAAAATAAACCAAAATGACCAAAGCAATCCAAAACAGAGATTGGAAATTACATAATGTTTATACTAGTGCAATTTTATGAAGTTCAATTCCATAAGAGTCATTCAAGTAAGAACCAATCCTATAATCATAAACACGCTCTACTAAGGAATTTTTTATGAAAAGAATTTTTTTGTCATCTCTTCGTTAGATTGAAAGATAAAAGTAATTGTTGTAATAAAGCATCATTATTTGTTATATTAATATCTACTAAGGATATTTCCAAAAGAGAGAAAGGAGCATCTCTTTATAATAAATTGGGGTATTCCAATTAATACGTTGTTAATTGTTTAACTTGAGATCATGAAATTAGTCTTGAAATTTAAAACAGTTTAGAACTTCTTATTTCATGTGTTAGATTAGATGATACTAAATCCTAAACCTTAAGTCAAAACACAACAATTTATTTCTTCTAACTAATGTAATGATTTAACTGCAATTTGCAAGAATTTTTTTTTTATAATTCATATAACTACAGGACCCATTTATAAATAAGTAGCGGTAGAGGATGTAAATAGAAATAGATCAAAGAATCCTGCAGGACTGAACCATTTAGCCTCCAACTACTAGTATGTTGATACTTTATTTTTGTTTTCAATAGCTACAAAAGTTTTGTTGCATATCAGTTACAACTTCAATTTGATTGAGTAATTAAAAGTATCCCTATCAACAATATGATTTAGATGCTTTAATTGAGATGTTTTAACTAGAAATTTAGATGTCCTCTTTTTCTTTTTATGAACAAGGTGTTTAAGTCTTTTAGGCTGTATTTGGAGGGGGATCCCCCATGACCCTTATTTGGTAATGAGGGATAAAGGTAAAAAATCAAATTTCTACTCCTTTTCTTTCCTTTTTGAAAACTCTTTCCTGGTAAGGGGTATTCATAATACCCTAGCCAGGGTAATCCTGGGTATTATGAATACCCCTTGTTTAGAAAGAGTTTTCAAAAGTGGGAGGCGAGGGGTAAAAAGTTGATTTTTCACTCCTACCCCTTAATTACAAAATAAGGGTAATAGGGGTAACCCCCATTACTCTCCATTATCCCCCATCCAAATGCAGCCTTAGAATATCTGACTAATCATTGGGGCCTGTGGAAGCCTTCCTATTCATATACACTAGGGAATTTTACGGGGAGTGACCCTTTGCGATGGAATAAGAATCAACATTAGGACTCCTGCTTCCTGAAACAAGTTCCTGACCATCAGTACAACCCCTTTGAATTAATTTAGACGCCACTTACACACGCTTAAATTAATTACTCAAGTTTCTGATTCTTCATCATCTATCTCACCCATAAATTTTCTTTTATGAACTACTTTAAAAGATAGTGTAAAATTTTAATTAAAATCTTTAATAAAGATAAAAGTATTAGATTTTATTTTTTAAATTCAATTAAAAATTCAACCCAACGAGTGTCTTTAAAATTTCACAAATGTAATAAATTTTTAATGGATCATTTCTTCTTCATAACCCATTTATCTCACATGTTAAAGTGTGGCAAAGTGCAGCATTTTTCACAACCACGACATAGGTTTTGAACTTAATTCTACTGTCAGTGTAATTTGAAATAAAGGTAAATTGAATAAAATTCAATTTACAATACATAATATCATTAAGGTGAAAATAAGCTCAAATGTGAACTTGAAGAAATTTCTAATTTAGTTTCACAGAAAACTAAATGATAGAGTCGAGAAAATTAAATAAAGAAGTAGAATTGTAAAGCTATTTTCAAACAAAAAGATAAAAGCTTCCATAATCTCATGAAATGATTCTCATTTGTTGAATTTAGAGTTTAAGAATTCAAAAGTTGAACTTAACAAGTAATTTGAACATATTTAAACTTAACTTAATAAAAAATTGATATACTTCATTAACTCACTCGATGGACCCATCTAATTTTTAATATCTGAACTATAATTAAATGAATTTTGCTAATCTTCTACCCAAGTTTAAAGTAGATGATGTTATAAGTTTGGCATTTGACATGTAATGAGTCATTAAATCTAACTTCTTAATTATAAAATTGTGAAATATCATAAAACAAAAATATTAAGATCAAAGTGGTTATTTTAATTTAATTTTAATACATTGAAATTAATTATAATTTTACAAGTGATTTGACTTATCTAATTTTTGTGAATAAAACTAGATTTTAATTTTCAATTTTGATTTAAATACTCTAAACTTCTACACTCTATATAATATGGTTATTAATTTATATACTGTAATATATTAAAATGATTTCTATTATAACATTAAATTAATATATTTCTGTTACTTTAACAAATTTTCCTAATCAAAGTACCATTACTTTAAATTAGTATATTCGTCTCCGCTCCTGTCTACTACCAATATTACCACTTGGTAGAATGGTAGGGATGTGTTTATCCTTTTAGAAAATGTTGAGGATAGCTGTGGAATTAGAAAATTTGAGTATGGAGTGATGGACAAGTACTAATTTTTTTTTTCGTTGGTATAAAGATTTGTTTTCGATTTGGAAATCGTAAGTGTGGGCACGCAAGCACATGACAACTCTCTATAATGACAAAACTGTCCTCATCTCTATTATGTTTTATATATCATCTCACCATCAAATTGACGCTTACCCAATTTTGAATTGATTTTTTTTAAGAAAGATGTAAACTTTGAACCCTCAAAATATAAATATTTCCACTTAGTCAAATAAAGTGATATTTAAGTATAATATCTACTATTTTGTTACTTATTTATATACATGGATCCCAGTGGACTGACGTGGCAATTCAAATAGATTAGGGCAGATGGTTAATAAGGAATGGAAGCAAGGGTATTTATTTAATAGCAATCCCTGTCCTCAGTTGAGTCGCTGCCAGCTGGCTTGATAGATGATAGACCCCTCACCTCTTCTCCTTTACCAGCCACTTCTCATTGCCTCACTCATTAACTTCTTCATCATAATACATTAATTTCTTCATCAAATTATGATGACCGTATAATATGATTATATATTTTTGAATTTATGTGTGAGAAATTGTTGAAAATTTAGAGTAAAATTTGAATCTGACACCTCATGTTTCTTGATGAAAGAGATTACATCTATATGAACAATATGATGACATTTATTGTAAATGGGTTTATAAAATTTAGTGTAAACTACTAATTATTATTTATGAATGAATAAAAGACAATTGAATTTTAATTTTTAAATTCAGTTAATAATTCAATTTAAATACAAAGATCAAAAGTTTAAACTAATTTATTATAAAATACTTTCTTAAAATTTGTATTTTCAAAATTAGAATAGAATATCCACCCAATAGACTTTCGTCATTGATTTTTAAAGATTTTATTTTATAGAATAAACTTGATATTTTGTTGGAATTTAAAATATTGGCTGCAGTAGAGAAGGAATCGAATCAATTTGGCGTTTGTACGAATGTATATAACTAAGATGATATGGTAAGGTAGCCACTTCTAATGCGTAATAAAGCAAATGGCCCATGTTATGTTGACGGATGGACCCATTTATATTTCTAAATTGAGATTTCTCAAATGTGGTTTTAATTTTAAAGGTTGGGGAGGATGTAATGGTTTATTCAGATATGGGTTGAATTGATTTAACGTTTAATGATTTGAAATAAATTTAATTATGCATTGGTTAGATGTGGGTGTAGAATTTAATAATAGGAAAAATAAAATAAAAATAAAAAGGAGAAGGAGAAAATGTGGAGAATGATTTTTCTCTATAATATATTTATCTCTTTTTCTCTGAGAGGATACATGTATAAATAGATAAAAAAGAGCTAATTTAGGGGGAAAAAAAAAAGAAATATTTATAAAAATGTTTATCTACTATAAATTATACAACCACACAATTGACTTTTCAAAATAGAATAAGTCAGATTAATAATCTACAGCCTATGTGAAAAAGAATTCAACAAGAATTACATTTTTTGGAGATCTTCAATTCACCCAATGGTGTCTCAAATCAGGTAACTTATTAATGAAATTCTTGTTGAAAATTTTCTTTTTCAAAAATCTTATTTATTTCTTTTAATTTATTTCTTTTTTATTTTTATGTTTAAGTGTGACAATCAAGATTGGATCAATAATAGCTTTTCAATTTGACGCGTCATATCTATATCTTTTATACGTTGCATTTTCTTAGGAAAAATGAGATCTGTACAATTATTTGTTGTTTTTTTCTGAAAAAAACTAAGAAATTACATAGAATTTGGATTTTGGTAGAATCAGATACCAATTAGTGGTTTTGCAAAAAAGGTGAATAAGGGAACTTGGATTGAGATCAATATAATTGTTTATCATTTTTATCTAGAAAGGAAAAAATAAGAAGTTAAATAGAATTTGGATTTTGGTATAATCAGATACCAAATGGCCAATAAGGAACTTGGATAACAACTTTATATATAGTAGTTTTCGATTAAGACCCATTCTTATGAGAGAGGCCTTAATGAAAATGTTAGCCCGTGTGGAGCCAATAGTGAAGCCAATAAATGTTTATTTGTTGTCTGATCTAGTCAATCAACAACAAATTGAAGGCAAAATCATTTCAATAGAGCCATCACCATCAAATTTAATGACCTCTAAACTTGGTGAGCGAGTGAACATCCATGTATTTTCATTGTGTACGATTATTTTTAATAAGATAATGAAATTTGAAAATAAAAAGATCAATTGGATGACATAAGTACTTTTTTCAATTGAAGGTTACTTCTTAGCTCATGCTATGTTTTCTTCCATGCATCTTTACATTTCTCCTTTTTATTCTTCTTATTTATTTTTATTTCAGTCTTAGCTATTTTATGTTTAAATGGAAAGATCAAGATTGAATAAACGATATTGTTTCAAGATGATATTTCAAATCTACAATGTTTATTACTTGCATTTTTGTATGAAGAGTAAGATCTGCATAAGTTGTTTATCATTTTTATTTGGAAAAGAAAAAATTACAGAAGAATCAAATTTTAAAAAGTGGTTTTTTTTTTTTTTTTTTGAGCGGTAAAGATGAAACTTCATTAATAAAAAGGAACAAACAACAAAAGAAGAGAACAATACAAGAGGGCCTAAGAGAATTAAAAAGTGGTTTTGTAAAATGATGATGTACAACTTGGATGACAATCTTATATATAATTTTGTTTACTAGTTCTCATGAAACCTTCATGCGAACTTTATTGTATTGGATCATAGTAGACCGAATGGGTGCTCGTATGACATACTCACGCTTTTATACAAGATGACGAAGAGTAGCAAAATAAATATGTCCAACCAAGTCAATCAAAATTTTAAGTGAGTGTTATTTGTAGAACACATGCAATGTACTAACCAATTATATATTTTGGTTTTTTTTTATAACTAAAGTCTAGTATCTCTTAGAGCACTCAATTAGTCCTTAGGATGTGTGCATAGCGGCTAAAATTATGAGAAGTGGCCTTTTGTGGTGAGATGTGATTCGAAATTAAGTCTCCTATTTGTTGAAGCGGGTTTGTGACCAACACACCAACCTTTTGAGGTTAAATATACTAATTTTGTTAGGTTTTGAAACATTTATGATCGTTTAAATTTGATTGATCATTGAACTCCCATATATAATACACTTAAATTGTTGCTATGCTACTAATGGTATAAACTTCTACAACTTCTTTATGTTATGAATGTGTTTGGATCATTGGTCCATCTCCTTTATTTTGTTTTTATACTGTTAGATATAGTCATTTATGATATATGTAGAACTCAAATTTGGATACAAGAGATAAAGAATGAGGAGCACACCACTCTCTGAGGAAATTCTTATTTCGCCCGCTGGATGGAACATTCCTTGAGAATTGTTGGTTCTATTGATATTCTTAAGTTTTATTTAAAGGAGATCTGCCATTGTTCTTCAAAATATTGAAAATTTATGCTTTTAATAGGGCCTACTAAAATGGCCCTCAAACATGAGTTGGTTGGCATATAAAGAAAATCTTATGTCAATTATCATTGATTTAATTTATTGAGCTATAAAAAAGATTTTGGAATGTAAAGTTAAATAATAATTAAGAAAATAATTAAATATTTTAAAGAATTAATTTAGATTTATATTAATTAGGTCAACAATAGAAGAGATATTTGTGTTAAAACAAGTAATGGAGGAATTTAAGTAAAAAGGAGAGAAAAAAATTATATATGATAGTCATAAGGGCTGCAACTCAGGTCAAGTCGGGTCGGGTTTCAAGATATTCGACCCGGGCCGACTTAATAATTATGGAACCCAACCCGACGCGACCCGACCCGATTCGAATTCTCAATCCGAAATTCTCAACCCGACCTGACCTGAATTCTAAAACAAATCAACTCGAATTCTGACCCGACCCGCATTTTGAATCTATTTTAGTCTAATTTTAGCCGAGCCGGGTCAGGTTAACTTGTAAAATCCTTACCTTGACCAGACCCGAATTCCATGCGGGTTTTTGTCTTCTCAACCCGACTCGATCCGCTGACCTGAAATTCTCAATCCAACCCGCATGATTTCTCGGATCGGGTCATGCGGATCGGGTTCTAAGTATTCATCAACTTAGAAAATGCCTATGTTGGGTACTGAGGCAGTTAATTTGAAAAATGTTAGAAAAAAATGCATCCCTAATAAATATATTGAGGTTATTCACGATATCTGTGATCAGGCAACAATTAATATAAGAAGATTATATGAAGTGATAAAGATGATTTTACGAGATGATCTACTTTAAGCCTATATTTATTTATTCGGTAATAGATTATGTGATATCAGTTATACAAACGAAGTATCATGATATATGGTATTTGCAAATGATATAGGGTTGTTTGGTGAATCGAGAAATCAATTTAATGAAAATTTGAAATTAAGAAGGAAAATCTTAGAGACAAATAGATGGTAAATTATTAAAGACAAGATACATGGAATATAATTTTAACGAATTGGAGAAAAAAGAAGAAGTAATTAAAATTCAAAATGAATTGGTAGCATAGTAGGGAACATTTAGATACCTAATGCAACTTCAAAAGCAAATAGAGGAATATATATGGATATATCGGATGGGGGCTCCACTGCATGCAGATAAGCCTGTGGAATAGTATGAATAAAGGAGAGGTTTTATAAGATGACAACTACGCTAACAATGCTTAAGGAGTAACTGTTGGGCAATTAGAAAAAACAGAAAAACTAGTAATGGTAATAAAAATGCATATCATAAGATGTATGAGTAGAGTAACTTTGAAGTACAGAATTAAAAATGTATTAAAGAAACGTAGAAAGTAGCCTCAGTAGATAAAAAAATGAGCGAAGAATTATTTTAAAGTGGTTTGGTCATATATAAGAAGGAGATTATCTTCATCAGTCAGTACTCTCGTCTATTTCGATTTGAATTTACGAGTTCTTGTTTTTCAGTTAATTCTATAAAAAATTATACCATTAATCACTCTACATTCTTATATGTCATTTTTTATCCATTCCTTCTATGTTTTTTGAAAGTCGACTGCTCCTCCTAATTCCTTCAATCCCTAGACTCTCAACTCTACGCACTAGGGTTGTGCTTGTCTTCTATTAAGATAATCAAATCTCTCAAAAAAGTTTAAAAATAGAGAGCTAAACGTTTAAAAGTATAAGTGGAACGGGTGTAGAAGAATATGTTGAATTCTAGGATTATAAAAGGTATAAATTTTTAAAAGAATAATGGAAATGAAGAACTTGAAAAAACTAACCCAAATTAAATGAAATTAGTGACTGTCATGATGATGATGATTTAAGTTCCATCTCAATCATAATAATATTATCATAAAAGTGTAATATTTACTATCAATTATGTAATTTTATCACCAAAATATAATATTATTATTAAAAGGAAATATTATCATTATAATGTGTTAGTATAATTAATGCATAGAGTGATATAAATAATGTATGAAAAATAATGAAAAGTGAAAATAGTATATCCATTTAACAAGAACACTCAAGTAATAAAAAAAAAAAAGGAAAAAGAAAAAGCTAATCAAGAAATATTATGTAACAACATTTGAAAGTAAAAAAGAAATTATTAAAAAGAATCTTTACTTACGAGTCTTTCCTAGAGATTTTAAATAATTGGCAAAAAGTGGAGAGAGAGCATGAGAGGAAGATAAGGAAGATCAGTGACACAGACGTAAATCTGGATAAGAGAAGGTGAAACTAGACAAGTGCTTGTCAACTGCCACAAAATTTATTATAAATACAGTTAAAGCTTTACATCGCAGCTTGGATAGGTTGCGATCGTTAAACACATGAATAGAATTCATTCTTAAAAATCACCTTTTAAAGATGATTTCTACTCATGTGTTTAACATTATATCATAGTGGGGGTATTATAGAGATGATTGGGGTTCGTAACTCCATCTTGTGTGGAGGGAAAAAGCCAAATGTCTCTGATTCTAATGCTGAGGAAGAATGTTAGCAAAAGTCCAACATCGCTAAGAAACCTTTGGGTCTTAATAAGCAGATAAACACCTTTTTCTTTCAAACCGATTTTTAAGAATAAATTATACTCATACATTTTAAGAATAAATTATATTCATCCAGGTTGCATTATCATATCGCAATGATTCTGTGACAGTGAAAGTTATTTCTAGTAGTATACCACTATACCTCATTGAATAGCATTTTGGTATGAAATTTATTCGACATCGACATATAAAGTACTTTCATTTAAAATTGATTTTTTAATACTCTTACTCAAATTCAAAATTTTCAAATTATGCAAATGTGGTGAATATTTTATAGGAATGCCATTTGTGTAAGAATTAGGAATTTATCCTTTACCTCTATGTTTTTGACAGTTAGCCTCTCCTCCTAATACCTTCAATCCATAGACTCTCAATTCTACGTAATAGGAATTGTGCTTGGTCTACTACTAAAATGACCAAATCATCGCAAAAGAAGTTTAAAAGTAGAGAGCCTAAACCTATAAAAATATAAGTGGAAGGAGTATAGAAGAATATGTTGAACTCTAGGGTTATAGAAGGTATGAATTCTTAAAAGAAAGAATGGAAATGAAGAATTTGAAAAAACTAACCCAAATTTAATGAAATTAGTGCCTTTTTTTTTTTTGAACGATTGGATAAGATTCATTTAAAAGCGGAGAAAAATCTCGAGAGATTACAAAAATGAGCTCAAAACGTGAGCAAAGCAACAAAAATGAGAATCCCACTGCCCTGGACAGGCAACAAAAAACAATGGAGCTCCAGAGAGCTCAAGAAACAAATCTATAAATCAGTAAAGATTGCCGTACCAAAAAAAGACAGAATGGGAGTCCTCAAGATGTTAGTCCCGGATTTTAGTCTAAAAAAATAGGGGTCATTTTTTTTAGCAATGTACATGCTTTTAACATTCAAGAGGTTGGGAAGATTAGCAACAGCATGAGCGTGGGTCTTGAGTCGCCAATGGCAGGAGGAGGGGGAAGAGATAGCAACTAGAATTTCAAGGTTTGGAAGAAGAATCCGATCCACATTAATGTCCCGACGGAAACAAAATCAGAGGAACTTTTGGCAGGAAAGAAGAGAGAACTTGGTACAACACAAAGTTGGGGAAGGAGAAGGGGGAGTTGGCATGTGAGACGGAATATCCCAAAGGGCAGAGAAATTTCCGCCCAGCTCAGTAAGGCTATGGTTGGAGAGGAGGAAGAAGATCCTACTTCTAATATCAGAGGCGATAGAAGAAAAAATTCTTTTAGCACAGCTGAAGAAGTTCTTGAAAATTCTCAAATTTCTTTCCCTCCAACAGTGCCACACAAGAGGATGGAGGGACAAGTTGGCAGCCAACTTCTCAAGAGGAAAAGATCTAGATCTAATAAGTTGAGAAGCTTGCGAAGGGATGTCCAGATGACAAGAATGAAACTAGAATTCGGCGCAAAGAAGGTTCCAAATGGAATCAACAAAACTGCAGAGGAGGAAATGATTATTGGATTCATTGGTGGAGGAACACAACATGCAGATAGATTGACAACTTATGCCAAACCGAATGAGTAGGTTAGTGGTTTTCAGCCTATTGTTGAAGAGAAGTCAGGCGTAGGTAGAATGCTTAGGAATGCAGTCGGGAAACCAGACGAGAGTAACCCAGCAAGGATCAACAAAATTACAGTAATGCGAGGCAAAAACAGAAGAAATGCTGAAGGTCCCATTTTCAATAGTAGTCCACAAAATATCATCAGAAGTAGAATGGGTAAGCATTTGAACATGGGAAACCAGGTTCCAGACAGAAGCCAGCGCATCAGAGGAGGGAGAAAGAAGTTGCCAGTTGCCATTGGAGATGAATGAGGAGACATGACAGCTTAATCCCATCCCAGATTGTAGCTGGGCCTCCCACCCAAATGGTCGATGATGATGATTTAAGTTCCATCTCAATCATAATAATATTATCTTTAAAGTGTAATAATCACTATCAATAATGTAATTTTATCACCAAAATATAATATTATCATCAGAAGAAAATATTATCATTATAATGTTGAAAGTTCCCTTAGGAGCTAGAACATGATTGATCCTAGAGGGGGGTGAATAGGTCAATCTAAAATCGTTGGTCCTTTTTAAAATTACTTGATTGTTTAGTTTAAGCGCAGGGGATACAACAATCAAGTGAGTGTGTGTTAACAAAAGTGATTAAATAATCAACACAAAAAAATAGCTCTAACACCACAAGCACAAGGACACACGATACATAGTGGTTCGATTAGCCAACCTACATCCACTGTTAGGACTCGCTCAACCTTGAGCTATCCCCAAATTCACTAAGTGGGGACTTACACCCTCACAATTAGAGTAGGAATTCTACCTCACTTAACTGGCTGTGAATTCCACCCACCACTGTGAGAGACGATGCGCTAGAGTTTTTTATAGTGGTTCCAGAGCCAATCCTCCTCAATTCACTTTTGGAACAAATGTTTTAAAAACAAAATTAAAACCAAGAAACACTTGCCTTTGAAGGTCTTTCTCGAATATATGTGCTTCTCAAAGATCCAACCAATGTGTGCCGACTCTACGCCTCGTAGCCGTCTTAAAGTAATCACAGTTTCAGGATAACAAGGAAACTGGTTTTACCAAAGCCTTCCTAGTTTATGTCTTTTGTTTCCTCCTCTCTTCCTCTCTGTCAAACTCAGTGATTAGATTGGTTGTTTATGATTCTCAGGTGTATGCACAAGAGAGTTGATCGTTCCTTAGAGTGTATGACTCTTCTCAGTTCAAGGAATATAATAAAATGATCACACAACACTCATATATGTAGAGGAGTCTTCACAATTTTTTCAAACTGTCCAGTACCGACAGGTCGGTGGCACTGATGGGTCTATGTTCATATTTACTACTGTTCAACCATCCAACCTTTGCACATTAAATGCACTCCCAACGGCGTTATTACTTCTTGGTCGACAGGTCGGTGTCATCGATGGGTCGACAGTCATGGAACCGAGAGGTCGGTCCATACGAGAGGCCCGGTCTAGGGCAACACCATACTGACAGAGTTTCAAGTTCAGAAAGTAGTCTTACCCAGACCGATCTATCGCGCTTTACCGAGGGGTCAGTCATGGTACTCTCGATTGGTCTTGAAATACAGAGATATTTGTTTCCTCGAGAGTCCATCTGAGTTATAAGTTTTAGAACTCATAAGTTATCATCGACGAGTCATTGATCACAAGGGGTCATTTCAACCTTTCACCGAGGGGTCAGTGCATTCGAGACTCTCGATCAGAGGCATATCCAGAATGACAGTTATATGTTCCAGAACATTTGTCAATCTAGCCAACTAGTCTTTTGAACACGATGGGTCAATCCTGTCTCCACTGAGGGGTCGGTGAGAATGACTGGTCGAGTTGACAGTAAACTTAATTCATATTTCCAAGTTCACTTCCAGTTCACTGTCCACCTTCCTCTTTTAGGCTTCTTATGGTTTTACCATTTGTTTAACTAAGCCTATAGATAGTCCTCCTAAGGTGTGGGTACAACCTAAAGTCATCTATGGCCAAATACCTGTTGTGATTGCCATACACGATGAGCTTCAATTCGGTGGAGCATGATCTTCACTCTTAATCACCTTGAGTCTTCAAGCTTCTAGCAAGTGCTTCTTTCCGAGTCATCGAATTGACAAACTTAGGGACTCGGCAAACCGGGGCACTAACAATCTCCCCCTTTATCAATTTCATGACAAAACCTAGAAGCTAACTCAATTACAAACCCATCCTTATTACATCACATTTGAATACAAAATATTACATTGTTTACATGTACATATTCAAATGGAAAACAAGATTATGATCTTCGCATATTCTTGTTCAGCTTGTTTCAAATAATGATTTCCTGTTTCAGCACACAAACAAGCAACACTAGAAAAATTATTAGAGTTGTTAGTCCAAAACATAAATACGTATCAATGGACTAAACAAGACTTGCATTCATTCGACCCCATACACCAATGATTTCCTAGCAACCAACACTACCCATAGAGTATCTGAGCTAACAGTGTTGAAAAGATTTTCTCCTCCAATCTTCTTTGAGTTTGATCTCGTAAACTCCAAGCATAGACATTCTCACATGTCCATTGGCTTCTTCATATTCCTCCCCTTCATGGCTCTCTCTTTCTAGAGGACCAAGCACATCGGTTTCACCAATTACTCCCCATAATTGGTTTTGATGTCTTATAGCTTCTGTTAATTTCTTCTCCATTTTTTCATACAATTAACAAAGGTTTAATTCGCAGACATCGATTGGATTTTAAGCACTCCACCATGCTTCTTGCATTTAGTGCTTTCTCTTCCAACTCATTTATTTTCTCTATTAATCAATGCATGATTCTCATGCATTAAGCATTGATCTCCCCCACAGTATAATGCAAATTGCCATTGCATTACTGTTTTTCTTCTTCTTCCCCTTTAAGACCTGTGTTGTTTTACAGGTGTTCTCCCATTGGGGTCAAGCTAAGTTACTTAACTTCTCTTGAGTCTTATCCCCCATTCCCCAAGCTATCTTTCAAGCTTGTATGCACCTTTCTCCATAAACTGTCATGACTAGTGACATCAACTAATCAACACATATTTTGTGCTCCCCCAAACTCCAAGGATGTGTGCAATATCTTAGCCCGATCCCTATCTCCTCAACATGCCAAGACAAAACGAACTCATCCAAACCTGCATGTTACTCTATTTAACAAAAACTATGTTGACAATAGACATGAGATAGAAGACATTCCACAAATTGGCACACATACTAAGACAAACCATATCATTTCATTGATAAACAAATTGTGCATTCAGTACATATGGTTTAAGAGGGGGCATCATGGATGCTTAGTCAAAATATCAAAAGTATAGTTTTTCAAAAACCATGAAGAACTATCCTAAGAAGGGCCATCCTGAGGAAGTACTAGAGGAGAAGGGGACCGAAAATCTAAAACTCTGTCAGAGAGGGAGACTTCAGAGACTAGATCCTGGACAGTCAACCTAATACTATCTAGACCTGTAATACCCTGACCCAATTTAGGCGAATTTAGTTTAATAAATCCTGCTTACACCGGTTAATCTCGAAGATTTTGGTTAGGGCTTAGTGAGAAGCTCAGGTGTGGCCCAATCTGAGCTCGAATGCTCAGTGATCCAGCTCGTCCAGCTGGAGGGGCAAAATGGTAATTTACCGCTTATTGTTATTATTTTATTTATTGAGTTATTATGTGATTATTATTGGATGATATTATTCTCATTAATCAAGGATTCCTATTTTTGATTTTAAAATAATTTTATTTTCAGAAAATAGTATTTAAAATTGCTCGTCAAAACCCCGAAAGGAAAAAATAAATATTTTTAAATGATTTTGGAAATGGGATAATTTTGAAACAAGTGTAGTATGTTAGACCATTTTAGTATGGTCTAGTTTTCTAACCCCAAAAATGAGGATTTTAAATTCTTTTATTTAACACCAGTTAAAACACGTAAATAGTATTAAATTATGATATTTATCTAAATCTATGGTTTTTGGTGAGTTTTAATTCTCCAAATTTTTATAGTGATTAGAGTTTTTAAAACCCAACTTATCTTTCAGGTTAGATTAAAATTTTCAAGCTTTAAAAATGTTGTTTTATGTTGAAAATCAGATTTTTATCAAATTTGTGGACTTATTTGCAAAATTGGAAATTTTGAGGGGCTGCTCTACAACCAATGCCCAAACAGTACGGTTACTGTTTGGGACGTAGGCAGCAGTGGCATGCAGCCTCCGGCTGGCCACCCTTGATTGAGCAGTGATCTTTATAAGACCACCCCTCCTTAGTTGATCAAATTCCCTCCAAAATTTGCTATCTCTCTCATTCCCTCTCTATGAAAACAACCAGCCAATCCCTCTCTGTTATTTTCAAAGTCTTCTCTTGCCGTAGCTTAAGAGGGAAGTTTTTCAAAGACAGAATTTTTCAGCCCAGGAACTCGAGTGAAAGTAATCACTGTGTTCCTTTTCAAATTTTAAGTGGTTTAGAATCAAGAAAAACCGATTTTGTCCAAGTTTTGGGTGAGTAAAATAGTTTTGAAATTTAAGGAAAAACTTGGTTTTCTTTGTCAGGCACTGAGTAACCTTAAGGCCTTACTCAACATGTCAAGTCTGGTCCTATCCAGAAGACAACCGAGAAATGACCTGAGTATCAAGACCTAACTCAATAAGTCAATCTGGTCATGCCCAAAAGACAATATGAGTTTTGGACGAGCACCTTATTATTACTCTATTGTGGATTATTGTAACTTAAAATGGTTAGAAACCAAGTAGGAGACTCAATTTCATCTACCTTGGAGATTTCTGGGAAAACAAGTATGGTTTTGAAATACTATTTGTATGTATGCATTTGATGCTATGTATTTTGACTTATGATTTATTGTGCACTTGTTTGCTTGTTGAACAAAGACTGCGATACCACACATTTTCGGTGAGGGAACTTAACTTTGCAGTATGTGTAATCAGGTTTATTATGAGGTGGATCTTGAGCAATGAGTGGTTTCAGATTTGATGAACCCACTCATGTGCCTAGACATGATGCACTGTTGTAAGAAGTGTTAATGATAATTGTAAATGTTATGATATTAATCATATGAGATATGTAATACTGCTTCCACGTGCTCTTGACTATTGAAACAATATCGGCCATGTGTGTGAGATGGTTTACGTCTACTGAACCATGGGTGTCGACAGTTACTGACTTGAGGAGTGTCAGTATCGACCATGTGAAGGCCGGAGATGTACTTGTAAGGATGTATTTTGACCGTGTCGGGACTTAATACAATGGTCTCAGCGTAGTATGAAGGTGTTAGTTGGATGTCAGTAGCTATGGAAGAGATGATGAATTATGGGAATGATGATGAAATTATACTTGATGTTGAGAATTTATTATCAAGTATGAGATATTATATTGTAACTGTTGATTACTTAATAACCTGATGTTTACTTAAACTGCACTGTTATATTTCCTTTAGTGGGCTAGTTCGCTCCCCCAACTCACCTTTCAGAAGATGAACCCGAGGAGGAGAACCTTCTATTTGAAGCTTTGGGCCCAACTGTTGATTCGGCCCAGTTAGAATGCCTGTATTAGTTTAGTCTGTCAAAAAAAAAAAATCAGTCGCGTTCCGAGCCCTTCGGGTCGGGGCGTGATAAGACTTCTTTCAAGGTAGTCTATTCTCCTTTCAAGTCTGAAGACCCTCCTGTCCAGATTGACGTTCTCTTGAGGGGGATACTGATATTCTTCTTCCTCCTCAGAGTCTCTCCAAAAATCCTTAAAAATGTGACTTTCCTTCTCGCTGGTGTCATCAGGGATAATGACATGGTCTTCATTACCAGTTCTAAGACCATTCTCCTCTTTTGCATGTTCTCTCCTTCCTTCACGTCGTTCTTTGATGAAGATGACTTCCTTGTCAATGATGAGGTCTTCTACGACCTCTGGTTGGGTTCTCTGGTGAGAATTGGGTTTTCGTCCAGATGCAGGATTTCCAAAGCTAGAGCCAGGGCAAGATCTAGAGGCTGATCTTTTGGTTCTTTTGGCCCACCGACTGGACTCACCTCATTCTTCAGAGGTCTAAGGGTGTGACTGGACTGTCATATTTCTGACCATGGTTTTACCAAGAGGAGATCTTCAAACACTGTCTTGGAGGTGGATGAGGTGACGACTGAGCCTAACCTGATCTACAAAAATCACAAAAGTAGTGATTTTCAGGCTTCTAGAGGTAGGAGGAACAAATACCCAATGGTTTTTCGGAGAGCAATCACTCCGAGAGGTCCTATCAACAGGTCTAAGGCATGGGAGGTAAAAGAGGGACCACCAGACCTTCGCGGGAGAGGAGACAACAAATTCGAATTAATTGTCACTTTCGCAGAAAGGGTCCCTTTTAATTTAAACTTTCTGTCTCACCGACATGTCGTTTTCATCGACAGATCAACCCTTTCCACAATTTCTCCCATTTTTAACAGTGCTCGATTTAGCATAGTACCGACATGTCTGTCACACCGACCGGTCTTTTCACCGACATGTCGACTATAGCGAGAGGTTTAGACTGTGGAGCATTCATCCCTGATTTGTGCTCCTTGATGAGATCATATTCTAAACATGGCATACACAGATCTATTCCAATATGATAGAACACATATATGCTAAGGATAATTCATAAAATCATTCAAACATGCACAAGGTCAAAAATTCACATTCCAAGACACATACAATTCAAAGCACCTTGAATGGAATGTATGGCTTTCCAAGTAAAATATGTATTATAGCAAGGAAGAGTACATTCTAGACTTGTAGTTAGTCAATTTTTTTCTCCTCATGTAACACTTTTCTGCCATGTGAACTCACATGGTCTATTGTGAGTCCATTTATAGTGATCTAAGATATGTAAGTGAATTTTAAACCAAAACAAAATATGATTAGTGTTCTATCTCCTAGGTACAAAGACTCTGGCATTTGGTGTTGCATACACACCCCTATAATCGTACCTTTGATGACCAACTTGGGATCAATCAACTCTTTTAAGACATCATTCATTTGTCTTAACAAAGAGTCTTGCCTTATGCCCACCTTTCTTGGATTTCTTTTAAGGTTGCTGGATGTCTTTTAGACAAGGGCTTTATTAGATTGTGTCTTTTAGCTTGTGTTTTCCTTTCCAAATATCTCTTGCAACGATAGCAATTTCTTTTGAAATGTCCATCCTTATGACATAAATAACACTTACCCGTTGAAGGGTGAGAGATACTTGTATTTCTAAACACTCCTTAATGTATAGGTTCTTTGGTGGCTGAGGCACCAAGACTAGATCTATCACCATATTGTTTACCCGCCCCTAAGAATCTTTTAAGTCTTTCCTCTCCATGGGTAAACTTATCTTGGAATTTTTCTTCATGGATTCTTAACTCTTTTAATTCCAAAGACAAATTTTAACGTCTTCTTCAAGAAGGTTATTGTGATGCCACAGATTCTCGACATCCTTGCAATGAATAATTCTTTCTTCTTTAAGTCTTTTATCACTACTCTCTCTAAGTATTAAATTTTCAGCATTGGATAGTTTCAGTTTAGAGGTTAGAAGAGATTTTCATTTTTTAAATCTTCCAGTTTCTTGGTAACCCTCTCACTCTCAAAGAACAGAGCATTGTACGAGGCTTGAAGGTTTTCATCATCTTCACTCTCATCATCCTCCGTTATAACTCTGGGATTTCTTAATCACCAATTATTGAGGCTATGAGACCTTTAGATATATCAACTTTTCGTTGGATCTATTCATCTGAATCACTCTCTGATTCAGAGGTTTCCACAAGGGACACACCCACATTCATAGCCTTCTTTATTTTATCTGAGGGACATTCATTCACGAAGTGTCCTCTCCCCCCACAATTATAACACATTTGTTCCTTGACGTCCTCTCTCTCTCTCTCTTTCTCTCCCTTTCCCTCAAATGTCTTCTTGCCTTTTAGGGTATCTTTTACTTGATTTATCCTTTCCCATTCTTCTCAAGTTATTTCTTTTAACAAAGTTTTTATAAAACTTTTTGGCAAACCTTATCATTTCATCACTTGACAATTCATCTTCCAAAAAATCTTCTTTCTCTTTTGTTTTCTTTTGTTTTAGGGAAGATTTCAAGGCAATGGATTTATCCTTTGGTTGTTCAAAATGCAGTTCATAGGTTTGTAATAAACCAACCAAATCATCAATATTCATTAAGGACACATCTTTGTTATCCTCCATAGCCACAACCTTGGGCTTAAATCTCTCAGTAAGATTCCAAACAATTTTGGTACATACTTTGTCCTCAGGTATTCCTTCACCTAGAGCAAACATTTGATTCACAATGTCGCTTATCTTGGAAATCCATGAAGACTTCATCATCCCTCATTTTAAGAGTATCAAACTGATTTTGGAGGATCTAAAGTTTAGACCTCTTAACTATTGATGTGCCTTCATCAATTATTTCAAAAGCTTCCCATGCATCCCTGCAGTTTTACAGGTCATGATCCACCTGCATTCATTGTCAGAGACTACACAATTAAGGGAATTCATGGCTTTGCCATCAGCTGTCTGAGCAGTTTTCTCAGTAAGGTCCAAGAGGCAAAAGGTTTGGGTGTCATCAACACGGTTATGGTGGATGCTACCATTTTCTCTTCCATGGGTTTCCGCTATCAAGTTTTTACAATATCCCATACCGATAAGTCTATGGAAATAAAAAAACTTCTCATTTTCGCCTTCCATGAGGCATAGTTTGTTCCATCGAAGTAAGGGGGTTTGGATATTGCATGACTGTCTCCCATGATGTTCTAGCTTAGATCAACTCGGATGGTTAAATCCTTATAACGAACACTAGGCTCTGATACCAATTGAAAATTCCCTTGGGAGATAGAACACGATTGACCCTAGAGGATGAGGAGGAAGGGGGGGGGGGGGGTGCGGGTTCTGAATAGGTCAATTTAAAATTGTTGGTCCTTTTTAAGATTACTTGATTGTTTAGTTTAAGAGCAGTGGATAAAACAATCAAGTGAGTGTGCGTTAGCAAAAGTGATTAAACAATCAACACAAGAAAATAACTCTAATGCCACAAGCACAAGGACACAAGATAGCCAACCTAAATCCACTGTTAAGACTCGCTCAACCTTAAGATATCCCCAAATTCACTTAATGGGGACTTACATCCTTACATTCAGAGTAGGAATTCCACATCACTCAATCTGTCACACCGACTTGCCTTTTCATCAACTTGTCAACTATACTGAGAGGTTTAGACAGTAGAGCATTCCTTCCTGATTTGTGCTCCTTGATGAGATCATATTCTAAACATGGCATACACAGATCTATTCCAATATGATAGAACACAGATATGCTAAGGATAATTCATAAAATCATTCAAACATGCACAAGGTTGAAAATTCACATTTCAAGACACATACAATTCAAAGTACCTTGAATGGAATGTATGGTTTTCCATGTAGAATATGTGTTATAGCCAGGAAAAGTACATTCTAGACTTGTAGTTAGCCAATTTTTTTCTCCTCATGTAACAACACTTTTCTATTATATGAACTCACATGGTCTCTTGTGAGTCCATTTGTAGTGATCTAAGATATGTAAGTGAATTTTAAACCAAAACAAAATATGATTAGTGTTTTATCTCCTAGGTACAAAGATTCTGGCATTTGGTGTTGCATACACACCCCTATGATCGTACCTTTGATGACCAACCTTGGGATCAATCAACTCTTTTAAGACATCATTCATTTGTCTAAACAAAGAATCTTGTCTTTTGTCCACCTTTCTTGGATTTCTTTTAAGGTTAGGTATTGGTGGATGTCTTTTAGATAAGGGCTTTATTGGATTGTGTCTTTTAGCTTGTGTTTTCATTTCCAAGTATCTCTTCCATTGATAGCAATTTCTTTTGAAATTCTCATCTTTGTGACAAAACAATCACTTGCCCGTTGAAGGATGAGAGCTACTTGTATTTCTAAACACTTCTTAATGTATAGGTCCTTTAATGGCTGAGGCACCAAGACCAGACCTATCACCATATTGTTTACCCGCCTCTAGGAATCTTTTAAGTCTTTCCTCTCCTTGGATAAACTTATCTTGGAATTTTTCTTCGTGGATTCTTAAATATTTTAATTCCAAAGACAATTTTTAATGTCTTCTTTTAGAAAGTTATTGTGATGCCACAGATTCTTGACATCCTTGCAATGAATAAATCTTTCTTTTTGAAGTCTTTTATCACTCTCTTTAAGTTTTAAATTTTCAGCATTGGATAGTTCTAGGTTAGAGGTTAGAAGAGATTTTTCATTTTTTAAATCTTCCACTTGATTAGAGAGGTTCAGGTTTTCATTTTTAACCTTATTTAGTTTCTTGGTCAGCCTCTCACTCTCAAAGAACAGAGCACTGTACGAGCTTTAAAGGTTTTCATCATCTTCACTCTCATCATCCTCCGTTACAACTCTGGGATTTCCTTAATCACCAATTATCGAGGCTATGAGACCTTTAGATATATCCACTTTTCATTGGATCTGTTCATCTGAATCACTCTCTGATTCAGAGGTTTCCACATGGGACACACTCACATTCATAGCCTTCTTTATTTTATCTGAGGAATATTCATTGACAAAGTGTCCTCTCTGTTATCCTAAAAGTTAAATCTGCCTCTCCTGAGTCAGACTGAGTTGTCAATTCCGTGACTGTGGTCGACTGAGTCTTGAGTTGTAAATTTTTTTAACTGAATCGTGACCATCTACGTGTCAAAGACCTCATCTCTGGATGACATGCACAGTCAAATTAAGCTTGAAGCTCTAGAAGACACGTTATTTGGAAAGCATCGCACCAAAATCGGAAGAACTCTTTGAATGCCAATCATCACAGGTATATGGACCCTAGGAAGAACCTAGAAGCCTTAGAATCCCTTGATTAAGAAATGGTTTAATTAAAATGAGAATTCTAAGTACCTTTGCCCTATGGAGAGATCTAGATATCAATCAAATATCCATATATATTCTTGTGTATTTGCAATCTAACAAATGTTCATTATAGTTAAATCTAAAGATTGCAAATTAATACATATAGGGCTCTCCATCTTGTCTGGATTTCCAATCTCTAAATTCATCAACACTTAGTCAAATCTGTGGCTTATCAGGTTCATCGGAACCTTTTTCGGAACCAGCCTCACAAGTTCCGAAGGTTGTTCCTAGGTTCAGAACCTTGCTCGGAACCTACATCGAAACCAGCCTCAGAAATTCTGAGGCATGCATACTGCAGGTTCCGAGACCTCCAATGAACATATTTGAGGCATTGCTTCTGTCCTTCGGAACCTGACTTCAGAAGTTCCAAACTTGGCTTGGCTAGTTCCGAAGGTGGTCCAACTAGCCGTTGTAAGGTCAAACTATACGTTGAAATATGACCGTTGACTTCGAAAGTTCCGAGGCTAATCAACCAGGTTCCGAAGCAGAGATCCATTGGGAGCTTGTTGGCTATATAAACCAAAGCCATTTGAGAGGCCAAGGTTGATCCTTTTGAGCTAAATTTTCTATTACTATTTCCAAAGCATGCCAACTACTCTTGGAGCACCAAATCTCTATAGTTAGACCCTCATTGCTCTAAACCATATCTCAAACACATTCAAAGCACTCATAGGCAAATCATTGAGCATTTAAGACTCAACATTGAATGTGTTCTTGAGGAAACAACTTGGAATTGATTGTTTATATAGGCAAGCCTTTAATCATTCCTAGATCATCTCTCAATCGTTGGTGTGGCATTCATTGGAGCATTCTCTCATCACCAATGAGCCAAGTGGAGAAAGACATCCAAGGACAAGCAAAGGCTACTTCAAGTAACTAGAGGCTAGTGTTCTTGGTAAGACTTTCAAGTTCTACAACTTTCATTAAACATTGAGATATTTGTAAAGGTTGGTGTAACCCTAGTGAAGTCCAAGAAAGGTGCTTTTTTGGTGATTGTAAGTTATCGGTTCAATCTCTACCCTTGAAAGAGATTAAAGTTGTAATAGGTTTATTCTCCACCCTTGAAGGAGAAATTTAGTGAAATCCTCAAGTGTTGTACTTGAGGCATGAATGTAGGCAATGTTGCCGAACCACCTAAAAATCATTGTGTCACTATTCTCCATCTCTTCTCATCTTTTTCACCTTATTTTGTGCACTTGCTTTAACTCACATCTTAGTTTGCTTGAATTTAATCTTACATATAAATCATATTGGAAAGATAAATTGAGCAAATTTGTAGTGACTATTCATTAACGTGCCAAATACTTAAATAGAAATTAAAATTTCCCATAGTCTTATTCACCCCCCCCCCCCCCCCCCCCCCCCCCTCTAGGACTATAATAGACATTTAGATAGCTTGACCAATAAGTGGTATCACAGCAAGGACTCTTGCTATTTGACTTAACCGTCTACGAGTAGATCTTTCAAGCTAGAAATGTCTAAGGGTGATTGCATGGCCATGATGTGTCCTCCAATCCTTGATGGCTCCAACTATGATGTTTGGAAAGCAAAAATGAAAATGCATTTAATGACAATGGATGGAGTTTTATAATGAAATGGAAAGGAGAGTGTATTAGGCCAATACCAATGCCCTAAATGCTATACTTACTTTGTTCCGTTTCACCTAATATCTTGAAAAATATCATATCTTGTGAAGCCGCAAAAGAAGCATGAGACATGTTGGAGAAAACCTATGAAAAATCGAGGAAAGAAGATGCCTTAGAAGTGGTGCATTGTCTAGGACCTATTCAAACACTTGAACCTCAACAAGAACAAATTAATAAAGAAGAAATAAAAGATGATACACCTAGCATAGAAGAATTAAGTGACATGTTAAATGAAATGTACAAACAACTTAAGAAAGTTGGTAAAGAAAATATAAAACTAACAAAAGAACTAAATCAAGAAAAGTTGGAAAAAGAAAACATTCTAAAAGATCTAACATTGGCAAATCAAGTAAATCCAAAAGTTATTCAAGAAGAATGCTTAAAAATGGAAATAAATGAAAAAGGAAATCTTGAAAATGAGATAAGAAAAGTAAAGTATGACCTTCACTCATTAAAAAAAGACTACAAAGATTTGAAAATTGTGCTAAGTTGTGAAGAAGAAAATACTAAAATTAAAAAACAACTTAATGATGCTAGAGCAAATATCCCTAAATCACAATCAAATCTAGAAATTGAAAATCAAATATTGGCACAAGAAGTTAATGACTTAAAGAGATATAAGGAGAGATTTGAGATGAAGTTCACAAGAGGAGAAGAGAAGCTTGAAAAGCTCCTAAAACTAAGCAAACCATTTGGAGATAAAACGGGTCTTGGATATGATAGGAAAAATGATAAAGGACCCAAGAACCAAACTATCTTTGTTAAGGGTAAGTCTCCCTTAATTCCTCCAATGAAAATCATAAAATGTTTTCATTGTGGACAATCCGGGCATCTAATGTTCGAATGTAAGTTAAGAAGTGAATATAAATATCAAAATGCTAATCAAATAAAGATGAGACATCAAAAGCGAATGACACACAAAGAAGATTCAAAAAGAGTAACTCCGAACTTGAAAAGAAGAAAGAACTTTGAAAATGCAAATCAAAAGAATCTCCCACCGAAGTTCCAAAATCAAATACCAAGTCATAACAACTTAAATGAAAATCTAAATCATGCCTTAACTCATCAATTGATTGATGCCTTAAATGAATTCACAAGGTTTTGTCAAACTAACAAGAACACTAAAAGGAGAAAATCAAATGTTCATGTGTTTGACACCGGTGGACCTCGAAGACGTTTCCCAAATGTCATATGGTTACCCAAGGCTAGGAGAGTGGGTTAGATTGTGATATGATCTTTGGTATAAGCTTTTGCAAGATTCTATGTTTCCATTTTATGTATAAGAATTCATCATGAATGGAATACTTCTTGATTGCTTTGTTCATTCATGTTTCATCCATGCTTTTAATGCCTATATCTTGTTGATGATATTTGAGTGTGAACCAATGTCCCTCTATGGTCCAAACTTGAAGCAAATAATTACATATCTTGGTTCATTGCATCATGTCTTGATTGAGTTTTGATTACTTGATTACTTACATCCACAAACAAGATTAATCTTTTGTTGTGCGATGACATGAGACCCTTGACTCCTAAAGCATTTGATAATATCGTTCCTGATTGTAATATATGTCATGCTCAAAGAAGTCAGAAATCCATGGACTTGATCTCATCAAAAGTCCAAAAATATTGATTGTTGATGGCTTCGTTTAATCTTACTACCTCATAATGATATGAACACAAATTGTTGGATCATTGTTGATTTCACTATCTCCATCTCCAAGTCTTGAATTTAAATTAGTTGGAATGGACACCTTGGTAGAAATTGATTAACCAAATATGTTCACATTGCTTGATAGTGTTTAAACTCAGTGATATATTGCATCTTGTAACATCATATCTTGAATTATCTTGAATCATGTGTTACTTAAGATCTTTCAATAAGATTAAATTAAATGCACGATTCTTCTAGATATGAGGTTCCTAATTAACTTAAAACACCTTAGAGGGGTATCTAAGAAATAGACTAAGTTCCAGGAGATCAAATGAACACACAGTGAAAAGGCAAAGGATCAAAAATCTGAATCAGGACATTCAGACGATCCATCAGTCGACTGAAAGGTTGACTGATGATTGTACCAAAATTGAATTTTGTCTCTGATAATTCCAGACGATTCATCTGTTGACTATCTAAAAATTGGAAGTCCTCGGAACTAGATCTCGGAACTTGTCTCGGAATATAAGGATCTGGTTCCAAAACCTGTGGAGTGCTGAGGTTGCCTTTTAATTCAATCTGTTCTCGGAACCTAACAGGGAACATACCTCGGAACTTCTGAGTTCCGGGTGCCTTGTTCCGAAGCTACGGAAACTGTAGATGCTCGTACCCATCCCTTTCATATTTGATTGGCCTCGGAACCTGCCACAACTTACCTCGGAACTTCTGAGGTTATGGACTAAGGTTCCTAAGGAGCGGAAACAACAACGACTCGATCTGTATAAAAGACAGTCTGGAAGCCCATTCACAGTTTCGTCATTTTCTTTCTTTCTTTCGAGCCTCTCTCTCTTCCTTCCTTAGTTTTCACGGCTAAGCACTCCCAAATCTCACTCCATTTCGCCTCCAACAGGGTTTTCTTGCTCTTTTCACTTGGGTAAGCCTTCTTCCTCTTCCCTTTTTCTTGTTTTTAAGATTTATCAACTTGGATTTTTCATTAAAAAAGGGATTTCTTCTTCAAAATCGACACTAAGTGTTGGGATTTCTTTGCATCGAGTGATAACCTCACTCTCCATGTGGTCTTGAACTGTATGAGTGGATTGTTGGGTCTTAACCCCACAAGTTTTCATAACACCAACCCGAAGAATCTCTTTTTCCACTGTTTTCCCTGAAAATCCCAGCCAAACTGATCATTTCTTGATAATATTCTTGCATTGGTTGCAAGATATTTACCATATTTGCTGGCTAAGCTGTCCCTTTCCATTTGTTCTTCACCTGCATAACCTTGGTCTTGGTTTAGGTGTTAATCTTAGAAGGTGTTCTCCCTTTTTCCCTCATTTTCCTCCAATTTCCACAAAGATGGATAGAACCTCCTCTAGCTGATCGGTACCGAGGATCTTCAGGAGCTGTGCAGCAAATTTTAGGTCCCTCTTCCTGTCCAATCCTCCAGAGAGATATCTTATGAATGTCAATCCAGAGAAAACGGACTACATGACTAGAAAATGAATCATTGTTGAGCGTCCATGCACTGCAGTCTGTCCGTTTCAATTCACCACTATCTCGCTCAAGTTCATTGGTCCAGAATTTTAAATTGGGGAGGTCAAGCATAAGCATCTCTTGCAAGGGGTATGTATGGAGCAATCAAAGAAGTCTCATATACTGACTACTCATTAACTATCAAATTTACCGATGGGTCAGATTTTCGAGTCACACCAGCACACATCTCTACACTCATCAATGTTCCCTTATCCCATAATGGCCCAAAATTTGTCAGTGATGACCTTCCTATGGAGGAAAGAGGAGTTGTTACCATCCTTTTATGTGGAGAACTCTTTCAGTGGGTCAATGAACATGCCCTTCATTCCTCAAAAACTCTTCCGTATTTTCATCTCATGCACCAAATATTCTACTTCAATATGTATCCTCGAAAAGGGAACCGAGGAGACTTGACTCCCTATATGATAAACATCTTGAAGTCAATATATGAAGGAAAAAGAATATGTCTGCCTACCTTGATCAGTTAGACCATCATCAACCACTGGTTCAAGCGGGGTCATAGTGCTGCACATTTTCGGTACCTTATGTCTGAATTAGATCAGAGGCTAAGAGTACCTACTGAACATGATGATGACATGTTACTCAGCCCTATCCTCACTTTGGACACCATACACAGGATGTTTGGTATTCATGCACCTCTTGCAGTAGCTCAACCTGTACAAAATACAGATGAAGTAAACCAAGAAGTTCCTGCAAATCAAGAAGCTCAAGCTGATGCAGAACTCAGACCCTCTCTATCTACTCATCCTTTGCTTGAAGAACATATAATGGCCATGGAAAATAACATAAATCAAATCAGTCAGATTTGACAAAGACACGACTCATGGTTGAAGAATATTCTGGATATTGTAAGCTACAGACGTTCCGATGCAGATACTCTTTCCTCTTCTCGCCAGACCAGATCATGATGGACCACAAAGAGTAGGAATATCTTTTGGACCATATGTTTGTACTTTGGGATGGGTATATACACTTTCGGTTCATTGACCGTTATGGTCAAATTTTGGGAATGTACTTAAACTATTTGGCATGTAATATTTAATCTGCAAGTATGCTTATGCTCTAACTCTTGTTTTAAAATAGTTATATATCTCTATGAGTTGAATGCATGGTGTTTTCATGTTATATCTCTAATGCTTACATGGATGGATGGTTTGCCTTATACATGTTTTCATGATGGCTTAAGTAAATTATTTTTCTTTATTGGTCTCATGCATGTATGGACAGTTGGGTGAGCTCATTAGCTTTCAGGGATGATGGTTGGAGTCTAGTTTTTATTATTATCCCAACATATTACATAGTCATACCATTTTCATTTGGCAAAATGTGTTCATCTCTACATTTCTTTTGATGTCATTACCAGGCCTAAATAGTTTTATCACTCTCTAAGTTTTAAATTTTCAGCATTGGATAGTTCCAGCTTAGAGGTTAGAAAAGATTTTTCATTTTTTAAATCTTCCACTTGATTAGAGAGACTCAGGTTTTCATTTTTAACCTTATTTAGTTTCTTGGTCAACCTCTCACTCTCAAGGAACAGAGCATTGTACGAGGCTTGAAGGTTTTCATCATCTTCACTCTCATCATCCTCCGTTACAACTCTGAGATTTCCTTAATCACCAATTACGAGGCTATGAGACCTTTAGATATATCAACTTTTCGTTGGATCTATTCATCCAAATCACTCTCTGATTCAGAGGTTTCCACATGAGATACACTTATAGCCTTCTTTATTTTATCTGAGGGACATTCATTCACGAAGTGTCCTCTCTGTTCGCCTAAAAGTTAAATCTGCCTCTCCTGAGTCAGATTGAGTTGTCAATTCCGTGACTGTGTCCGATCGAGCCCTGAGTTGTCAATTTCTTTGACTGAGTCGTGACCGTCTACGTGTCAAAGACCTCATTTCTGGATGACATGCACAGTCAAATTACGCTTGAAGCTCCAGAAGACACGTTATTTGGAAAGCATCGCACCAAAATCGAAAGAACTCTTTGAATGCCAACCATCACAGGTATATGGACCCTAGGAAGAACCTAGAAGCCTTAGAATCCCTCGATTAAGAACAAGTTTAATTAAAATGAGAATTCTAAGTACTTTTGCCTTATGGAGAGATCTAGACATCTATCAAGTATCCCTATATATTCTTGTGTATTTGTAATCTAACAAATGTTCATTATAGTTAAATCTAATGATTACAAATGAATACATAAAGGGCTCTCCATCTTGTCCGGATTTCCAATCTCTAAACTCATCAACACTTAGTGAAATCTGTGGCTTATCAGGTTCCTCGGAACCTTTTTCGGAACCAACCTCACAAGTTCCGAAGGTTGTTCCTAGGTTCAGAACCTTGCTCAGAACCCTGGTTCGAAACCTAACTTGGAACCAGCCTCAGAAGTTCCGAGGCATGCATACTGCAGGTTCCGAGACCTCCAATGAATATATTTGAGGCATTGCTTCTGACTTTCGGAACCTGACTTCGGAAGTTCTAAACTTGGCTTGGCTAGTTCTGAAGGTGGTCCAACTAGCCGTTGTAAAGTCAAACTATCCTTTGAAATATGACCGTTGACTTCGGAAGTTCCAAGGCTAGTCAACTAGATTCCTAAGTAGAGATCCATTGGGAGCTTGTTGGCTATATAAACCAAAGCCATTTGAGAGGCCAAGGTTGATCCTTTTGAGCTAAATTTTCTCATACTCTTTCCTAAGCATGCCAACTACTCTTGGAGCACCAAATCTCTATAGTTAGACCCTCATTGCTCTAAACCATATCTCAAACACATTCAAAGCACTCATAGGCAAATCATTGAGCATTTAAGACTCAACATTGAATGTGTTCTTGAGGAAACAATTTAGGATTGATTGTTTACATATGCAAACCTTTAATCATTCCTAGATCATCTCACAATCTTCGGTGTGACATTCATTGGAGCATTCTCTCATCACCAATGAGCTAAGTGGAGAAAGACATCCAAGGACAAGCCAAGGCTATTTCAAGTAACTAGAAGCTAGTGTTCTTGGTAAGACTTTCAAGTTCTACAACTTTCATTAAACATTGAGATATTTGTAAAGGTTGGTGTAACCCTAGTGAAGTCCAAGAAAGGTGCTTTCTTGGTGATTGTAAGTTATCGATTCAATCTCTACCCTTGAAAGAGATTAAGGTTGTAATAGGTTTATTCTCTACCCGTGAAGGAGAAGTTTAGTGAAATCCTCAAGTGGTGTACTTGAGGCGTGGATGTAGGCAAGGTTGCTGAACCATCTAAAAATCATTGTGTCACTATTCTCCATCTCAGCTCATCTCCTTCACCTTATTTTGTGTACTTGCTTTAACTCACATCTTAGTATGCTTGAATTTAATCTTGCATGTAAATCATATTGGAAAGATAAATTGAGCAAATTTGTAGTGAGCATTCATTAAAGTGCCAATACTTAAATAGAATTTAAAATTCCCATATTCCTATTCACACCGCCCCCACCCCCCCCCCCCCTCTAGGACTATTTTAGACATTTAACTAGCTTTACCAACACTCTCCCCCCAGAATTATAATACATTTGTTCCTTGACATCCTCTCTCTCTCTCTCTCTCTCTCTCCCCCTTTCCCTCTAATGTCTTCTTTCCTTTTAGGGTATCTTTTACTTGATTTACCCTTTTTCATTCTTTTCAAGTTATTTCTTTTAACAAAGTTTTTATAAAACTTATTGGTAAACATTGTCATTTCATCAATGGAGAGTTCATCTTCAAAAAAATCTTCTTTTTCTTTTGTTTTCTTTTGTTTTAGGAAAGATTTCAAGTCAATGAATTTATCCTTTGGTTGTTCAAAATGTATTTCACAGATTTGTAATGAATCAACCAAATCATCAATATTCATTAAGGACACATCTTTGTTGTCCTCCATAGCCACAACCTTAGGCTTGAATCTCTCAGAAAGATTTCGGACAATTTTGGTACATACTTTGTGTAACAGCTCGGCCCACAAAAAGGGCTTGGGGATCGGCCAACAAGATATTGTCCGCTTGGGCCCACACGCGCACACAAGTGCACACGAGCGAGCCCGTACGGTTTTTGGATCGGACCCGGCCCAAGTCCCGGTCCAAAACACGTCTTGTTGGTTTGAGGGAGCAAGACTACTTATAAACCTTCTCTCAAACTCCTCAACTTCTGATGTGGGACTTTCCACAACTCCCACCCACTGCTGGGCTGTCAGATCCGACCGGCCCACTCTGCTGGCCCGTCCGACAGGGCCCAGTTTCACTTGGATCAGCCTATCTAGAGCCTGACCTCTGGCTCATGGGTCAGGATATCACACTTTGTCCTCAGGTATCCCTTCGCCTAGAGCAAACATTTGATTCACAATGTCGCTTATCTTGGAATAGAAATCCATAAAGACTTCATCATCCTTCATTTTAAGAGTATCAAATTGATTTTGGAGGATATGAAGTTTGGACCTCTTAACTATTGACGTGCCTTCATGAGTTCTTTCAAAAACTTCTCGTGCATCCCTTGCATTTTTACAGGTCATGATCCACCTGTATTCGTTGTCAGAGACTGCACAATTAAGGGAATTCATGGCTTTGCCATCAACTGTCTGTGCAGCTTTCTCAGTAAGGGTCCAACAAGTAAAAGGTTTGGGTGTCATCAACACGGTTGTGGTGGATGCTACCATTTTCTGTTCCATGGGTTCCTACCATCAAGTTTTTACAATATCCCATGCCGATAAGTCTATGGAAATAAAGAAACTTCTCATTTTCGTCTTCCATGAGGAATAGTTTGTTCCATCGAAGTAAGGGGGTTTGGATATTGCATGACTGTCTCCCATGGTGTTCTAGGTTGGATCAACTCGAATGGTTAAATCCTTATGACGAGTACTAGACTCTGATACCAATTGAAAGTTCCCTTGGGAGGTAGAACACGATTGACCCTAGAGGGGGGGTGAATGGGTCAATCTAAAATCATTGGTCCTTTTTAAGATTACTTGATTGTTTAGTTTAAGCGTAGCAGATAAAACAATCAAGTGAGTGTGTGTTAGCAAAAGTGATTAAACAATCAAAACAAGAAAATAGCTCTAACACCACAAGCACAAGGACACACGATAGCCAACATAAATCCACTGTTAGGACTCGCTCAACTTTGAGCTATCCCTAAATTCACTAAGTGGAGACTTACACCCTCACAATTAGAATGGGAATTCTACATCACTCAATCGGCTGGGAATTCCACCCACCACTGTGCTAGAGACGACGCTCTAGAGTTTTTTATAGTGGTTTCGGAGCCAGTCCTCCTTAATCCACTTTTGAGACAAAGGTTTTAAAAATAAAATTAAAACAAATAAGCACTTGCATTGAAGTTCTTTCTCGAATATGTGTGCTTCTCAAAGATCCTCCCAATGTGTGCCGACGCTCCACCTCGTAACCGTCGTAAATCAATCACAATCTTAGGGTGACAAGGAAACTGGATTTACCAAAGGTTTCCTAGTTTATGTATTTTATTTCCTCTTCTCTTTCTCTCTTTCAAACTCAATCAATAAATTGGTTGTTTATGACTCTCAGGTGTATGCACAGGAGAGTTGATCGTTCCTTAGAGTGTGTTACTCTTCTCAGATTAAAGAAGATAATAAAACGATCACACAACACTCATATATATAGAGGAGTCTTCACAGATTTTCAAATTGTCCAATACCGATAGGTCGGTGGCACCAATGGGTCTGTGTTCATATTTATTGCCGTTCAACCACCCGACCATTGCACATTAAATGCACTCCCAACGGCATTATTACTTCTCGGTCGACAGGTCGTGTCACCGATGAGTCGACAGTCATGGCACCGAGAGGTCAGTCCATACGAGAGGCTCGTCTTGGGCAACACTATGCTGACAGAGTTTCAAGTCCATCTGAGTTCTAAACTCCAGAACTCATAAGTTATCATCGACGAGTCATTGACCATGAGGGGTCGTTTCAACCTTTCACCGAGGGGTCGGTGCATAGTAAACTCTCGATCAGAGACATATTCAGAGAACCTTTGTCAATTTGGCCGACCAGTCTTTTGACCACGATGGGTCGATCCTGTCTCCACCGAGGGGTCGGTGAGAACGACTGGTCGAGCTGATAATGAACTTAATTCATATTTCTAAATTCACTTCCAGTTCACTGTCCAGCTTCCTCTCTTAGGCTTCTTATGATTTTACAATTTGTTCAACTAAGCCTAGAGATAGTCCTCTTAAGGTGTGGGCACCACCTAAAGTCATCTATGGCCAAATACCTGTTGTGATTGCCATACACGAAGAGCTTCAATCCAATGGAGCATGATCTTCACTCTTGATCACCTTGAGTCTTTAAGCTTCTAGTAAGTGCTTTTTCTTAAGTTATGGAATTGGTTTATGTCCAGAGTTATACTAATAATATATAAAAATATTATATCCATGTGAATAATGAAATAATACAAAAAAGCTAATCAAGAAATATTATACAAAAATATTGGAAAGTAAAAAGAAATTATTAAAAAAATCTCTTACTTATGAGTATTTTGTAGCTACAGTTGGGGAAAAGTGGAGAGAGTGAATGACAGGAAGATAAAGGAAGATCAGTGTGAGGAGGTAAACCTGGATAAGTGAAGGTGAAACTGGATAAGTGTATATCAACTGCCACAAAATTTATTATAAATACAGTTAAGTTTTAATGTCACAACTTAGATTAGATAGACTACAATGACTAAATATAGGAGTGGAATTTATTCTAATGAGTTCTACTCATGTATTTAATATTGCATTATGATATTGCAATGAGTCTGTGACAATGCAACTTATTCTAATATTATACCTCATTGAATAACATTTTAGTATGAAATTTGTTCGACATCGACATATAAAGTACTTTCATGTAAAATAGATTTTTTTATCTATATAGATATAGTTCAACTGATTGCCTCCTACCTCAAAAAGTGGGATGTTACGAGTTCGAGCTCTTATAGCCTAATTTTGGTGTGCCGTAGGAGTAGTACGCTCACGTGTGGAGGTTTTACGCTGAATATCTTACGGTTTCCTATATGTAAATTAAAAAGAAAAAATTAATACTTATTTAAATTCACAATTTTCAAAATATTTTGATAAATAATTTTAAATCTTTTTGCAAATGTGGTGAATATTTTATAGGAATGCCATTTGCTTAAGAATTTGGAAGAGGCTTTACTGAGATTTGACTTATCTATTGATTCTAAGAATATTCTCACGTCACTCAATCGGTCTCATGTCATCAGCCACTGCCTGCCTCAGTCTCAAATCCTTGGACACGCCACAACCAGAGATGGATGAGATGGATCAATATGACTAGGAATCATGACAACTGAAAACTCTTTTAGAGAAGGTTTATTAAATTATTTTGATTTTAATTATTTTAAAACTTAAATTTAATAAAAAAATTACCTTTTAAATGTTTGAATAACTATCAATTTATACTTTATAGATAATAAAGATGTGAAGAGTTTGAACAAGAGTCCATCGTTAGAAAAAAGAAGAACAATATATGTAGTATACTAGTGAAAATATTATATTTCAAATTTTAAATTTCACATATAACAAAGATGTAGGATCGATTAGGTCTTTAAAATGCAACAATAGTTTATTGATTCAATCTTTCTGTATGTAAGAGTTTAATCAATAGTTAGATTTTTTTTCTCCTTTTTTTTATTTTCTTTGTCTTTAAATTCTTAGTATAGAATATATTTTTTTTAAAGGAAGGCTGACGATATGCCGCCTGACAAATGAAAATTTGAGTAATATCAAATTTGTAATGACTCATAATTTATGGTAGAGGGTTGAAAATTCAGGATCGACCGTGAAATTTCTCTCATTAATTTTTTTTAATTAAAACCATCGATATCAAATGATATCGGCGATACATATCAGCGATATGTATCGGATATTGCCCAGTATCGACAAATACAATACATGTCGGCCGATATATATAAGTTTTAAAAATCAATATATATTGGGTGATACGATATGTATCAGCCGATATTAAAACCCCTGAGTAATGTATTTAAACTCTTGATAGATCATGATTGGTAATTTTTAGACAATACTTTTCTATATCATGGTGTGATTAGTATAAAAGTTAGGTTAAGATTAATTAAAATCTATTTTACTAGTTAAGTGAGGAAAAATAATTTAATTCATTTAAAATATAAATAATTAAAAAACTAGATTTCTTTTGGTTACATAACAACCGTCACGATGACCTTAGAATTAAGAGAATAAGAATCATGCCAACTGAAAATTTATTTAGAGAAGATTTATTAAATTGTTTTTGTTACTGTCCCGGCTTATAGAGTCACCTATTTGTCAATTCCGTGACTTAGGTAAAGCATTGCCTTGAAGAGAGAAGCTCTAGAATCAAGACTCAAGTGTTAGTTGAAGATTGAAGATTCAACGGATCAACATGCCTATGCTTAGATGTCACATCTAGTTAATTAATCAATCCTAGAGAGTGTTTGACACCAAATCAGAACCAATGGACTGACTACTCAAGCCATTGAAATTGTTGTCATGGTAACACATTGTGTCGGTGATCTATCGCATTGACAACGGATGATCATTCGTGGTGTAGCGATGCATCGTCCAGAGAATCGAATGTTCTTGTTAGAATGGTTTGTCAAACAACCTGGTCTCAGGACGATCTATCGTGAAAGCGATTTATAGCCGAGATAGAGCTAATCAATTGGGCACACTATTAATCGGCTGGACTTAACAAAGTTCTAGATTGAACAAAGTCTGTCAAAACAGTTTGGTCTAAGGACAATACAATCGTCAGGCGGCGTCCCTTCGTGAAGAATCTATCACGATCAATCGGGCACACGACCAATCGCCAGAGACAGGGCTGACACATTGGGACCAAGAACAGTCTCCCTTGGAAATGTCTGAGGTCTGTCTTGACAAGCCTATTAAGACAGGATAGCCTCAGGCTGATAGTATTGCCAACCCACGATCTATCACCAAGAGATGTTCACAATCAATCGTGTGTCACCGTTTTTGTGCTGTTACTGCGCATTTAATGCTCAACGGTCTGGTTGGTGGAAGTAACTTTCGAACATGGACGATGAATCACCAGCGGCGATCGATCGTGTGTTTCAGTGACTCAAAAATTCTTTTTGCCTCTATAAATACTCCATTATTTGGAGAGTTTAAGGATCTCTTGGAGAGGATTTATGATCTGCATCTACCAGTGTTAACTCTCAAACAACCAAGGCAAACTTGTGGTTTATTCTCTCTTGGAAAAACATTTGCAAAACATTCAAGTATCCAATCGGTTTAGATTGAGGTTAAGAGAGAATGATTAAACCATCTTCTAGGATAGATATTGGTAACCCAATTTCATAGACACCCTCCCAAGGATTGTGATTGGTCTACACGGTGCATCAATGTCTTCTTACTACATCACATTGGGAGAGATTCAAGAAGCATATCTACACATTGCAAAGCTACAAGGCAAGTGCTTTTTAGTTTGATTTATTTTTAAATCATCTATCTTGTTGTTGATATGATTTGCAAATTTTAAATTTATAATCTCGCAACCGTACGAACCAATTGATAGTATAGCATATGGGTGCGAGGTCGAACCCACAGGAAATCACAAAATATATGTTACAAATTAAATTAGTACCTTTAAAATGATGTAATCTTGAAACAAAATGAATTAAATCTAGATTTTGAAAGAAAATAAAGAAAACATATTTTATTTAGAAAAATCAATTGAACACCATTTTTATTTAACTTGTGAATCTTATCAAATCAATCCATTTTATTTTTAATTCGGTGAATCATAAATATGTAGTCTTGTTTTTAATTAAAATTGCAAAGTTCAAGATTAGAAAATTATATTTACAATACTAATTAAAGAATCCTTTGGAGAGAGATTAATTTGATAGATGAATTAAAGAATGAAAGAATGAATAGAAAAGAAATAAAATAAAAACATAAGTTGGACATCTTTTATACAACATACATACAGAGTGACTAATGTAACTAAAGACAGGAAATAAATTGACAAATAAAGTAAATGGTAGAATAAATAAGTGCAAAATTTAAAGATGGCTATGGAATTCTTCTCTCATTGTCCAAAATAAATAAACAAATAAGAAACCTAGATCTGAAATTCAACGCTTAGAATTCAAAAATCAATTCATGCCATTTAATTAAAAATTTATAAACTTTAATCTAATTAATGTTTAGATTTCATATTCAACGCTTACAACTTAATTTCTAACCATTAATTAAACAAAGTATACAGATTTAAAATTAAATAAAAAGGGCATTGAAAAGAAATATGAATAATCGGACTTTCCAGGATTCTAAAAGAAAATGTCTCTTATTTATTTAATGGAAAAATTCAAGTACAGGCATACATAAAATTAAGTACAAGAAAGACAAAATAAATGAAAAATTACAACTCTCACTTGTAAAATTCAAGTGGTGTCTCTGTCTTCTTGCTTTTTCTCTCTAGCATTTGGTCCTCTTGAGCTCCGGGTCAAATTTAAATTTTGGCTATGGGGTAATGGGGTATTTATAGGCTCAAGAAATGGATGACTGACTAAGATTAATCTGGGTTTAAGTTGATGGATCAAAGGATGGGATTGGATCTTAATAGAATTGGGTAATGGAGATTAAAAGTTGGAAAACTAGGGTTTACAAGGAGGTTTGGAGTGGAGTGCAAGAAAGGAGAGAGAAAATATAGGAGTTGCTAGGGTTGGACAAATTTGCTGTGCAATCTAGGGTTAATGGGATGCAATGCAACAAATGGATGGGATTAAGAGATGAGATGAATGAATGGTTGGATGGTCAAAAGATGATGTGGAGAGTTGGCTTGTGAAATTCGAATGGAGTGTTGTGAATTTGTGAAAATCATGTGTGACATGGAAGATTGAGATGATGAGGTGTGTTAGTGATTTTAGGAGTGTATTTGGATGGGATTTTGTCTAAGTGTATGGTGAATTTTAAGTGCTAAAATCGTGTGGAGTGTGTGGTGATAAGATGATGAGTGACATGGCATATGCGCATGGAGGCTACTTGAGCTCCAAGTTGTTCTAACTTAGGGTTTTGATGAATGGATGACTTGGATTACTTTGGGTTAAGATCTAATGGTTCTAAGGCGATCTAATAAAAATGAATTATATGAGTGACATGGTACCTAATGAAGGTTAGTGATTTAAAGGTGGAGATGGATAGATGATATGATGAATGGCCTAAATGTAATGTAGGGTATGTTATGAGATGGATTAGCATGGAGGCTCTAGGGTTTTACCTAATATGAAGTGGATGTTTGTGATGAAATGTCCTAAGACCTAATGGTTTTAATGAGTGATGGATGATCTAGATGGATAGATGATGAGATGATGCATGGATGGTCATGATCCTAAGGTTAATTTAGATGATGGATAGGTTGGATGGCCTATATCTAATGTCATGCATGTGTGGGTTGGATTTGATGGGTGGCTCTAAGTTTGACCTAATTTTGATGCATGAGATGGAAGATGGAGATTTAAGATGGGGAATGGAGGGTGGAGATGAATTTGTATCGAAGAGAGGGGGATTAGGGTTATGGATTTCGGTCATGGGCTTGTGGATTACAAGGTGAAATTCGAATTTGGACCATAGAGCTATTGGACTTTGGATCTTGGATCTCAACTCATGGACTTCATTTTAGGCCCACTCGATTTGAACTTGAGCTTGAGAACTTGGGCCTTTGTTAGACTTTAGAGTGCCCATTGCCTGGCCCATTTGTGATATGGGCATGGACTGCCTGTGGCCTGGCCCAATGCTGGCCTGTGGAACTTAGCTTGGCCCAATTGAAGTGGATCTCTGACCCATTAATCTTGAATTTCAACCTTTACCTCTTGAATTGCAAGTTTTCTCTTCCAGAATAAAATAATTAACTTCACCACTTTAAAATCTAAAATATTGATTTAATCTAAACTCTCATAAATGGATCTAGACTAACCAATTTACATGAAAACCCTAAAAGTGGAGTGAAATTAACTATAAAAATTTCAGGTCCTCTATTTTAAGCACCAAACTTGTAATTATCCATTGTTTTAAGATTATTTTCTTGAACTTTCCATTTTTATCTATAAAACTAGAAAATGGCATTAAACACATGTGATATATACAAAATCAAGGCTAACTAGTCCAATAATCAGAGGTAAAATTGTAATATTTTAGTGCTCAACACTTGTAAAGTGGACTAAAGAGGGATTTACTTTTGAACCACTGTAAACAATTGAAGGATAGGAATTTAGTGAAATTTCCAATTAATTGGATAGGTGGAAGTCCTATTCTATTAGTGTGGGTGAAATTCCCCACTTAGTGAATATATAGATAATCCAAGGTTGGGTGAGTCTCATCAGTGGATGTAGGTTTGTTTAAACTGAACTACTATAAATCTTGTGTTCATGGTGTTAGAGCTTATTATGTGATTTTGTTTAATTGTGCATATTCTTGTTCACACACAAGCACTTGATTAATATCGATTAATTCCGCACTTTAAATTGTTGCTAATCAAGTAAAATTTGAAAATAACACAAATTTGGAGATTATCCTATTCATCCCCCTCTAGAGATAATCGGGCTCTCTCACAAGGGAACTCTCAGTTTTGAAACTTACTTTTAATAAAATATTTTCTTTTTAAATATTTAATCCAACATTGGAAATAGTAGAGTAAGTATCAAATTACGCAATCTGAATTTAGAGAAAATTGTATCAAAATAAGAGTTTAAATAGATTAAAAAAAACCCAGAAGAATACTTCTAGTATACCGGTGAAAATATTATATTTTAAATTTTAAAAAATAATAGCATATTTTAAATTTTAAAATGTAACAATAGTTATTATTCGGTCTTTATTTACATTTTTCTTTCCCTTAACAATTTTAGAGCCAAGTTTTTTATATTTATATTTATACTTTTAAAGGAAGGAAAGGAATGACGATATGCCACCTGACAATTGAAATTTTGAGTAATGCCAAATTAGGAATTTTCATATTTGAATGCCGGAATTCCATTGATTGATTTTGTTAGGACCTGTTTAAGAAATTCATAATGTTGCCCATAGAAAGTCAAGCTTTGGGACCTCAAGCTGGATGGTCCACATCAACCGACCCACATGTCAATTTATTATGCATCACATCCACATCATTTTCATTTTCTTTTACGATAAAATGTTATTTCAATTCTAAGAAAATAACAAATTCTCAGAAAATAACATCAACGGTGTGTTTTGGTTGTCTACAGAGCATTAAAGCAAAGAAAGAAATCACTCTCGTAAAAGATAATTTATAAGAATGTCGATAGGAGATAACCAGTTAAACTACACCTGGATTTACTGCCCAAGTTGATGCAGTTATTACCAAGTGATGTAGGAATCGCATAGATATTTTTTTATGAGTTTTTATTTATAAAAGGATAAATTTTAGATCTAAAGTGATAATCCAAATCAAGAATTTCAATGTTGAAATTCTGAAAAGAGTCTTCTCTCCATACTTTCAAGAAAAGAAAGACTAACACTAATTTTATTAGGATAGTTGGCGGAATCTAACTCATAGTTATTTGATAAACTTCATATTCAAACGAGTGGGATAATAGCTTACACACTAATGATCAAGTGATCACCCTTTATATAAATATAAATAATAATAATAGGAAACCTGCAGTGAAATTTTCATATTTGAATTCCATTGATTGGTTTTGTTGGGACTGCTTAAGACATTCATAGTGTCGCCTACAGAAAGTCAAGCATTGGGACCTCAAGCTGGATGGCCCATATCAACCCACCCATATATCATTTACTTATTGATCACATCTACATCATTTTCTTTCTTTTTACGATAAAACATTATTTCAATTCTAAGAAATAACATCACCGGCGTGTTTTGGTTGTCTATAAAGCAGTAAATCAAAGAAAGAAATCACTCTCGTGAAAGAGAATTTATATGAATATCTGTGTTTTTTATAATAAGAGAGTATAGACACATTGATATACATTTTCACGGTTTCACCATTCAAATTGCTGCAGCTATTACAACTGATGTAGGAATAACCAATTTTTTTTTTTTTTTTTGAGTTTTTGATTTATGGAAGGATAAATTTTAGATCTAGATTGGTAATCCAAATCCGAATTTCATTATTGAAATTTTGAAAGGAGTCTTCTCTCGACATTTTCAAGAAAAGAAAGACGACACTAATTTGATTAAAATAGTTGGTGGAATCAATTCTTCGTCATTTGATAAGCTTCATATTCAAATAGGTGGGATAAGAGATTACACACTTGTGAAAGTGATCGCAACGAAATTTTCATATTTGAATGCCAAAATTCCATTGATTGGTTTTGGTGGGACTGTTTTAAGAAATTCATAGTGTCCCCATGGAAGGTCAAGCTTTGGGACCTAAAGCTGGATGGTCCATGTCAACCCACCCATGTATCTATGCATCACATCTACATCATTTTCATTTTCTTTTACTTATGCATCACTTCTGTTGTCTTCAAGAGGAGGAAAATAAAAAAGGAAATCACCTATCCTAGTTGGTCAGTCCGAAATTGACATGGATATCGGTGTTTTTATAATAAGAAAATAGAGAGTAAATTACATGTCAAATTTATCTTTTTCCTTTTTTTTTAGTTATTTTTGGACAATTTTCACTTTTTTTAGTGTACATTTTCACTACTTTTTATACACTACCAAAATTCAAATCCAAAACTTTGTTAACATCAGTTTTCCAATTTTTCTAAGTTAATTTTTTTAAATCCTTAAAAAGAAAGTTTTCAAAATTTTGTTATCCATATGATCAGCAAGAACAAAGCTTTGATCTTTGTTTAAGATAATCTATAAAATGTAAGAAATGGGAATTGGGAAGTGATACGAGTTGGTTAAAATTATATGTTTTAGGAAAATTAATGAAATAACATTATTGAGGTTTATGTAAAGGATTGAAGATGTCTCTTAGTGTGATTCATATAGTTTGTATGATGTTTGAATGATTTTCCTAAATTTTTCAACATTTCTATAAAATTAAGGTTTTTTTGATAAAAAAATTATAATTTATAATAGAAGATACAAGTCATTATGGGGAACTAGAAATCATAAATTTCATATAAGATGTTTGTTATATTGGTGTCTAATTTTTTTTAGAAATTTTGTTTTTAGTTTTTGGTATATTTTATTTATTTCAACATTTTTGCTTTCGAGAGTCAAATATTTCATAAAAAGCTCAATTTTTTTTAAACAAAAAAATGCACAGAATATGAATTTTTCATTGTTGTGTAGAGTTTTGTGTTCTTTTCAAAAAAAAAAAAAATTAAACTCTAAAATTGAAAACTTATAACAATTAAATAGACTCAAGTTTACATATATATGACATTTAAGTGATCGCATATATACTACTAATAATGGAATATAAGCACCCAAAAAGAGCTCTATAAATGCAACTATATAAATATTATTTTGATGTAGACTATAGTTGAGTTTACTGATGATATTAGCTTTAAGAAACAAAGATTACCAATATTTAGATGGATCTAGATTGCAATTACACTTAATGTACACTATTTACAGGCCAAGAAGTGATAATACACTGATGAAGAATCAAATGGAGAGAAGTGAGAGGTTGTAAGTTTGAGTCCTTTGATGTTAAACGGTGGCTATCCCGTATGCGTGCGGTATGTCACTCGAAGTGGAGGTTTTAGGAGAACTAATCTAACTCCATGAGTTTCAAGGAGATTTTCTCCCCTTTGTACTAAAAAAAAAAATCAAATGGAGAGCGGGGACTAGATTAATTAAAATTTAGTTTTATTAGATATTATTAGCTATTTAATTTATAGTAATACCTGTGTATCATTGACCTAATATATTATACTGATGACTCACAGTAATCAACTTAGCAGAATCTGTTTGAACTAAGTTTTGCTACTAATTATTTATATCTTTATTAATTAGTTAAGTAGGAAGGTGAAGTCGCCCATATCAATTTATAGAGCCACCCGTATGGTTAGGACCCTAGAAGCTATTTTATTAGTTTGTTGGATGTTGGAACACTTATAATTGTAGTGAGTAGGCCCATCGTGTGTAGACCTTATTGCCTTTATTGTCTTTGTGACTTACCATAGTTACGAGAGCTGTTGATCTCATGGCCCATCGTAGATGACCTATGATGTGAAAGTCGAGCCTTTCTCATAATTAGAGCTGATAAACCTTCACTCTTCAGCACATCCTCAACTCGTTAGCATTGTTACAAATACAGATCTCGAAATATTAACTTTGATTAATAATATTAAAATATTTTTAAATTCTCAAGGTTTTGTCAGAAAATTAATGAAAAAAATACGATATAAATATAATATTTAAAAATAATAAATGAAAATAGTAATAAAATAAAAAATGCTAATAAGAAATTTATCGATAATTTAATGGAAAAAATTTGATATAAATATAATATTTAAAACATAATAAAAATATAATAAATGAAAATAGCAATAAAATAAAAATGTTAATAAGGAATTTATAATAATTTACCAGAAATTTATCTGGAGATTATTTAGATATTATCATTTATCGTGTTTTTAATGCATTTTTTATTGGAAATTTAGTATCGTGCTGATAAATACAGGTCATTAACGTGATAATGGAATTTTACCTCTAAAAATGAGATAAATTTGAAAATATCACTAATATTTGTGACATTGTTATACAGTACAGTTAGAGTAAGAGTCTTATCACATGTCCTTATCAAATAATAGATAGATGAATAAATAGATTCTAACCATAGGCTTTTTAAGATAAAGAAAAACATTTAATGGATATCTTAACATAATATGATGAATCTGATGGTGATGAGGCATCAAATTAATATAAATTTAATTTAAATTTTAATATAAAAAATAAAAATGTTAAAAATTTGAATTCATTATTTAATGAGCCTCACTTGTTGAGCATGGGCTTTTATAGCATTTCCCTTGATGAGACTTTACAATGAGGTCTAAAAGAGTGGATTAGATGAGATTACTTTCATTATAAATTATAATGAGATGAGTATAGAGCTTTTGAAAGTTGAAATTTCAATATATCTTAAAAGATATTTTTAAATTTTGAAAAGTGTTTAAAAAATTTGTAAATAAGGAAATTAATATGAAAAAAAATTAAAAATTGAAGAATATCCTCTTGTATTTTTCCTGTTATCATTTAGTCATTAAAATAGATGTATTGGATAAATCACTATGATTTAATAGTGCTAGAGGTCCAAAAAATAGAAGGATATAACCACATTGACCTAAGTAGGGCCATGGCACATAATTTTCTTCAAAATAGATGCATATTTAAAGGATTCATAATATATCAACTAACAAAATTCTTGTTCAAAAACTCAATTAATAAGTAAAATTATAGAAAATTTATTATCTTGTGGGGATAGCTCAGTTGGGATAGCGTCATACTGAAGATCTGAAGGTCGCATGTTCGATCCACGCTCATCGCATTTTTTAAATTTGAATAAACTTCTTAATACTTATACATTCATATGATAATGAGCAAATTTTATATATGAAGTTTATTTTTTATTAAGAGATTATTTAATCTCAACATGTCAGCATGATAGGTAATGATCTTATGATCAGTTCCTCAAGAAGTCAGTTTCTATTGAATTTACATTATTATATATTTTTAATTTAATGGTGATTGTGGATGGTTGATATTAGAGTATATTAACAATCACAAGGAGATGTTGAGATCTAAGAGTATTTTTTAATAAAAAGTGAATTTAGATTTCTTTGATAAATGGATTTAAATAGATTTAGCTTTAACAAATGGACAAATGAATTTGAATAAGTTTGAAGAGAGTATCAATGAAATTTAAAACATAATAATGAAGTTTGGTTTTACTTTTATATTTCACCTTTCATTCCTTTTTACCATTTGTCTACAATATTGAACAATTTATTAATATATATTGGTGTTATGTGTTTGGTGGGGCTTAGCATGGGATATGAGTGTTGGGTTTAGCCACTCTAGTATGGAATATGTTTTAAGGGGTTAATTTTGAAGTTTAATTTGCTCTATTGCTTTTAGCGTAGTCACCATGTCACATTTTCGAATCACATAGTAGTTTTTGGAAAGAACAACTTGGTTTACAGTGAGAACCACTATAGAGTGAGCTATAGTACAGAATTAGAGTGAAGCTCAGCTTTAGGTATTGGTCAAGTGCTTCTAACGTATTAATCAGGTCTTTCATAATTAATAAATTGATTATCTTAGAATGATTGATATGACATTTAAAATCATGGTTAAATGAGTGATATTTTCTTTTCTCACCTCAATAGTGATTCTACATTTCTACTTCCTTTTTCATGTTTGATCCAAGCAAGCATTTAAGAATTAAAAAAAGCAAGAAAAGAAGAGTGGTGTAGGCTCTAGAAAAGTTCTTATTTATTGCATGATTTTAGATGGACAAAATTTTCTTTTCTCTGCAAATCTAATTATGTTAGAACTTAGAAGCAGCACTAAAAGAGCAAGTTCGTAAGAGTTATTTCCACACTAGATGGCCGGGGAAAGAAGTAACTCTATGATGAGTGGTATTTTAGGATGGAGTGATAATCGAATTTAAGATTTCCACTTTCTGAAATGGGTTTTTAGTCATCATTCCAATCTCTTTAAGTTATAACCGAAATACATTGTGGAACAAAATAACATAAATTTTAAAGAAATTAGAAAAGAAAAGATAGAAAGCAATTTGGTTAGATGCCTTCCAACGATGAGGAATTGGTTGGTTCAAATGGCCGTAATCAAACATGGAAATGATGGAATATCTAACTTGTCCCCGAATAAAAGATAGAGATTTCAACGAGAACACTCATGAAGCTTCTTCCACTTGTTTCATTGGGTTCTTCTTCTCTCTCAATTCCATTCTTTGTATTGAGCTGGACACAACAACTCACTTCCCATCTAACAATTTAATAAAAAAAATAAACCCTTTTTTAGCTTAGTTCCTAAGGTTGACCCCAAATTAATTATCCAATTTCTCAAGCTTGTCTGATATTTTCCCAACCAATGCTTGAGAAATCAACATCACACCCTATTTTGACTGCTCATATTCAATGTAATTATACAAAATTTCTCATCAAACAATGGCCTTGCACCAAACTCTCTCCTTTGATTCGTTTGGACTACTCCAAAGACAAATGGAAGATTTGGGTGACTGTCAGATTTGGGTAAGTGAGGGAAAGTGGAGTTAAATCTGCTGATAGCAGAAAATATAAATCCCAATTCTTATTTCATTTTCATTTGATGTTTATCAGTATAAGTGAAGATGGAAAAACAGCTTTGCACCTAAATGTTCTATCAAACAATTTGCGATGAGATGGTAAATAAGTGAAACAAAAATACAGTGTACAGTACCATTTTACCACTTGTATGCTTACTAAACAAGTGAACAAGAACAAACTCTTTAAAATCTTATCCATAACTCCTAAGGCCTACAATAGCTAATAGAAAAAAAATTGTAAAAACAATATTATCCAATTAGTAATGTGATATTTTTTCATTAGTGGATTGAAGAATTTCTCTATACAATAGCCAAATATCCTAATTCACCATTTTATAATTTTGACATATTAAAATGGACTTCATTACCCATTTACCCCTGTGCAATATTCACACTTTCATCTTATGAATTGAATTATTATCTAATTTGATCTCATTCTAAACTATACTTCATATTAAGTTAAACTAATACCATATTAATTTATACAAAGATAATTTTATAAGCTTTTTTTAATATTTTCAATAAATTCATCATTATACAAGTGTATAAAATACTATAAATATTTTGGGCCTACTTTAGATGGCACAACCTATAAAATTCATTGGCTAGATGATCTCAGCCTCAAATAAGCAATTGAAGAACTTTTTCTTGTTCGATTTTAACCATTGATTTTATTTGTTTTCTAACATCTGTCTGTTTTAGTTTAAAGTCGTAATCCAATTGGTGTAATTTCTTTGAAATGCCAATACATGATAAGGGTCAATAAATGAAAGACATAAATTTATTAAAAAATTCTGAAGTTTAGATAGAATTTTGAGTAAAATAAATATAAAAATGATAGTATGTTTGTTAAGTTGAGTTGAAAAGATCTTGTTTATATGCAAAATTCATGCTTTTATTTTTTACTACGTTCATGTTTTGATTTGCTTTTAATTCTTACTATTATTCATAATTTACTTTTGTTTATATCTCAATTGCTTGCTTCCAACTTTAAAAAGTGGGAGGTTGTGGGTTGGAGCTCCCATGACTTAATCTTGATGTGTCTTAAGGATAATGGACTCACCCATGAAAATTTACGTTGGGTATCCCGTGGCTTCCTATGCGTAAATAAAAAAAAATTTGTAACCTAATATAAGTTACATGTGATTTGGGTTATCAATACCTCTCACTCCCATCTTAATTCTTCACTTTCTCAACACTTGGTCATAATCAATTTACTATTAAAAAAAAGAGAGAAATCTTCTATGTAGGTGGCTCATAACTCATTTGCCTTGGTTGGGCCCTTTAGACTTTTCCAGTTTTGTCCATTTATATTGTATGAATAAAATCAAAGGATCAAACTTTTCATGCACTTGTGATTGTGAGGTAGAAAGCCACTTTCATGAGTTTTTAATGATTTAAAGTAAGATGAGTTGATGGGTCATTCCAAAGAGTAATAAATGCTAATGGTATAATCAAAGTCAAGCTTCCAATTCCATTTAGAAGAGAAAGAGAAGAGATTACAGTCAAAATCAGAATAGCTAAGAAGATTGAAGAGTCACTTGTGATGCTCTATTATTTGTTGTCAAGTAAGAGATCACAATCAACATAATCAATACAAAGGAAAAACAGCACAACTACTGATAATGAAACCATTTTGACGAACACATAGGAGACATGGCGTGTTGTAAGGGTTCAGTTTGTCTGGCTCTAGAAGAAGATCTTTCAGGTTCGCATCTGTGAAAATTAATTCTAGTGCTGATGATGTGATTGGAATGGTTATCGAGGCTTTTTTTATTTTCTTTTTATTTTATTATTTATTAAAAAATATTATTTTCTGTTATTAAATTTTATTTTTATAGAATTTTTTAGCGAAAATACTTCAAAAACTGCAATTTTAGGTCACATTGCCTCCAAAAAGTTTATTCGGGTTAGAGCGTCTCGTACGCCTGATCAAACCTTTTTCGGGAGAAAAATAGCTCATTCGGTCCAATGTGCTAGCGCACAAACAATACTAGTGTATATGTGAGACTCTGACCCGGCCCAAATGAAGAGAGAGGGAGTGGGAGTGCGGTAGAGTGGGAAACAGAGAGTCCAAAACATGGGGTTTATATAAGGTTGCCCCCTCTAACTCTGTGGACACATTTACAGCCTATCCTTGTGAGCCAGGCCCAATCCAAACCCATGCGGGCTCGCGCGTGTGCGTGCACACGTGTGGGCCTAAAAAGGACATATTCCACTGAGTTGGAGCCCAAGCCTTGTTTATGGGCCGGGTCGTTACAATTGGTATCAGAGTTGAGTTTAGCACTTCAACTGTGTGGGCCTACTGCCTTCCACTAGATTCATTGGGTCGAGCCGGGGATGGCTATGGGCTTAGGGGGGTGGACTATGAGACCCTGACCTGGCTCAGATAGCCGAGTCCAATAAGGGCCGGCCTAAGTGAAGAAAGAGGGAGTGAGAGTGTGGTAGAGTGGAAAGAAGAGAGTCCCATATCGGAAGTTGGAAACTTCCGCATGGGGTTTATATGAGGTTGCCCCCTCTAACTCTACGGACACGTTTTGGGCCTATTCTGGTGAGCCAGGTCCAATCCCATGCAGGCTCGCACATGTGCGTGCACGCGTGTGGGTCCAAAGCGGACAATTTCCACTGAGTTGGACACCAAGCCCTGTTTATGGGCCGGGTCATTACAGTATAAACCAATACTAGCGTATAAAACCACGACTCTTGAGCATAAACTATAAGGCTACTGCATAAATGTAACTCTCTGTCCTGCTACGGGCGCGTTATTTTCGAAATATCTCAAAACATCACAAAATGACGGGTATTAGATAATTTTTTTTTTTGAAACGGGTAATTACCTCCCACCCAACAACACACAAACCTATAATGATAAGAAACATAACAAACAACCATAGATTGATCAAATATAGTTATACAGTCATCCAAACAAACATGTGGTAATGGGACACTAGAGTCTCTCAAATCTAAAGCATAAACATAAACATAAAATGTCTAATTACTATTGCTCCTCTCCAAGTGCTTGCTCAAGGGGTCTCCTGGTCTCTCAGTGTTTGGGGTACGTAAAAGGTAAGGGGTGAGCTAACTAGCCCAGTGAAAAGATAAAACATATCACATGTCAACAACATAAATATATTACATGTATGAAATGTAGTGAACTTCATAATAGGATGAATGTCCCTGCACATGAGTGATCAACTATACTAATAACAAATAGTCCCACTGACCAGTTCGAGGCATCACCTTTAAAACTCACAATGGTCCTCCAACAACTCCGGTCTCCCTACCAATACAAACGGGAGACCATGCAATACACAACTGCCTCAACCGCCGAAATGTAACAGAAAAACCCGCATCACCTATGGGAGTCTCGACCACCGGAGCATAACGGGAAGCCAATATCAAGGGCAGGCACCTTAACCGCCGGAACGAAACGGGGAAACCCTCATCTCCTATGGGGGTCTCGACTACCGGAACGTAGTGGGGAAGTCCTTCCAACAACCAAACTCGTCACGTCATCATGAATGTACACACATATAAACAAGTTCTCTCATGCATGCACATAGTATCATGATCATATATGGCAACACAAACACGTTTTAATGTAATAAACCAATATCAACAACATACTTTATCATATGGTCAACAAGCGCATATTAATTCTTAAACAAATACCTCTATATTTAACATGGTTTCAATTGCACCTTATATGTAAGCACACAATATATCATAACATCTTCCAAACATCAAGTTAAATATCAATTTGTCCAGTTAAAATTTCTCAACAATAGTATATAGCGAAAGGGAGTGCACCTGAATAGACCCCTTGCCACTTAATCATTCTCAACGGTTCACCCTTACCGAGTGGCCTAATAAATAGAGGGTTCCGTTTGGGTCACTTTGCGTCCGGGAGTACATGTTTGTTATATGCAATGCATGCTAAAACTGTGATAAGTCCCCTCACTGTGTGTGTGATGTCGAAAATCTAGAGCGAGTAAGCGGCTTGATGAGTTGAAGGGAACTCAATTTGTTCAAACAAGGAAGAATGAATAAGTAAATAAGGTAAAATGGGCTAAAACGAGACCGGATTGAAAATGGGCATAAAATTGGGCTGGCCTGAAACTGGCCAAACTTGGTCGGGCCTGAAAATGCGTCGGGTGAAAGAACTGGGCCTGCCAGAAGTGGGCTGGACTAGAGCTGGCTGGGCCGGACTAGGTTTGGACCTGGCTAGGCAGGACTAGGTCTGGGCTTGGCTGGGCTAGACTTAACTGGACCGGATCTGAGCCTGGACAAAGGGTTGATCCACTAGGAGCTGAGTTAGCTCAAGTACACAACTGAGTCAACCTAGTGATCGGACAGAGCTAACTCAACCACATGGCTGAGAGAAGGAAAAAGGGGAAAGGGAAGGAGGAGATCGAAGAGGAGGAGAAATGGCAAGAAGAAGTGTACCTGAAATCGACGGGACCGACGAAAATAGTTAGGAAATCTGACGGCTGGAGGTGAAAATCACAGGCGAAAACTAGCTGCAAGGGACGGCGTTCGATCGAGAAGGCCAGATGCTGGGAAAACTCAGGGTTTTGGGACAGAGAAGAGAGGGACGGACGGAAGGAGAGGGCGAGCGAGAGAAGGGAAGGGGGTCAGGGGAGGGAAGGAAAACTAGGTTCCCTAGAGTGGAGAGAAGAAGAAGAATGGTTAGAGAAGTGAGAAGATGAATCGCAGAGAGGGGAAAGGGAGAGAGATTGAGAGAGGCGCCGCCAAAAAAGGCAGCGGTTAGGGTTTGGGGGAGCAACACTGTAGCGCAAGCTGCTACGGTGTCGAGGGAAAGATGTGTTTAAATAGTGATAGGCTTTTGGGGGTCTAGATTGTTTCTTTCTTAAAAGACTTATAAAATAACAAAACCACAATCTCTTGTATTATTCCATTTCTACACAATTTATATTATTATTATTATTTATTTCATTTTCATTAATTTGCTATCTTATTTTAAACTTTTAAAGAAAACCTTGGATCGCGTGAAAATAGAGTTTCAAATCTCACAATGTGTTTTAAAAGAAAATAAGTAAAAAACTCAAGAAAATTAAATGTCGAACATCGAGAGAGAAAGACATGTGATTTTTCAATCATTTTTCATGACAATTACAAAATTACCAAAATGTCCTTTGAGTTCCCGAACTCGAAATCAAGCAAACTGTGGCCCACCATGGAACCCACACTCTCCTTACTGCTACCATAGTCCAGAAAACAACTCAGAGATCCAAAAATCCCTCAAAAGATAGGGAAAACTCGGAACGGGTTATTACAATAAACCCCAAGGCTATCGCAAAACTCCAAACTAGCTGTAACGACCCGTCCCGACCCAATAAAATATTTTCCGCTTTGGACCCTAAGGACCCACACAATTTTGCATTGGGCCCAAGTCACACTCTTGGGCCTAAAAGGCCTCTTGTTGATGAAGGGGTGCTTCTTTCTTAATAAGACCCACATCCCCACCTACCTAGGCGATGTGGGACAATTCCCACTGTAATACCCTGACCCTAAATTGGGTTTAATTGTGTGATTTTGTGCTGTTAAATATGATTTTTGATAAGTTAATCATGAAGATTACGGAGTGGGCTTTCCGAAAAGTTCAAGTTTGGCACAATTCGAGCTTGATAACTCGTTGATCCGACTCTTTGAAGTTGGAAGGAAAAAATTGTAAATTCCTGAACTTTATTTATTTATTTAGAAAATCGACCCTAAGGCTATTTCACTCTGTGAAGCCATTCATTTGAAATCTCATCTTCACACACACTCTATAGTTTTAAATTTCGAATTTAACGGACTATTCCTTTCATTCTAGTTTCATAGATTTTTACCCCCTTGAGCAACCCACGCTATAAAACTCTAATTTAACAATAAGTTTGAAAGTTAAAAATTTACAAAAAAAAAAAAAAAGAAAAAGTTTGTGTTTAATCCATGTTTCAACCGACCAATTCATGTTTTCAGATCTTCAAAATGAGATGTAAGACACCTAATCTACACCGTTAAATGTGGACCGTCTTTTTAACGTAAGCTTTCTAGCACACTCTACCGTTCGGATCGAGTGGCTTTTGACCTCAAAACTTCTTCGCGCTTTAGAACTTTTTCATGAGACGAATTTGTCCAACATATCTGCGGAGTCAGATTTTCTCCACAAGATACTTCAAATTTAAGTAAATTTTATAAAAAAAACATAGTTTTCACTTAGATCATGAGGTTTTTAAAGTGTATTTCTTTTAGAAATTTTATAGCTTTGTTAATTTTAGGATCCCAATCCATCAGACCATTAATGTTATGAGATCTCCTCTTACCCCAATTTTGAGAATTAAAAGATAAATTAGTATATAATCTGAGTAATCAAAGCTACGGATGTAGCTTACAGGCGACGTGGGTGGCATTTGTCTGTTGCATGTATGCAGCCTCTCCCTCCGTCTCTATATAAGCATCACATCATCTTCCCTTTGCTCGATAAAGAAGTGTCGCTTTTAACACTGCACCAACCCGATCTGCAAGCGTTCAGAGTGTACATAGTCCGATTTGACCTATTGGGTGGCACTCTACAATACCATAACTAGCGCATTCAATCTCATGCATTAGCATATGTACCCAGTCGCTAGTGCATATATCGTTCTAGTGCACATTAACATGTATGCGCTAGCGCATATTATCCAAATTGCATTTAATATCTACAACTACCTTGATATGTAGATGTTATTAAGTAGATTTTGGAAATGACATTTCTTTACTTCACAATAACGACTGATTTTTCTTCATCTTAGTATTTTCTTTTCCACCCTCCCATTTAATATCTACAACTGCCTTGATATGTAGATGTTATTAAGTAGATTTTGGAAATGACATTTTTTTTTTTTTTTTGAATTTACGTGTGGGAAACAGCTGGATACCCAGCGTAAAACTGTAATACCCCAGCCCAATTTAGGAGTTAATTATGATTAATCGTGATTAATTAAATAATTTTTATCCATTAATTATGAACTATTTTCCTCTAATCGTAAAGAGTATCAAATAAGTTTTTCAACGGATCTAAGTTTGACTCGATCCGAATCCGGTAACTCTCCTAATTAAGTTTCAAAGATATATGGGTGAGTTACGAATATAATAATAATATTATTTTAGGCTTAAACCTTAGCTGCTTTATAAACTCAGTCATTTGACTTAGTTTGAACTTCAAATTTTAAGTTATGCATTATTTTTAAATTCCGGACCTAATGACATGCCAATCTCGTTATAATTTCGCTAATTTATTTTACCCCTAAGTTTTAAAGTGGTAAAACCCCAATTTGACAGGGTAGAGGAAGTCCTAAAAATATATAGACAGAGTCAGTACTCAATCTGTATTATAACTAAGCTGTTTATTTCTTTACACTCTAAAATAGTAAGTTTTTTATATTTACTTCAAGCCGTGAAATATGGGTCGTTGAATAATCTTTCACTTGGAAAATGTGGTTTTTTATTTCAAAACACTTTGAAACTTTAGGATGTTTTTATCAGACAAATTTACTTTATCAAACTATAAGGTTGAATACTTTCAAAAAGAATCTTGAAGATTAGGAGATTTTGTTAAAACGGTGATTTTTAACAAAAACACTAGGTTTTTGAGATAGATTTCACTCCAAATTTTAATACCATGCTTAGTTTTAATACTTGACCTACTGAACCAATTGTATCAATTTAGTGAGATCCTGAAATACCTCGATAAGAGAAAGGACATAGATGTAAATAGTAAAAAGAATAAACTAATATTATATTATAAAATAATATCAGAAAACAGATGAAAAATAGGTTTTAAAGCTACGGTTGTAGCTTGTAGTCGTGCTGGAAGGTTACAAAACCGTAAAATGCCTATGTGGTGGGTGGTGGTTGTAATAATAATATTAATATATATAATAATAAATGCATAAGTTATCAAAAACCTATAAAACCAATGAATAGCTTCGGCAACTTGTATGGTTAAAAAATCCATACGGTTGCCTATAAATAGGAGTTATCGGCGAAGCAGCCAGAACGTAAAGAAAAAAAAAAACTCCTCTGCCGTTTTGCTCTTACTCCCTCTTTCAAAAACAGCAAGCTCTCTCTCTCCTATTTTCTTTTCTTTCCTCTTCTTTCTCTTGCTTTGGCCATACCAGCAGCAGCCGAACGTTTGGGTTTCCCGTATTCTTTTAAGGGTTTTCAAATTTAGTCAATCTTATACAGAATTTTGCACCCAAGGTATCGAAATAATTCTATTCTTATTTTTATTAACTCCATAGCAAGTTAGGAGTAAAATAATTTAGTATTTGGGTTCAAAAAATGAGATTTTTTTTATGGAGGAAAAATAGATTTCCTCTTAAAATTTAAATTTTACCCTCAAGATTCGTATTATTTTACGTTCAAAATATAATTTTTGACCCTAAGTAAAATCGGGGAAAAGATTAACCCTAGCTGACTATTGTGCATTTATTTTTCTGCCTTGTGTGTTTAAATTCCTGTACTGTACCCTCTGGGCCACATTCTCAATACGTTTCTATGGTCCTTCTTCCAGAAGACAATACGAGGATAGGGCACTGAGTACTTTTATTTACTTTACTGTCTCTGTACCCTCTGGGCCTCTCATAATACGTCTCCATGGTCCTTTCTCCAGAAGACAATACGAGAGAAGGCACTGAATACTTTATATTTTTCATTTTATTGTAATGTTTTCGATGACTGACAACTAACTTTCTGACATAATTTAAAGGAGTAGAAAGAGCTTAGGTGACTCATTACACATATCATGTTTTCTGGAAAAATAGCACGGGGTTTGAGAAATTATTATGCGTATATACTGACAAATAGAAAATTTATACATTTTACTCTATGTTACAGATTTTCTATAAAAAACTCAACCGGAGAAGGTGAGGAGACTCGAACCAATACTTATATTGTGTTATATGTTAAACCCACTAACACCAGACTGAAATGGGACCCATGGTCAATTAAAGATGAAAAAGGCTATATAGGTCCAGAATACGAGACCTGACACTGCCTACATGTAAGGGATGCAAATGTTCTAACTGTTTAGAACGTAGGCGTTAAAATGGTGTCGGGGAGTCGAGGACTTATAGTCTCTAACGCAGTATGGACCCATGGAGTGTCTGGAAATTGTCGGGTAAAAACTGAGTGAAGGCATTCGTGTTATTAAATCCAGTTTTATATGTTGGTGTGATATTGATTATTTTATTGATTTATTGTATTGGTATTTGAGACACCAAATGATAAGGCTGAAATATGATGGTTCTCTCAGAATAAGTCCCTGTGTAAGGAGGGCATTGGAAATCATGCATTATCATGCATTTGACATTTGCATGTGATAATTATGTTCATAAGTTAAATCTGTGGAAGATAATAACTTTGTAAAGTTTGATATTTACCGTTGGGCTATAATTGCTGAAATTAGCCGAACACCATTTGCGAACCGTTGGGTTGGACGTGTTAGTAGGCTGTGGTCGACCGCCACCAACCGTTGGTGTTGGATGGGCTAGTAGACTGGGTCGTGGAGACCGTATGCACTTGCAAGTTGCTATATTATTTCCGTGGAGGAATTAATATTAGTTCTGGTTTGAACTTTAAATGGGGGCTGACCCCGGTGTTGTAACATGGCTGAGGACTGACCCGGTGTTAACAATACAAAGTGAGTAAAAACCTTAGAAGATGATCATAGGGTGAAAATGGGATATAACATGCTTTTATATGACATGCATTGCTTATGCATTGTTGCATTACAGTCATTGGATTTTATGGTGAGTTCTCCCCACTTGGCTGTTGCTCACGTCCCTTACAATGCAGGATCTGAACCAGAGGAAGGATTGGAGAGACCAGTGGTGCCTCGTTGAAAGTCGGAACTTAGAAGTTCCTAAGGTTTTCCGCACGTGGAAACAATTTGCTTGCTTAAATATGTTTGAGTATTTGTAATAATTATGCATCATGTGGCATAAGAAACTTATGTCTGTAAGTTTTAATGTCGTATACATTATATCCACTATGTTTTCGTGCGTAACGCTGATGAGACAAATGAAAATATTCGTTGTGTGATATGGGTTGTATATGGGGACATATGGTATATGTTTGAGTTCATATGTGAAAAGCACGTGTGACATTTTCTAGGATCGGGTTTTGGTAAACTTGAAGATCCAGCCCAGTTATGACGTTGGGTGACTAAAGTTTATTGTTTAAAAAAAAAAAAAAATTTAGTCGCATTCCGGGCCCACATCTGGGTTCGGGGCGTGACAAGGTGGTATCAGAGCATGGTTCAAATCTCGGACTGTGTGTATGGGAATTAGTAGAATGATTGTTTGAGTTTAGGTTCATCTCCTTAGTTTTTAAAGTTTGGTAGATGGAACCTTGAGTTGGAATGAGATCAGATCCCCCTTATTTTGATAAGTGGTGTGATTTTAGTATCAAGTTGATACTTTGAACCCAATATTTAAATGTGACAATATCTTATAGATTGGAATTAAAAGGTGTTGGGAGTACTGAGAGGCTCTAACATCGATTAGACTTGGAAGAGAACCTGGGAAGAGGATCAATACGAGATGATACAATTATGTGTATGTGTACTATTGTGTGATTAATGTATAAATTTGTTTGAACTTAGATGCAGGGAATTATAGAAGCCCCAAATGATATGTAATATGTGTGATTTATGTTGTGTGACGTGGTAAATTCTTGCGTAAATAAGTTTATGTTAATCACTTGTGTGATTAATATAAAATATCAAGATCACAAGGAGATTCTTGAAATTAGGGGAAAATGTTGTTCCACTCCCCAAGGAATTAAAATAAACCCTTAGACGTTGTTTACATTATTCTGGAGGCTTTTCAAAGAATCGTCGATGATTTGCGATGACCTCGGGCTAGAATCCCAGAGCGAAGAGCTACTGCGGCTCTGAAAGATTTTAAGCAGCTGAACCCCCAAACTTTCTCAGGAAATACTGACCCAGTAGAGACAGAAAATTGGATCACTCAGGTTAGTCGAATCTTTGATACCTTAGCCACTCTTAAAGATCTGAAGGTAACTTTGGCCACCTACCAACTAGAGGATAATGCTTACAAATGGTGGGAAGTAAAATACAACGTTAGGAATCGGGAAACCGAGAGTTCTTAAGAGTTGAAAATATTCTATAAAGTCTTGTTTGCTCTCAGAAATCAGAGACCTCGGCAATGGGCTTCGAGACCTCAAATAGTTTATCGTCTTAAAGCTAAATTTTTTTTTTTTACCTTTGGATGAGCAGTACTGCCGAAATATTAAACCTATGTTTTGAAAGCTCGAGAATGGCTTTCGAGATCTTGGATAACTAGCCGTTTGAATATTGTCTATAAATACCCATCTTGTTTTGAGAAGCTAAAGAACCGAAAATTCAAATTTCATTCCATGCGAAATTCATAGTACATCAAGAAATATCAGAAATACATAGATTTTGCTAAGGAAAAAAAAAAGCTTGAAATTAAGAAGCCTTCAAGTGATCATCGCCATTGTCGTTCTTGGATGATGATTCACCGGGAATTGATGTCCGATCGACTAGCACCAAACTGAGAAAGTAAAGGATGGACCATCCGAAAACCAATAGGCAAAGGGGGGCGGTGAGGATGAGGACAATGCCTTCTTCCGCCAAGGGACCGTGATGATGAAGAGTGATTACAATGAAGATGAAGAAGATTGCAGAAAAAATGAGGGAGAAGGCAAAGATGATGGATTGAAGGACGGAATTTGCCATGGAGGAATTGGTCGACGCTTTTGGGAATTAGGGTTTGGGTGAAGGTGAAAAGGGGAAGGAGAAAGGGTATAAGAGAAGCAAAAAAAAAAAAGGGAAAAAAAAAAAAAAAAAGAAGTAGAGAGAGAGAAATATGGCGAACGACGGCTTGTGGGACCCAATGCCAGAAGTATTATTTGAAAATACATTTTTCTTCGCCAAAACACATATGTGAGTGATGCATAAACATTATAGATCATGTGGATAGTCTTGGAAAATGAATTAATTATTTGTGAAAAACGATTTTGATTAAAAAAAAAAAAATGCCCATCAGTTTGGGTAACGATGAGTGTTCTACAAGATAAGCAGCGACGTGAAGGCCAAATATGACAGGTCATAATAAGTTATCTGTGTACGACACTGTGCCGACATCAGTGATTTGCACAAATTTCCATATAAGAAATTTGACGTCATTTTTAGTAAAAAAAATTTGGTGATTAGCCTATATATTGTTTTAAATTAATGATAAGCTATTAGGAAGCTTAGGTAATTGTGAAGTTTGGAAGTCTAACCAGAATATGGGTCAGTATAGTAAAATGGCTAATCTTGGTTATGAACACTTGAGATTTGTGGGTATTAGTCAGACAGCTATTAACTGCCTCCACACTAAGACGTTAAGTGCTACTTATCTCTACCAGTTAATATTGGTAAAATTAAAAGGAGTATTACAACTTTGGAAGGATTCTTATCCAAACTAGTGTAAACATCCAAGGAAACTTAACTTGGAATGTATTGACAAATTTTGTCAAATTAGGTTGTTGGATTATTAAAAGAAAGATGTGGATTTTGATTGTTAAATAAGAGATAAAGACATCTCAATGGATGAACGACTGGAGTAGATAAGTGTAAAGGCCAAGTTAAATTTATTTTGCCAATGTTGAGCTAATAGAGGTTGAACAAATTAAACCTGATAAATCGCTCTGAATGTTGATTGGTTATGAAATGTCTATTAAATTGGTAAGTATAACAAACTTATTTCTTGACCTATGATTCCGACTACAATGTGAACATACACAGTCAAGTGGTTGGTGTGGATTAGAAAAAAAAAAATATGAGTAATACCTTGCTCGATGTTTGATTTATCTTTAAATGATAGTGAAGGTGATATATTACTGTTGCATGTTAATAAGTTGTTGGATGTGTACAGTACTGCTAGTATGACTGGAATGTCATATTATGACTTGAACATGGCTAATGATCCCTACCGTTCTGAAATTTGGGCATGAATATGGTGTGCTTTAAGACCTTAATTGGACACGACAAATCGGTAAGATTTATTCACATGAGAATATTGTATAATATTATGCATGAATGTATGCATAAACCAAAACAGGATATGCGAGCACGGTAATTAGATATACGATATATTAAGATGAAGAATGTACAAACACCTAGATGATTAACATATGTAGAAATCGAATCTTTCAATGGGTAAGAGATTTAAAGATTAAGCAGAGGCGTAGGCAATCTGCAAAGATTGATAAGTAGAATTTTGAAAGCAAGAAAAAAATTGTCTTCACGCCCATAGTGAAAACTTTCCCCAATTAATGCACTTTGAAGATGTGTGTATGGCCGCACATTTCAAAGACGTAATTAGTTGAAGAAAATGATCAAACCAAAATTGAGCTAAGAAACTGACTAAATAGAGAAACTCGGAAATTGTTTGTAATAGGATCAAAATATATGCGTACGACATTTTACTGCAATTGATATTGTCTAACAGACTATCGGTGAAATTAGTCAGTTTAGATGATAAGTTCAATTAAGAACAGACACATGTTTGTCCTTAAAGTGAAAAAGAAGGAAAGAGAGTAAGCTACTCCTAAATTTCAACTATGGTCAGGTAAGCAAATGCCATGTTTATGATATAAATTGATAATATCTCAGTATTATGTTCTGATTTTAATTAAATGATTGTGAAAAGTAAAAAAAAATTGTGTAAACTCAAGTATTGCTAAAAGTGGATTTCAAGTAATATGCTTTTGAGTACTTGAGCACATGTTGCACGCTGGTGTCTCAAGCATGCAGGGATATTGATATCTTAAAAAGTTTGATTATTGAGAAAATACATGTGAAAATTCAGGATTTTCAAATCTAATACGTTGCGGAGAAGGTCATACAGGTGATCTCGATATGATGGAAGCATGGTGGGATATAGAATACCACACGAGAAATAGAATCAGAAAATTAAAAGTTGTATCATGATTTTCCGGCAATTAAAGGTACGCAATTTCTTTTGAAATTTCGGGACGAAATTTTTTTAAGGGGGGTGGGATGTAATACCCCAGCCCAATTTAGGAGTTAATTATGATTAATCGTGATTAATTAAATAATTTTTATCCATTAATTATGAACTATTTTCCTCTAATCGTAAAGAGTATCAAATAAGTTTTTCAACGGATCTAAGTTTGACTCGATCCGAATCCGGTAACTCTTCTAATTAAGTTTCAAAGATATATGGTTGAGTTACGAATATAATAATAATATTATTTTAGGCTTAAACCGTAGCTGCTTTATAAACTCAGTCATTTGACTTAGTTTGAACTTCAAATTTTAAGTTATGCATTATTTTTAAATTCCGGACCTAATGACATGCAAATCTTGTTATAATTTCGCTAATTTATTTTACCCCTAAGTTTTAAAGTGGTAAAACCCCAATTTGACAGGGTAGAGGAAGTCCTAAAAATATATAGACAGAGTCAGTACTCAATCTGTATTATAACTAAGCTGTTTATTTCTTTACACTCTAAAATAGTGAGTTTTTAATATTTACTTCAAGCTGTGAAATATGGGCCGTTGAATAATCTTTCACTTAAAAATGTGGTTTTTGATTTCAAAACAGTTTGAAACTTTAGGATGTTTTTATCAGACAAATTTACTTTATCAAACTATAAGGTTGGATACTTTCAAAAAGAATCTTGAAGATTAGGAGATTTTGTTAAAACGGTGATTTTTAGCAAAAACACTAGGTTTTTTAGATAGATTTCACTCCAAATTTTAATACCATACTTAGTTTTTAATACTTGACCTACTGAACCAATTGTATCAATTTAGTGAGATCCTGAAATACCCCGATAAGAGAAAGGACATAAATGTAAATAGTAAAAAGAATAAACTAATATTATATTATAAAATAATATCAGAAAACAGATGAAAGATTGATTTTAAAGCTGCGGTTGTAGCTTGTAGTCGTGCTGGAAGGTTACAAAACCGTAAAATGCTTATGTGGTGGGTGGTGGTTGTAATAATAATATTAATATATATAATAATAAATTCATAAGTTATCAAAAACCTATAAAACCAATGAATAGCTTCGGCAACTTGTATGGTTAAAAAATCAATACGGTTGCCTATAAATAGGAGTAATCGGTGAAGCAGCCAGAACGTAAAGAAAAAAAAAAACTCCTCTGCCGTTTTGCTCTTACTCGCTCTTTCAAAAACAGCAAGCTCTCTCTCTCATATTTTCTTTTCTTTCCTCTTCTTTCTCTTGCTTTGGCCATACCAGCAGCAGCCGAACGTTTGGGTTTCCCGTATTCTTTTAAGGGTTTTCAAATTTAGTCAATCTTATACAGAATTTTGCACCCAAGGTATCGAAATAATTCTATTCTTATTTTTATTATCTCTATAGCAAGTTAGGAGTAAAATAATTTAGTATTGGGGTTCAAAAAAATGAGATTTTTTTTATGGAGGAAAAATAAATTTCCTCTTAAAATTTAAATTTTACCCTCAAGATTCGTATTATTTTACGTTCAAAATATAATTTTTGACCTTAAGTAAAATCGGGGAAAAAATTAACCCCAGCTGACTATTGTGTATTTATTTTTCCGCCTTGTGTTTAAATTCCTGTACTGTACCCTCTGGGCCACATTCTCAATACGTCTCTATGGTCCTTCTTCTAGAAGACAATACGAGGATAGGGCACTGAGTACTTTTATTTACTTTACTGTCTCTGTACCCTCTGGGCCTCTCACAATACGTCTCCATGGTCCTTTCTCCAGAAGACAATACGAGAGAAGGCACTGAGTACTTTATATTTTTTATTTTATTGTAATGTTTTCGATGACTGACAACTAACTTTCTGACATAATTTAAAGGAGTAGAAAGAACCTAGGTGGCTTATTACACATATCATGTTTTCTGGAAAAATAGCACGGGGTTTGAGAAATTATTATGTGTATATACTGACAAATAGAAAATTTATACATTTTACTCTATCTTACAGATTTTCTGTGAAAAACTCAACCGGAGAAGGTGAGGAGACTCGAACCAATACTTATATTGTGTTATATGTTAAACCCACTAACACCAGACTGAAATGGGACCCATGGTCAATTAAAGATGAAAAAGGCTATATAGGTCCAGAATACGAGACCTGACACTGCCTACATGTAAGGGATGCAAATGTTCTAACTGTTTAGAACGTAGGCGTTAAAATGGTGTCGGGGAGTCGAGGACTTGTAGTCTCTAATGCAGTATGGACCCATGGAGTGTCTGGAAATTGTCGGGTAAAAACTGAGTGAAAGCATTCGTGTTATTAAATCCAGTTTTATATGTTGGTGTGATATTGATTATTTTATTGATTTATTGTATTGGTATTTGAGACACCAAATGGTAAGGCTGAAATATGGTGGTTCTCTCAGAATAAGTCCCTGTATAAGGAGGGCATTGGAAATCATGCATTATCATGCATTTGACATTTGCATGTGATAATTATGTTCATAAGTTAAATCTGTGGAAGATAATAACTTTGTAAAGTTTGATATTTGCCGTTGGGCTATAATTGCTGAGATTAGCCGAACACCATTTGCGAACCGTTGGGTTGGACGTGTTAGTAGGCTGTGGTCGACCGCCACCAACCGTTGGTGTTGGATGGGCTAGTAGACTGGGTCGTGGAGACCGTATGCACTTGCAAGTTGCTATATTATTTCCGTGGAGGAATTAATATTAGTTCTGGTTGGAACTTTAAATGGGGGCTGACCCCGGTGTTGTAACATGGCTGGGGACTGACCCCAGTGTTAACAATACAATGTGAGTAAAAACCTTAGAAGATGATTCTAGGGTGAAAATGGGATATAACATGTTTTTATATGACATGCATTGCTTATGCATTGTTGCATTACAGTCATTGGATTTTATGGTGAGTTTTCCCCACTGGGCTGTTGCTCACGTCCCTTACAATGTAGGATCTGAACCAAAAGAAGGATTGGAGGGACCAGTGGTGCCTCGTTGAAAGTCGGAACTTAGAAGTTCCTAAGGTTTTCCGCACGTGGAAACCATTTGCTTGCTTAAATATATTTGAGTATTTGTAATAAATATGCCTCATGTGGCATAAGAAACTTATGTCTGTAAGTTTTAATGTCGTATACATTATATCCACTATGTTTTCGTGCGTAATGCTGATGAGACAAATGAAAATATTCATTGTGTGATATGGGTTGTATATGGGGACATATGGTATATGTTTGAGTCCATATGTGAAAAGCACGTGTGACATTTTCTAGGATCGGGTTTTGGTAAACTTGAAGATCCAGCACAGTTATGACGTTGGGTGACTAGAGTTTATTGTTTAAAAAAAAAAAAAAATTTAGTCGCGTTCCGGGCCCACATCTGGGTTCGGAGCGTGACAAAAACCCCCACGGGTGGACCCTTACCCCTAAGGCACACCAAGGTTAGGTCATGGGGGCTCGAACCCGCGACCTCTCGCTTCCTGAGACGAGAGGTAACCAGCTGAGCTACACTTCTTTACTTCACAATAACCACTGATTTTTCTTCATCTTAGTATTTTCTTTTCCGCCCTCCCACAATTGTGTGAGATATCGTTGAGGAGTCTTAAAGATTTAACAGATTATTTTTTTACAGCTTCTATGTAATATTAAGGCTGATATGTAATAGAGTTTATATTTTTCATCATTTATCATTAGTTATTTTTTTCTATTATTTTGATTAGTGCAATACGCATGCATTTTTTACTTGTGCATTTTGATGAAAATATTACAATTTTTATTAAATAGATGTATCTATAAATCTCGTTTTTTATAGCTAACAATTTCATGCTTATGGTATATTATGTTTCGAAGACATGCGACATAATAAGATTCTCGTATTTGGTAACTTTGGCGGACAAATGACTATGGAAGCTAGATATCCAAATTAGTCGATGGTAAAAATAAAGTTTATATACGTTAGCCGTGAAGATACATACACTAACCTTTTGGAACAAGTTGGGCGTATTACAAAGTGGAAGAGGGAGGGAGTTGAATTACATATTAGATATTTGTACTTTACCTCTCGAAGTTTTATATTGAGTGGTATTGAGGATGAGGACGATTTTTTAGCAATGTTGGATGTATTGAGAGAAGAGAACTCTTATGTCATATACATAAACAATTTATTGAAACCTCAACAAATGTAGGTATAAATAGTCCAACATCCGTCCCAAGAAATAGGAGTGTCACTAGAAGCCTGGAACACACAAGTCGTCCAAGTTCATTACATTTTAGAGTCGACTTGAACAAATTTTTTAAAATAAAGCATATTAGTTGTAGAACAATATGTATAAATCATATCTATTTCTAATCTACATTTCTATTCGTTATAGGTACATATATACGGTGGAAACGGTTGTGCCCAACATGTAAAACACAAACTTTTGAAATTAGCCAAACGTATATCCCTTCGAGTCACCAATTAGTTGTCAGCCAGACTTAGTACCTAATAATGAGACAACTGATGCATATTATTTCGTTAATTTCAGTGAAGACGTAAACATAAACGTCCCATTCAACTTCATAGAAATGTTCAAAGAGGGGCACTTGCGGCAGTCAAAGATGAGAATTGTGAAGACCGTTTGTTATATGATAAGCCTAAAACATCAAAAGATGAAGTTGAAAACAGAGCAATGAACCTTTTGTTGATGACTTTGTTCTCAATAGATATGACTTTTAGGAAATGACTCTCGAAATTAATCATCATGAGATATGGAAAGGTAAAGTGTTTAAAAACAGGGATGCTTTCCAAAATGCTTTGAAGAGATTTACGTTGTCTAAGAATTTCACAATTAAGAGTGTGAAAATAAACTCAAATGCTATAATGGCTTGATGTGGTGAGCCTAGTTGTCCATAGTGCGTATACGTTTCGCTAGAAGACATTGTATGGAAGTTTTCAGTGAATTGTCTGTTAAAAAAATTAATTTATTAATTATCACTAATATCGATCACCAATATATATCAGTCGATATGACATTTATCAAGTTATCACTTATTGTTAAAAAATTAATTTATCAATTTTCAGTTCAGATTATAATGATGTTTCATTTTGTAAAACCTATTTCTACTGTTCGATATATATAACTTTTAATTGGGTGCTCAAAAAAGTCGTTGAATCGTTAAATTAAGTAATACTCTGTAAATGTGTTTGTCGGTGTAGAATCTATGTAGGACATGCATAAGCCCTGGTCATCTGCCACGTGTTTCTGGTCCAGTGAATTTAAGTCTTGTATGTACCATCGTTTTTCTCGTTTTAGTTAATAAGAAAAGGAAAGAAGGCAACGTGTGATGAGTGATGGACTTGACAACCACAAGTGGTGGTGGCCCATAAATATGTGGGCCATGTTACACATTAAAATAAAAGGGGTGCCAAGTTTATATATTTTAGTGGGGCCACTTTCTGACACATGGCTGGAGATGAGTGGATTAATCTCAGCTGCTCTTCACATTCCATTTCACTGTTGGGGGAGGTAAGCTGTAACTTGTTGGGTCCCACAGATTGGGACACACACGACCATTCACACTCATGGGCTCCACCCTTGTCTACCAATGCAAATTTTCAATTTGTCATTGTTAGGTAACAAGCTTGGCTGTGGACACTAAAACCACCCTTCTGATCTCCCGAAATAGGCTAGGGGTAAATGTTTATTTGGCAAAAAAAATCATTTTTACATAGTTCTTTTGGAATTGAAATTTATAAACAAAGATGATAATAAATTTATTGAAAGTTCTATATTGAAATGTATAAATTATCAAAAATTACTTTTTATATTTTTCAATCAAATTTGTTTTAAATTAATCATTTTAAATTTTAAAATTTTATTTTCTTTAAAAACATATGAAAGTGGAGAAAGTGAGGATTTTTTTGTAAGATACGGTGTTGCTGGATCAATCAATGGTTCATTCTGATTATCTGGTGAATAGTGTTGTCTGTTGAAGTGGTTTATTATGCCATGTATTGAGTTTTTTTGGATCAATTTGTTTTTGTTGTCGGGCCTAATCCTCTTAATCCTTTTGCTTATCATCTTTTTCTTTTTATTTTTTATTTTTTAATAATATTTCTTCTTACCGCTCAAAAAAAAAAAAAAAAGTAAAGAAAGTGAGGGAGTGGAGGCCTGTTGTCTTAGATACATGATTAAAGCTTCATAAATGTATTTCTTATGCTTTCAAGACTATTAACTTTCAGAGAAAATACAAAGAAACATCTTTGTAGCTCACTGAAGTTGAATCCTCTCAACTAAGATGACTCAATTGAATTTGAACCTACATATATAAAATGTAAATTAGATTTTTGTAAAACTAGATACACTAAAAAAAGCCGATTTTGAACATCTAATAGCAGTCCCAATACCCTTTTACCCTATATTTAATAATTAATAATATTGGTCTATATAAGTTTGGCCTTAATCCCCCATTTTTTATGATGTTCATCCTCTATTTTAGATTTTTTAAAGTTTAATAAAACATTATTTTAATCAAATAAATTTCAGTTAATATCCAATTTGAATTCTCGTGTAAAGGCTTTGGATTAGTTACAAATAGGATTGACTATGCAGAATGTACACTCAACTAAAAGTGAACTTAGGATTTAATTCAAATTGCATTTTTATATATTAAAGTAATAAAGGTATTTAATATTTTATTAATATTAAAAACCAATGATGAGGGCATCTAGGTTTATAATGAAGAAGTTGAAGAAATTTATGAAAAAATTGTCCAAATTGCACTTGAATTTTATGATGGAAAGAGACTTTTCTAAAGGTCTCAATGGACTAAAAATTGTAAACAAAGAGGGCATATAATGGATATATGGGTTAAGACTTGATCTCACAAGTTTTGAACCTTAAAATTGCACTTTTAAACTAAGGTAAAAAATTTGTTGCGCCGATATGGGCAACTGTTGCGTGGCATAATTTACACCCATATTATTGCAAAGGGATTAGAGTGATGACCAGAAACTTATGTCTAAAAGAAAGAGTATTGAGTTCGATTCTCATTCCACCTAAAAGAGCCACTCACTGTAGAGTTACTCAATGTGGTAATATATAGTTAAAGACTTATAACTCTAGTGGCTTTTTGTACCTCGACTCTGCTAACTTTATTCATTTTATGCCTTAACTCTCTTTCCCCCCAAAACTCAGTTAAGAAAAATTCAATACTTTTCATTTTTGGTTGGAACTTCAACCAACAAGTTCAAGCAATGTTTATTATATTAGCAGCTCATATGGCATCAAGTCTATTGCCATAATCATTATAGCCATTTGACCTAAGGAAAAAGAAATAGTTACTCAATCCTCCTAATTGAAAAATAAGAACATAGATTTCATGGGCCTTCCCACAATTATTACAAACATTGTTGTGCTTATCTCATATGCAAAGACACATCATTGGAGTTATTAACAATTGGTTTGTAACTTTATCCATCTAATTCTTGTGTCTTTGAACCCTTTTTAGAGTAAAAGGGGCAATCATGATTTCCTTCTCTAAATCCCTTTAAAAAAGTGCAAGACTTCTCCTGCTATGACTTCATTTCTAAAACCCAAGGTGAGAAATTCTCTTTTCGAAATTGATTTTTCAAATTTATTAAAAAAGAAACTGATGACTGATGTTTTTGGAAGGTTTATTTTAGATAAGTTAATTCTTCAAGTGTGTTGACCTCTTTTCTTAGATTTTACCAGTTACATATTTTTCATTAACTTAATTTCTTGAAAAGATATTTTCAATTGAAATATTAAGTATTTTTCATTGATTTCTAAGATTAATTAATTAATCTATTATTTAATTTTATATAAACATTCATTCATTAATTAATAACTTGAATTATAAAGCAAAGTTATAGAGACATTTAACTAGATGCTAAGCCCATTGATTAATACCAAGGACTTAAATAAGTGAATGGTAAACTCATCACTTTCCTAAGTGATGATGGAATGCCATTTTATATCTAATATGTCTAAGGGTAAAATAGATAATAATACTAATAAAAAGTTATTTATCTTATAAATATGAGAATGATATTTACATTTTAATTTCATATATTTCTTTTTTCTTTTTTCTCTATGCACCGACAATCTATCTGACATCTAAAAGACTTAAATCTTTAACCATAAGAATGCAGCGATTTTCTTTTCAAATTCTATTTGATCCAACTAGGGGTATAAATCTCGGTTGATACTGTGTATATCGGCCGAGATATCTCAGGTTTTTTAGGACCGAGATATCTCAGTAGATACGCATAGTGTCTGCTGGAGCAAAAAGAAATCGATTCTCTAGGTCTTCTTGTCGCACGGATCTAGGATGCTATAAGGGTTTGGATTTGAGGCCCTATAGCTTGTTGGGCCTGCCCTTGTTAGGGCCGAGCAGCTACCCCTCTCCTTTGAGGGCCGTTTTCTGGCTTTTCTGATTTGCTTGATCAATAATTTGTCTTGTATTTTTCTCGTAATTTTAAGGTGTTTTTTCTCTTTTTGAAATGAATCACTAATCAACATGGGTGAAATAAAGTATTAATAAACAACATCTAAATTCAATTTGCCTTGACAAGATCAATTTCCATTAGAATGTGAGATGTCAAATTGAGCACATTTGAACCATATTAGATATAGCTCATATAGCATCCTACTTTTGTTGTGCTTAGTTCCAAAGGTCTCAAGAGATGGCAGCCGTTGTCCCTGGCTATTTCCAGGATATGAAAGCCTTTTATCTCTTTTATTTTTCTACAAAATTTATATTTTATTCTCAATTTTTCTAATTTTTTTAAGAACAAGGTGTCGAGGCCTCTTAGAGCACCTGACTAATCTTTGGGGCATGTGCAAACCTCTCTATCCATATACACCAGGTAACACTATCGGATGTGGCCCTTTTGTGTTGAGAGTGACTTGAACCCAAGATCTCCCATATCGTAAACGGATTCTTGACCACCGAACCAACTCTCATGGATTTAATTTATCTATTTTCTATGAAAATTTATATTAAATAAAATGAAATTCAATTAAGCTGAATTGAGTTAATTAAAAAAAAAGGTTCAAATCAGGTAACAAAAATAGTGTGTCAAGTACAATTTAATATATATCAGAATAGGCCGAGCAAATTTTAGGAAAGAATCAGGTCAAGAAGTGATAATAGGCTGACAAAGAATTCAATGAAGAGTGGGGATTAGGGTGTGAAGTGGCAATAGAAAAAAAAATGATGAGTAAAAAAAATGGGTTGGATTTAAATGAAATTTAGGTAAATCTATATTGGTTCAAATTAAAAAAATAAAATAAAAAACCATTTTGAACCAACCCAACCCACTGCTACACGAGTCGTAGCTACGGCTTTTCATTAGCTTTAACTTGGGCCGGTCCAACTTAAACTCGGCTTAAATGAGTGGACTTGAATATCTCATTTGATCGACGAGCTGGCCTTGTTTTGAACCTGATTAACAAATGGGCAGGTTGGGCTTAGAGTAAAAACCAATGAAGCCCATTGACTTTTTAACCTATTTAGTTCATTGTGCAAAACCTATTGGTCCTGCTGCTCTTTCAAACCTCTTAGACCATCCTATAAGAGCCCGACTATATAAAGAACGAGTTATGTTGGTTTTTTTGGGTAATTTGCATTGTTACGAGTGTTAGTATGAATTAGTTTTTTTAATGACTAACATGTCCAGGTCTCTTAGAGCACTAAATTAATCCTCATGAAATGTGCAAGTCTCGATACTCACATACAGTGGGTAACTTTATAGGGAGTGGTCCTTTGGACTGAAGTGAGAATCAAACTTAGAACTCTTCCTTCTTGAGGCGAGTTCCTGACCATCACTCCAACCCCTTTGGATTATGTTAGTACGAATAATGTTAATTATAGTTATCAAAATTATGAACTAAGAGTATATCTCACCTTTGAAAATTTGAAAATGGGCTTTAAGTAATACATAAGTCCATATAAATATGTCATTTATCTACAAATAATGACTAAATGAACCGAAAGGGGCGTGCTCGAGCTCATTTGTTTAAATGAGCAGGCATGGGCTTTTGGAAAAAACTGGTTAGGTCACTGGGGGACTTGAATTTCAGTCGAGGAGAGTAAGGAGATCTAGAACCCAAATCTGGCCCATACCTAAGAAACATAATCTTTGTCACCTTAATTTGGAACAGTGGAACCATAGTTAGTAATTTACCGTGTAATGTAATACTTGTATCATACTTGTCTAAAATGTGTTTTTGGAAGTATATTGGTGACATTTTTTTCCAAAGCCATTTTAATTATGGATATATATTTAGCATGAGCATTTGATATGCTCTTATATTTGTAGGATGTAGTTCATGAATTATTCAACTGTAACGACCCGTCCCGCTAGCGAAATTGTTCACTTTGTTCTACACACATGGCCTGCACGGTTTTCAATTGACATTGCTTCTAAAAAGTCTCATGTCAGAAGGAGGAATGCTACCACTTATATACGAGTGAATTTCCAACGAAACTAGTGAGACGTTTTTTCTCCATAAGCATTTTCCACATTATAGAGGGGTCAAGCGGGCCCCTCGAGCAGGCCTCGGGAGCGGAGTAGTAGTTACCGATTCATTCCTATTATGCTTGATTTTTCTCGGGTCAAGTGGGCCCCTCGAGAAGGCCTCGGGAGCGGAGCAGAAGTTACTGATTCATTCCTATTATGCTTGATTTTTCCCAATTTTGAGAGAATCGTTATTGTGATTAAATTGTTTATTATTATTTATTGGTGTTGGATGATTATGATATGCATGTGGATTACTTTTATCTGTCGATGGCTGTTTTGATCATTATGTTTTAATGAGCTATGGTGTTGTATATGACTGTATCCTTATTTATGGTGTATGTTAGAGTGTTGAGAGGTCGGATGCCTTTGTGAAAGAAATACATTTGTTTTTCGGTGTTGTACCATTTTTTTGAGTTATCTGGAGATAACATGTTCGTGGCGCGACGAGGTATTACAGTTGCCACCACTTTGTAACTACCCGACCAGACCCAACTTCTCGAGTATGGTATTGTCTGCTTTGGGCCTACTCTACCCGCACGTTTTGTTTCTGGGCCTCACACAAAGGAGAGGGGGTTTCCCTCAAATAAGCCCCCTCCCACATCACCATCTGGGTGATGGGACTGCAGGGATATTACAATCCACCCCCTTTAAGACCAAAGTCGTCCTTGGCTCTAGTCACGTCATACGGACAGAGGGTCCACCCAAAAAGGCAACGTCACATAAGTAGAAAGCCTACACAGCCCGAGTGTTGAACCGTGCTCTAATACCATTTGTAACGGCTTGTCTCGCTAGCATGATATTGTCCGCTCTGGACCTCATGTACGGCCCATACGAGTTTCAGTTGGCAAGCTAACTCATGTTGTTCCCAAAAGACCTCATGCTAGAAGGATGAAGGCTATCACTTATATATGAGGGAATTTCCAACGCAACTAGCAATCTGGGACTTTTTTCTCCATAGGCACAGCACAGTCCACAATATAGAGCCCCTCTGAGGCGAGGTATTACATCAACTAACTTAGTTCCAAACAATGATGTCCACACAAGTAAAATCTGTATTTTCTTTGATACTTTCTAATTTGAGTTGCATGCTCCATGCGCCCATGGGTTACCAATTTGAAGAGATTCCACCACCAAAAGATGGGCATAAGATAACATGGCATGTGATTAGGTGACTAGACAATTACATGACTTATGGAATTATTGTCCCAAAATATGTTCAAACAGGCCCATACTCATAGTACACTCATATGAGCTTAGAATAAGGCGTAATTGGTTCCATTAGAACCCTTGGAAGGTTCTCTCTTGCATGCATAGATGTTATGATAAAAATTGTGAGCCAATTCTTCAATTTCATCAATTAACTCTTTCTCATCTTCAATTGGATCAATTGGGCCCTTGTTGCTTCGGCTTTCTACTTCTCACTATAGAAAGTTAAATAAAATTGTATGGTAAAATCAATATGTACGCAAACTATTTATCTTGTATATTAAGGATACACAGAATTGAGAATGGGATTAAGGAAAACTTTCATTTCACATTTTATATTTTTGAAAGAACAACTCTAGGAATGTTGATGTGTGATTTCTCTCGAGAAAGGTTAACCATCTATTATGGGTTAGGTTCTACAGTTGACTTATACAACAAGCCCATTAAAATTTTTCTAGTCTCTTAATTATCAATTCTGTTTCGTTTTGATCAGAATTGAACATTTTGGTTCCACCCCAAAAATGAAATGGAATGGTAGATCTATTTTGATATCTTCCAACCAGAACAAGCTTGATTTGGGCAGGGCTGGAATGCCTCTTTCAGCCCTAGTTGTTTAGCTCTATAGATTTCGCTTTTAGTTTTTTTTTTATTTACATGTATCTAGAAAATTAAACCATACACATTAAAATAAAATTTAAGAGAATACCAATATATCAAACTTCAGCTGAAGATCAATTTTTAACTTTTTGGTCTTAGTTGTTAAAGTCATTGGTGCGGTCATCAGAAGTCCACTTGAATCAATTTAAGATTATGGGGCTCCGTAGAATGAAAATGCTGAATTTACGTTTCAAACTGATGCAAGGATTGATGGTGGTAACTGGTAAGAGAAGACCTAAAGAGCTTTCTAATGGACCCGGTTTCATCAAAATCTGAGCGCATATGATTATGTTATGGGTCTAGGCCTGCTACATGGTGTTTTGGACCTTAAAAGCCCATGTTTAAAAAGCCCATATGCTGTTAGGAGCTAAAGTGACAAATTCCACATCATTGCCAAGTTGGATGCCATGTCATGTGCCACATAGGATGAAATATTGCAAAGATAGCAAGGTGTACGCGCATGGAGCAATTTGGACCACAAAACCACCAACTTGGAAACCGTGGAATTAACAAGGTTTCTTTGGCTTGGGCGTTTGAATCCTTGTGGGAGAGATTGTTGGAGTTCCAATCAAGCAACAATTTGAATGAAGGTCCAAGATTCACCCATGTCACTTTTATGATGTTATTTTTGCTTTTCTTTAATCTCTAAAATGATGTAATAATTCAACATGGCAAATGCCCATTGGTGGAAAGCCCAAAATAGTGAACAAACTCATTTACAGTGCCTTGGGCATGCAAGCCTTGTGGCTTAGGAAGTTTAACTTTTTATTTTATTTTTTCGGTCTAGAATCAAATTTGAAGTTGAAGCTTGGAGCTTTGATTGGGTATGTCCTTTGTCGCAAGTCCTTCTTTGATTTCTTTTGAACTAAATGTCAGGTCTCAAATCTCGAGGTACATGACTAATTTTTTTTTCCTACATACACAAAGCCACTACACACGTGCCAGTATTCTGTACCATCTCCCATTTGATCTAACCCGTTCCTATCTAAACATTCACCACATTAATCACCTCACATAGTTTCAAAATGGACCTCAATGGTTCACGTAAACATACATTGCCAAGATATTGGCACGGTCCCATCAACATACAGAAAATCCACATTAAGTTTGATCATATAATGCTTACAGTCATCCATACTTGGGCAAAACACTACAATTCGTGAGTGATTGCAAAGTACATGATCCAACTATAACATCCCAAAATACAAAATAAAAGTACACATCTTTGAAACAATCCTCACCCTCGCCTTTGAGGTCTATGGGACCCCGCTCCCGGCATCTGTTAGGGGTTAGCATATAAACAGGCAAGAATGATAAAACACAAAATACTCACACTACATAGCTAAGTTCATCGTACACGACACATCTCCTTTTAAGTGCCCACACCACTCTCAAGTCATCTCATATTCATATTCTTGCCCATTCCATTTCAAGGCACGTTGTAGTGTGCTCTTCTAAGATTAGGACCCATCCCCCCCCACCCCCACACACAATGCTTGCCATGGGAATCACTCATGTCTCTGCAAGCATCGTCAATGGAGCTCTATATCATGTAGCAGCCATTGCCCCACAATGTTTGCCACGGTAGTTGCCTCATCTCTACAAGCATCATCGATGGGGCCACTCTATACATGGCATCCATCCCCCAACAATGCTCGTCACGGGAGTTCCCTGTATCTCCGCAAGCATCGTCGATGGAGCTTCATCAACAAATATATCACTAGGCAACTTGACATATTCTTGATCACACATTACGCAAAATTCGTTCTCCCTATGGGATGATATACATCACAACACCATTTTCATCATCCCACACTTTCACACTTATTCAAGTAAGGTATAACAAATTGTTAGAGCCACAGTTGAACTTGTGTTCTCGGTTGTCAATTTCGGTGTTCAAAAGATTATGTTGAGTGTCCTTGTTGTTGGCCTAGAAGTTAAATTTGTCTCCCTGAGTCAGACTGAGTTGTCAATTCCGTGAATGAGTCCGAACAAGTCATGAGTTGCCATTTTGTGTGACAGAGTCGTGACCTTGTTCGTGTGTCCAAGACTGCGCCTCTAGAAGATCTGTATAGTCAAATCAAGTTTGAAGCTTCAGAAGATGCGTCATTTGAAAGGCATCGCACCGAAACCGGAAGACCTTCATGAATGCCAATTAACACGGGTATTTGAACCTTAGGACTTACTTAGAAGCCCTAGACTTATCATTGGGATAAACCTTAGAATCTCTGAGTTAGAATTTGGTAGAACTTATTTGGATTTCTTAGGTTAGGTGAATTTTGCTATATTTTGGAGAAGCTCTTGCATCTATCATATATGCTCAAGTATTAATAAAATCTTTATGATTTGATAGAGCACTCAAAGAGCTTTCCAAAAAGTCTATAAACACTCTGAAAGTTCCCTTTACACGGTGCTAGAACAACCTGATTGACCCTAGACCGGGGTGGTGGGGATGTGAATAAGTCAAACCTATTTTTCATGGTGTTTACAAATTTCTTGATAGTTTAAAGTGCAGCGGAATATTCATCAAGAGATTTGTTTAGTGTGATAAATTTATTAAGCACTCATACTAAGATTTTGGTCCCTTTACATAAATCTTGATTATCGATGCTTGTGTACAATATATAAGATGTGATAATCAATATGCAAAATAATGTGTTTTGAGAATAGTACATAAATACTAGATATAAACACACAAAGATCAAACACCATAAGACAATTTTAAAGTGATTCGGTTAGCCAACATACATCCACTATTAGGACTAGCTCAACCTTGAGCTATTCCCAAAATCCACTAAGTGGGGACTTACACCCTCAGAATTAGAGTAGGAATTCCACCTCATTCAATCGGTTGAGAATTTCACCCACCACTGTCGAATAGGAATTCCACTTATCCATTTGGCTGGGAATTCCACCCACCACTGTGCTGGAGACGACGCTTCAGATTTTTTATAGTGGTTTCGGAACTAAGCTTCCTTAATTCACTTTCGGAACAAATGTTTTAAAATAAAATTAAAACCAAGAAGTACTTGCCTTTGAAGCTCTTTCTCTTGATGTATGCTTCTTCAAGATCTCATCCATGTATGCTGATGCTCCGCTTCGTAACCGTCGTTTAATAATCACAGTCCAGGGTGTCAAGGAAATTGGTTTTATCAAATCCTAATTTATAGTTATCTCCTTTTCACTTTCAAACTCAATCCTCAGATTGGTTGTTTATGCGTTTTCTTCCTTCCTGTCTCTCTCTCAATACTCAATTCATCTGATTGGTTGTATTTGATTCCCCTAGTGTAAGTACGAGAGAGGGAGTGATCCTTCTGTTGGCCCTTATTTAAGCTCATTGGTGAAGATGAGAGTTCAATTAATCCTTCCAAAGGATACCAACTGGTTGCATAAAGATTTGTTTATATAGCAAAGACAACTAATTGTAGTAACAGTAATGTAAAGACAGGTCAGTCGCATCGAAGGGTCAGTGACTAAAAATGTTACCGTTAAAATCCCGACCATTGTGCACTAAGTGCACTCCCAACGGTAATATTATTTCTCGGTCGACATGTCGTGATCGCCGATGGGTCGGTACTTATGGTACCAAGATGTTGGTCCATACGAGAAGCTCGTTCTGGTGCAAAGCATGCTCGACAGTAGTTTCAACTCTTGAAACATATTACCTAGAATGACATGTCTCCCTTTACCTACGGGTCGATCCTGGTACTCTCGATCGGTCTTTTATTGCTAATATGTCTGTTTATTCGAGAGTCCACATGAGTTCAAGGTTTCAGAACTCAAGATCTTGATAAAGGAGTCGTTGACCACAAGGGGTCATTTCAGCGTTTCACCCAGGGGTCGGTGCATACGAGACTCTCGATTAGAGGCATACCCAGAATGACAATTCAATGTTCCAGAACTTATGTAAATCAAATACCAGTCCTTGACCATGATGGGTCGATCCTATCTCTATCGAGGGGTCGGTGAGAACGACTAGTCGAGTTGACAGTGAAACCAAATACATATTTCCATGTTGGGTTCCAATTCACTGATAAGCTTCCCTTTTAGGATTTTTATGATTTAACCATTGTTTTTCTAAGAGTAGGGATAGTCCTCTCTAAGGTGTGGGTACAACCTAAAGTCATTTATAGCCATATTACTTGTTTTGTGATTGCCATAACGATGAGCTTCAATCCGGTGGAGCGTGATCTTCATTCTTGATCACATTGAGTCTTCAAGCTTTTAGCAAGTGCTTCTTTCCGAGTCATGGAATTGACAAACATAGGGACTTGGCCAAGCTAAGGCACTTACAATCTTCCTCTTTGTCAATTTCATGACAAAATTTAGAAGCTACCCATTTACAATCTCACCCTTATTACCTCTCATTTGAATACAAAATATTACATTGATTATATATACATATTCAAATGGAAAACAAGATTCTTGTTCAGCTTGCTTTATGTCATTTTTCCTGTTCAATCACATAAGCAAGCAACACTAGAAAATGGGTTAGTCCCAAAACATAAATATTCGTTCATGAACTAAACAAGATTTATATTCAAGCTCACTCATACTCCCTGGTTTCCTAATGACCAACACTATCCATAGTTTATCCAAGCTATCAATGTTGAGAAGATTTTTCCCTCAATCTTCTTGAGTTTGATCTTCCAAACTCCATCAAACTCCAAGCATATACATTCTCCCTATGTCCATTGGCTTTGATGTCTTTTAGCTTTTACTAATTTCTCCTCCATTTTGTCATCCAATCGACAAAGATTAGCATACCGACATCAAGTTTTAAGCACTCCCCCATGTTTCTTGTATTTAGTGCTTAACTAGGTTCTATTCTAACTCATGGTTCTTCCTTATGGTTCAATGCACACTTTTCATGTGACAAGGTTAGTTTGCCCTTGCACAAACTATGACTCAGCATCATTGATTTCTTCCATGAGTCGAAATAATGTCCTAACTTCCCTAGAGTCTTCTCCCCTATTCTCCAAGCTACCTTTTGTAGCTTCTCCAAATTATCTCCCCTATAAAGTTAGCAGCTTCTAAGTTTCTTTTTCTCCAAGCTTGCATCAACTGTCTTCCTTATACTGTCATGACTAGTGATAGCAACTAATTTAGCACATATTTCGTGCTTCCCAAGCTCCAAAAATGTGTGTAACATCTTAGCCTGATCCCTATCTCTCTTTCATGCCACTATGAAATCAAATCATCAGATCCTGCATGTTAGTTTATTTAACAAAATCCAATGTTAACAATAAACATGAGATAGAAGACATTCCAACAAATTAGCACACATAAAAAGTCAAACCATATCAGTTCATTGATAAGTTGATTAGTACATATGGTTTGAGAGAGGGGCATAAAGATGCTCAGACAAAACATTAGCGTAGATTTTCAAAATGTAGAACACAAGTCATGAAAAACTATGCTAATCAGATTAATCCGGAGAAGGAGATGCTAGAGGAGAAAGGTCGATATGTCGGGAGAGATTTGTCACGCCCCGACCCGAAGGGTGGGCCCAAAACGCGACTGATTTTTTTTTTAAAGCTAAGACAACACTCAAGCATTCTATCTGGGCTAGATAACAGTTGGGCCCAAATGTCACACATGATCCCAACATGTGGACTCAAACATATACCATAAGTCTGATACCAACAATAGCACAATGGCAACACATAATATGATCACATAAATCCAATACTGAATTATCATTCAAAACATCATCAGAGTAACTATAAAAGCGTAGAAGTTTTAGTACATCACATTGATACAAACTAAATACCACACCCGATACAGACACCCTCAAGTCAGCAACTGTCAACACCCGTGGTCCAGTAGACGTAAACTATCTCCCATATGGCCGATATTGGTTCAATAGTCAAGGCATGTGGAAGCAGTCTTACATATTTCATATGATCAACATCATAGCATTTACCAGCATCATAAGCACTCTTACCATAGTGCGTCAAGTGTAGGCGCATGAGTGGGTTCATCAAAATCTGAATCCACTCATTGCTCAAGATCTATCATAAATAAACCTGTTTACATCAAGCTGCAAAGTTAAGTTCCCTCACCGTATATGTGTGGTTTCGCGGTCTCTGTTCAAACAAACAGACAAGTGCACAATCAATATGTATTGCATCAAATATATACAAGTAGTATTTCGAAATTATACTTGTTTTCCCGAAAATATCCAAGGTACATGGAATTGAGTCTCCTACTTGGTTTCTATCCTTTTTAAATTATAATAATCCACAAGATAATATAATCAAAAGTTTGCTCAGTCCAAAACTCATATTGTCTTCTGGGCATTGACCAGATTGACTTATTGAGTTAGGTTTAGATTCTCGGGTCACTTCTCGGTTGTCTTCTGGATAGGACCAGATCTGACATGTTGAGTAAGGCCTCAAGATCACTCAGTGCCCGACAAATATAGCGTCGGCCTGAAAGTGAGATCACTCAGTGCCAGATCAATAGAGTCGGCCTGAAAGTGAATATAATAGTAGATACACTATAGTAATAAGAGAAGAGGGTTAGTACAATTTTAATTTAACAAGGGGTACTAACATCACATCACATGCATCAATAATAATCAAACAAGAACATTTTATACTTCAAAAACTGGGTCCCTTGGAACATGCCTCGGAACCAGGTATTGTGGCTTCGGATCATCCGAACCATACCTAAACTAGTCATTGACCTCAGATCATGGGTCTGAGTTCGGATCGTCCGAAGATCGAGTCTCGGATCATCCGAAGTCCATGCGAACCGAAAAACAGAGAAAATAGGTCTCGGTGGGTCTGTGCATTTCGGAACATCCGAAGTTAGGGCTCGGAACGTCCGAGTGGGTCAGGCTAGCCTCGGGCGTAACTGGGCTTCGTGTGAAGCTCGGAATGTCCGAGGGTGCTCTCGGACCATCCGAGAGTCGTCTTCCTCACTGTCTGCACCAGTAGACAGTGACGGTAGACACTGTATGAAATGCGAATGCAGAAACAGTGGGTTTTCCGAATTCGGTTTCCATATCTAGCCGGTCCGATGGACTCCTCTGGGAATCCTTTTTCCATAGGGAATGGTTTGGAGCTTTGAAGCTCACTGGGCCGACCGATTTTAAAACCAAAACCTCACGGGTACAAGAGAACCCATGGTTTTCCTTAAACTTTGAAATGATTTTTCTTGCTCAAAACTAAACCAAAATCGGTTTTACTTGATTCTAAACCACCTATAATTCGAAAAGGAACACAGTGGTTACCTTTACTGGAGTTTCTGGGCTAAAATCCGGTATTTTGAAAAATCTTCCTTTCTTCAGCTACGGGTGAAAAACAGGGAAAAACAGTAAGGGGTGATCGGCTGAAAAACCAAAGAGTAGCTGGGAGAGAGATAGAAATCTGAGAGAATTCAGTGGGAGCTTGAAAGCTTGTCTGAGGACCAAATTTATAGAAAAATTTGGCCGGAAAAGGTGGCCATCCGGCCACTGCATGCATTCGCATGCAACAACTGCCGACGTCCGCTACAGTGGTTACACTGTTCAGGTGTTGGTTGCAAAACAGTCCCTCCAAATTTTCCCATTTTGCAAATAAGTCCTTCGTTTAATAAAAACTCGATTTTTAACTAAAAGTATGATTTTAAAACTCAAAATCTTAATCCAACCTAACAGATAGGTTGCGTTTTACAAACTTTGATCACCATAAAAATTTGGGGTTTAACTCTCCCTAAAAACCATTGATTTAAAATAAAACCACAATTTATCACTATTTACTTAATTAAACAAATGTAAATAAAACAATTTAGAAACCTCATTTTGGGGTTTTAAAGAATAACTAGACCACCATTAAAATGTTCTACCATAAAATACTAGCTTCAGAATTTATCTCATTTCCAAAATCATTTAAAATAATTATTACTTCCTTTTGGGGTTTTGGCGGGCTGTTTTAAATACCATTTTCTGAAAATAAAATATTTTAAAATCAGAAATACAAATCCTTTATTAAGGAGAACATTATCATCCAATAATAATCACATAACAACATAATTTATGAAATAATAACTGTAAGCAGTAAATTACCAATATGCCCCTCCAGTTGGACGAGCTGGATCATTGAGCTCACGAGATCGGATAAGGCCACACTTGGGCTTTCCACAAAGCCATAACCGTAATCTTCGAGATTAAATGGTTAAACAAGGTTATTAAGCTAAACTACGCATAATCTGGGTCAGGGTATTACATCCTACGTCCTTAAACGAAATTTTGTCTTGAAATTTAAGACAAACTTATACCTTTTTGCCCTGTGAACAAGCCAGGGTACAGCTTCCGCATCATCGATTCAGGTTCCCACGTCTCGTGTTGCACGTCGCGATGTTCCCACAGCACTCGCACTAGAGGAATAGACTTCCTCCTGAGCTCTTGAGTCCGACGTCCTTGAATCTTGATTGGTACTTCTTCAAAAGTTAGGTCCTCGGAGACTTCAATATCTTCAAAACTTATCACATGCGACGGATCAGGCTCGTACTTCCTTAACATGGATATATGGAACGTACTATGCACTATCTCCAAACCTTGAGGAAAATCCAACCGATAGGCCACTTCTCCTATCCTCTTCAAGATCTCAAAGGGTCCAATATATCGAGGTGATAGTTTTCCCTTGTACCCGAACCGTTGCACTCCATGACGTGGTGCCACACGTACGAAAACTCGGTCGCCAACTGCAAACTCCGAAGGTCGTCGCCTTTTGTCAGCATAACTCTTTTGTCTGCTCTAGGCTGTCTTGAGACAATGTCTGATCACTTCAACTTGTTCTGACGTCTCAAGCACTAGATCAGGTCCTAGCAGCGCTTTGTCTCCTACTTCTGTCCAACAAAGAGGTGACCTGCAAGGTCTGCCATACAAAACCTCGTAGGGTGCCATCTGTACGCTGGAGTGATAACTGTTGTTGTAGACAAACTCGATCAAAGGCAAGTGATCTTTCCAACTTCACTGCATGTCCATCACACAAGCTCTTAGCATATCCTCTAAGGTTTGAATGGTTCTCTCTGATTGACCATTCGTCTGAGGGTGAAAAACAGTGCTGAAGCACAACTTAGTCCCCAACTCCTCTTGCAATCCTTGCCAAAACCTTGATACAAGCCTAGGATCTCTATCAGATACAATTGATACAAGCACTCCATGCAATCTGACTACCTCCTTCAAATACAATCTACTTAGAGTAACCAAGGAATCCGTCTTCTTGATAGGCAGAAAGTGAGTTGACTTCGTCAATCGATCGACTATTAACCAAATAGCGTCGTTCTTCTTAGGAGACTTTGGGAATCCAGTTACAAAATCCATCATGATATGGTCCCACTTCCATTCAGCCACTTCTAAAGGTTGCATCTTTCCACCAGGTCGTTGATGTTCTACTTTCACTTGTTGACAAGTTAAGCACTTCGACACAAAATCTGCTACCTCTAGCTTCATACCTTTCCACCAGAAAAGTCGCCGCAAGTCATGATACATCTTCGTACCACCAGGATGCATTGCAAAGCGAGAACGATGAAAGTGATCAAGCACCTTTCTCCTGCACTCGTCCGACTTTGGTACAAAAGGTCTATCTTTGAAAGTAAAACTTCCGTCCGCCTTGATCTTCCAATCTTCCAGAGTTGTTCGTTCTGAAAGCTGAGTTGCCAACTCTTTTGCTTCTGGGTCGTTCTGTTGTCCTTTCAACACTAATCTAACCACTTCAGGTTGCAGAACCAAACTATGGATTCTCGCTGATTCGCTTCCTTCAATCAGCTCCAGATCATATTCGGACAGAACTTCCAACATCTTCCACTGCAAGGATGCCATCCTCGCCACGTTGCTGTGAGACTTCCTGTTCAAGGCATCAGTCACCACGTTGGCCTTCCCTGAGTGATAAGAGAGACTGAAGTCGTAATCTCCCAAGTACTCCATCCACCTTCGCTGCCTCATATTCAAGTCTTTCTGAGTGAAGATGTACTTGAGACTATGGTGATCAGAAAACACGTTGAACTTCTCAGCAAATAAGTAATGTCTCCACAGCTTTAACGAGAATACAACGGCTGCTAACTCCAAATCATGAGTCGGGTAGTTCTGTTCATGTCCCTTCAATTGCTTGGAACCACAAGCCACTACCTTCCCCTCTTGCATCAGCACACAATCTAAACCAAACTTGGACGCGTCGCAATACACATCGTAACCTCGTCCTTGCTCAGGTATCACCGAAACTGGAGACATCGTCAACTTGTCCTTCAGCTCCTGAAATGCTCTTTCACAAGCTTCGCTCCACTCGAATTTGATGTTCTTCCTCATCAACCGAGTCATCGGCACTGCGATCTGAGAGAAGTGTGGGATAAACTTTTGGTAATATCCTGCTAATCCCAAAAAGCTCCGGATCTCAAACATGTTCTTAGGACTTTCCCAAGTCTTCACTGTTTCCATTTTCGTTGTATCTACCGAGATTCCTCTTGGAGACACCACATGTCCCAGAAACTGCACTTGAGTCAACTAAAACTCACACTTACTCAATTTAGCAAACAGCTGATGCTCTCAAAGAGTCTGAAGAACAATCCGCAGATGACGTTCGTGCTCCTCCTCTGACGACGAAAAGATCAAGATATCGTCGATGAAGACTATCACGAACTCTCGTAGGTATAGTCGGAACATGTGATTCATTAAATCCATAAACATGGCCGGCGCATTCATCAAACCGAAAGGCATCACGACAAACTCGTACAAACCATACTGCGTCCGGAAGGCAGTCTTAGGAATGTCTTCCTCTCGAATCCGCAACTGATGGTAACCCGACCTCAAATTGATTTTCGAAAAACATCTCGATCCTCTCAAAATATCAAAGAGGTCGTTTATTTTAGGCAACGGATAGTTATTCTTAATAGTTACCTGGTTAAGCAGCCGGTAATCTATACACATCCTCATCGATCCATCCTTTTTTTTCACAAAGAGAGCAGGTGCGCCCCATGGCGTGTTGCTCTGACTGATAAAACCAAGCCTAAGAAGCTCTTCTACCTGCGTAGCTAGCTCTCTCTGTTCAGCCGGCGTCATTCGATAAGGTGTCATGGAAATTGGAGATGTTCCTGGCTGTAGGTCTATAACAAATTCTATCTCTCGGCGTGGAGGTAGCCAAGCCAAATGGTCAGGAAACACATCCATAAACTCACACACCACTCGAGGAGTAACAGACCCTACACCACCTACATCTTCCCAACCCATGCTAGCCACTATACTAACAGGATACGCCCTAAGGCGAGAGAAAGTGATTCTCATCTTCTCATAGGGTACCAACTTCTCCATAAACCTCTCATTGGTTGAGGAGACCCACGAATTCTCCTCTGAGAGCAGTCTATCAAGACCTCAAAAACTGACAACCAATCCATGCCAAGGATGATGTCAAAGTCCGTCATTTCCAGTACAAGAAAATCATAGGACAACTCTACACTGCTAATCTTCAAAACACAAGATCTACACTATTAGTTTACCAAAACCTTCTTACCCAAGGGTGAAACTACCATTAGCGGTTATCTACTTTAACCGGTTTTAAACCGAATCTATCACAACAAGTTCTAGAAATAAAAGAATGCAAAGCACCGGTATCAAAAAGTACTCGAGCCAAAAGGCTAAAAAGATTAAGGGTACCTTCCATTACAGTATTCTCCATTGGCTCTTCCTTCTGAGTCCCAATCGTATAGACTCTCCCCTGAAGACGTCCTTGTCCTCTCCCCTGACCAAGCATCTGGAGGTCTGCTGAGAACCTCGACCGACAGATGGCTGCGCTAAAGAGAAAGAAACTCCTGCGCCTTGTGAAGGTGCAACTTTACCAAGATAAGGGCAGTCCTTAAACAGGTGCCCGGTCTGCTTGCAATGAAAGCAAGCCTTCTCTCCTCCTGACGGGCAGAACTTGGAAGTATGCCCAGGCTGGTTGCAGGTGTAGCACACCAACTGCAGGGAGTCAGACCGACTCGACTGTCCTGTGCTAGGCTGGCTCTTCTTGAAGAACGGTCTCTTTTGGTTAAACTTGGCCTTCTTGTTGGAAGAAGGTTTCTGAAAGCTGTCGGCACTCCGGTTGATGGAGTCAACTGCCTCTACCTTTGAAGCTCGATCGATGATCTCCTCCAAAGTGTCGAAAACTAGGCCGGCCACTTGCCGCTGCAGAAACGGTCGGAGTCCATTCTCAAAGTGTTGGACCTTCTCCTCCTCGTTTGCCGCTATCCACGGTACAAACTACATCAAGTCGATGAAGCGCATGGCATATTGTGCAACGGAGTCGGAACCTTGTTGGATGTTGAGGAATTCCCTCTTCTTCGCCTCCTGCACGGTATTTGGAAAGTAACGGGTCAAAAAAGCTGAAGAGAACTCTTCCCACAACATTGGCCCGTGGTTACAAACCAAGCTCTTCACTTCCCACCACTCGTAGGTGTTTCCTTCTAGCTAGTACGCCGCCAAGGTTACCCGCAAGTCGTCGGCAATAGCTAATGTGTTAAGGATCCGGCTAATCTGGGTTAGCCAGTTCTGAGCTGCACTAGGGTCCTTTGTCTTCGAAAAACTTGTCGGGTTCAGTCGCTTGAACTCTTTAAGAGCCGAGGTGTCTCTCTCACCTGGCGTACGGATTCGAAAGCGTCGCACATTTTCAGCTATCTGCTGAAATGCTTCAACCGCTGTTCGAACGGCCTCATTGGGTAGGTCACGGGGTGGAAGACTTGTCCTCCTCCCGCGGTAGTTGGTTCCGTTAGCATTAGGTCCTGACATCTGTTATTTACACTTGTAAATATCACTTAACCATTTTAAGAGACTTATTAAAGCAAAACACACAAGTTTGCAAAAGATTCATTAGAAATCATCCAAATTTCTATATAAGTATAAGGGTTAGTAGGGTATGAACCCTTCAAAACAACAAAACAATACTCAACCCAAACAACAAAACCTCCCTAATACCCCGACAAACCCTATCCTAATCTTCCGAAGAAGATCCTGCCTCAACACCAAAATAATTGAAGTTGTCCGGACAAGTCTCCGACTTATGCCCGAACACTCCACAGGTCAAACAGGGTATGATCATTGGTCCTCCAACATAAAGACAATTAGTCCTCGCGTTCCCATGCCCGCAAAGTCCGCAAACAGGGCAGATGACATCAATGGGATAGGGGCAATAAGTACAGTTGTGCCCCTCCTAATTACATAATTCGCACATATAGTCCGAATACTCATCCAAAGGTGGAGTAGTCGGAGTATATTCAGGTGAGCCATTCTCCCTTATAGACTCCTCTATGATTGGGACATCTCCCACTTCCTCTTCTGGATCAGCCCCAACATGATACTCGGGTGAAGCTACTTCTACTTCCTCTTCAGGTGCAAATTCATCGGCGAAGTTTGGAACACTGGAATCAGAAGAAACCAGGTCGATTGGATTGTTAGGGGTCTCTCTGTCCCACAACTCAGTGTACTCTGTATTGCTTGACATGTCTGTATCACAAAATCAGGAAAATGTCAAAAACAATTGCAGTACTAAGTTAAAAACAAGTCTAACTAGGTTGTAACCCATCACAGTCCTAGAGTTTGAGCCGTAGCTCTGATACCAAGCTGTCACGCCCAAACCCGAAGAGTGGGCCCAGAACGCGACTGATATTTTTTTTTTTTTTTGAAAGATAAGACAAAACTCAAGCATTCTATCTGGTCCGAATCAACAGTTGGGCCCAAAGGTCACACATGCTCCCAACATGTGGATTCAAACATATACCATAAGTCTGATACCAACAATAGCATAACGGCAACACATAACATGATCACATAAATCCAACACTGAATTATCATTCAAAACATCATCAGAGTAACTACAAAAGTGTAGAAGTTTTAGTACATCACATTGATACAAACTAAGTACTACACCCCGTACTTTACAAAAACAAGAGGTTCCAAGAACTAGAAAGCAAAGATAAGGGTATTTCCCTCAGTGGGAATCCCAAAACAACGCCGCAGCTTATCCACCCTAAGCTTGAAGTAGAGGGTTCTCCTCCTTGGGTTCATCTCCTGAAAGGTGAGTGGGGTGAGCTAACTAGCCCAGTGAAGGAAATATAATAGTGCAGTTAAGTAAACAACAAGTTAGCAATAATCAACAGTTGCAATATATATCTCATGCTTGATAATAAATTCACAATATCAAATAAAGTTTCATCATCATTTCCATCATTTTATCAGTTTCCATTACTGCTATCATCGAACGTAACGCCTACCAACTACGCTGAGACCATTGTATTAAGTTCCGACACGGTCAAAATACATCCTTGCAAGTACATCTCCGGCTCTCCCATAACCGATACTGACACCCTTAAGTTAACAACTGTCGACACCCGTGGTCCAGTAGACGTAAACCATCTCCCATATGGCCGATATTGGTTCAATAGTCAAGGCACGTGGAAGCAGTCTTACACATTTCATATGATCAACATCATAGCATTTACCAGCATCATAAGCACTCTTACCATAGTGCGTCAAGTGTAGGCGCATGAGTGGGTTCATCAAAATCTGAATCCACTCATTGCTCAAGATCCATCTCAAATAAACTTGTTTACATCAAGCTGCAAAGTTAAGTTCCCTCATCGTATATGTGTGGTTTCGCGGTCTCTGTTCAAACAAACAGACAAGTGCACAATCAATATACATAGCATCAAATACATATAAGTAGTATTTCGAAATTATACTTGGTTTCCCGAAAATATCCAAGGTACATGGAATTGAGTCTCCTACTTGGTTTCTATCCTTTTTAAATTATAATAATCCACAAGATAATATAATCAAAAGGGTGCTCAGTCCAAAACTCATATTGTCTTCTGGGCATTGACCAGATTGACTTATTGAGTTAGGTCTAGATTCTCGGGTCACTTCTCGGTTGTCTTCTGGATATGACCAGATCTGACATATTGAGTAAGGCCTCGAGATCACTCAATGCCCGACAAATATAGCTTCGGCCTGAAAGTAAGATCACTCAGTGCCCGATCAATAGAGTCGGCCTGGAAGTGAATAAAATAGTAGATACACTATAGTAATAAGAGAAGAGGGTTAGTACAATTTTAATTTAACAAGGGGTACTAACATCACATCACATGCATCAATAATAATCAAATAAGAACATTTTATACTTCAAAAACTGGGTCCCTCGGAACATGCCTCGGAACCAGGTATTTTGGCTTCGGATCATCCGAACCACACCTAAACTAGTCACTGAACTTGTATCATGGGTCTGACTTCGGATCATCCGAAGATTGGGTCTCGGATCATCCGAACCAAAAAACAGAGAAAACAGGTCTCGGTAGGTCTGTGCACTTCGGAACATCCGAAGTTAGGGCTCGGAAGGTCCGAGTGGGTTCGGTCCTTCCGAACTCTTCTCAGGAAGTCCGAGTGGGTCAGGCTAGCCTCGGGCGTAACTGGGCTTCGGGTGAAACTCGGAACGTCCGAAGGGTGCTCTCGGACCATCCGAAGCTCGACTCTCGGACCGTTCGAGAGTCATCTTCCTCACTATCTGCACCAGCAGACAGTGACGGTAGACACTGTATGAAATTCGAATCCGGAAACAGTGGGTTTTCCGGATTGGGTTTCCATATCTAGCCGATCTGATTGACTCCTCTGGGAGTCCTCTTTCCATAGGAAATGGTTTGGAGCTTTGAAGCTCACTTGGCCAACCGATTTTAAAACCAAAACCTCATGGGTACAAGAGAACCCATGGTTTTCTTTAAACTTTGAAATGGTTTTTCTTGCTCAAAACTAAACCAAAATCGGTTTTACTTGATTCTAAACCACCTAGAATTCGAAAAGGAACACAGGGGTTACCTTCACTGGAGTTCTTGGGCTAAAATCCGGTCTTTTGAAAAATCTTCCTTTCTTAAGCTACGGGCGAAAAATAGGGAAGAACAGTGAGGGGTGATCGGCTGAAAAACCAGAGAGTAGCTGGGAGGGAGATAGAAATATGAGAGAATTCAGTGGGAGTGTGAAAGCTTATCTGAGGACCAAATTTATAGAAAAATTTGGCCAGGGAAGGTGGCAATCCGGCCACTGTATGCATTCGTATGCAGCAGCTTCCGACGTCCGCTACAGTGGTTACACTGTTCAGGTGTTGGTTGCAAAACAGTCCCTCCAAATTTTCCCATTTTGCAAATAAGTCCTTCGTTTAATAAAAACTCGATTTTTAACTAAAAGTATGATTTTAGAACTCAAAATCTTAATCTAACCTTACAAATGGGTTGGGTTTTACAAACTTTGATCACTATAAAAATTTTGGGGTTTAACTCTCCCTAAAAACCATCGATTTAAAATAAAACCACAATTTAACACTATTTACTTAATTAAACAAATGTTAAATAAAATAATTTAGAGACCTCATTTTGGGGTTTTAAAGAATAACTAGACCACCATTAAAAATTTCTACCATAAAATACTAGTTTCAAAATTTATCTCATTTCCAAAATCATTTAAAATAATTATTACTCCCTTTCGGGGTTTTGACGGGCTGTTTCAAATACCATTCTCTGAAAATAAAAATATTTTAAAATCAGAAATACAATACTTTATTAAGGAGAACATTATCATCCAATAATAATCACATAACAACATAATTTATAAAATAATAACTGTAAGCGGTAAATTACCAAAATGCCCCTCTAGCTGGACGAGCTGGATCACTGAGCTCACGAGCTCGGATTGGTCCACACCTGGGCTTTCTACAAAGCCCTAATCATAATATTCGAGATTAACTGGATAAACAAGGTTATTAAGCTAAACTACGCCTAGGGGTTGTGGCTCAGGGGTGTTTGCATTTTTGACATTCTCTTCGCGTTCTTCATCAGAGCTGTCCAGCAAAGAGATCACTTTTTCTTTGGTTCAGGTTTTGTCCAGATTGAGACCCGAGAAAATATTGACGGCTGGATCCAGTATTTGGGACATGGGTTTTTCTGCGAGGGGTACGCTTCGGAGCAGAGCCAGCAGCGCTAGGTTCGGGGACATCCTGTACGAACCTAGGTGATCTCCTACAAAAATGGGAGCTGAACTAAGGGATTTTTTCAGTGGTTGAGGACTAAGATATAACAGTCTCTCTTTTCAGCATGGTTGCTGGGGAAGAGCTGACCAAGGCTTATCCGAACTCTAAATCTCACAAACACAGTGACACCCTTGCTTCTTGAAGTGAGAGAAGCAAAAACTCTAAGGTTTTTCATCGAGATTTCGCTCCGAAATGTCCTATCGACTGGTCTAGGTCACGGGAGGAGAGGAGGAAATGGCTAGAGCTTAGCGGGAGGAAGAAACAATGATTTTGAAATAATCTATCGTTTTCACAGAAAGAGATCATTTTTAACTTATTCTTTCTGATTCGCCGACATGTCGTGACCAACGATCGGTCTGTGTCTACATGTCGATATGTATCGACCTGTCTCCGCTTTCGATTTTTCCCCCTTTTTAGACAGTGTTCTGATTTCCAATAGTACCGACCGACTAGTCTATCCTTAGACCTGTGTTCTAACTTGAAGGATGCCTGGGTATTTTTGTGTGTGTGTGCATGTGATGTTCATAGTTCATCAAGATTTGCTTATATACCTTTGAATGCCAGTAATGATACATACATTCACACCGTATCTGTGCCATTTTAAGATTTAATTCACCTTTCTGAAGATAGGCACAAACCATGGATTACGGATCTATTTTCCTAGATCCAAATCAATTTAAGATTCTTGGACATATTTAATTAACTAATTCAAGTATATTGCCGAATTGTGTGATGTCATGAGATGCTGCATTTTCAGGATTTAGCATAGACCTTTGTCTATGAACAAGAATCATTCAACATAATGTATAACAACAACTATTGGTATGAGACACTCAGCACACTAATCATACATTCATTTCCTGTCTTAGAATATGCTTATTGAGAATATGGAAATGAAGTATGATGTTACACACACAATTGTTATGTCTGTTATCATGTTATTATCCAAAACATGATAAACATATTTACCATTCTTTCTAGTATACTCCAATTCTTTGAAAGAGCTGGTACATAAATAGATTTAGACAAGCACTTTTGGTAGGTCACACCAAAGATAATCCATTTAAGGGCATAGAGCATGTTTCATTCCACATGAGATTCACAAGTTTATGAACTTGGAATGAAACGACACTGTGTATGAATACCATATACACCTTATACATGAGGTAATGCACATACTACATTCATTTTCTAAAGATGCACAAATCACATGGCATATGAAATGAAATGAGACAAGTATAATCCAATACTAGAATGCAAATCTACATGTACAAACAAGTATCTTGTATAAGATCAATCCAACAATCAAAGAAGAACATGGATTGACGCCAAGATAGAAGGTGATTCCAAAAACATGTTTCAGATGTGAATTCCTTTACACATTTGAACACGATCATTGTCAGACTTGGAAACTAAGTTCACAATCCAGTGTTGGCCTTTCTTAAATCTGGTTTTAATTTTTGGGTGCCTTCCCATTTGATCTTTCGAATCAAAATTTCTAGATTTTGTACCACGATGTTGTCCCTACAAACATATTGGTACATGGCGATAAAGGATACTTGAAGGACATTACTTTCAACAAGTTCCTTTTATCTATCCTCTTTTTCTCTTGGAGGATTTATTTTGGACTTTTTCAATGGATGTACCATTCACCTATATTCTTAGTACACACATTGGTCAAGATAGGTGGTGTCATACAATGAGCTAGAAGAGACAATTTTTCAGTGGATTCTTTTAGCCTCTTTTGTTGTTTCATTTTTTTAAATATTTTAACAGCTTATTATGAAACAAAACTGATGAATACTACAGGTGTTTAATTTACGTGCATAGCTATTCATCACTTATCCAAGCATATTTAGTCTTTGGGCAGAGTGATCATGGAAGTTGAGGGTTTATCCAATGCCTCTTCTATACGCACAGACCATTTTCTATTCACCTATTTCCAACCACGTTTAATGATGAAAACAATTTATAGTTATTCTTTCCATTTTTCAACACAAATGTAGGTTTGGAAATATCATAGCTTTCTCTCATTGCCATTGTTCTATCATGAACCAACTCGGACAGTTAAGTCCTTTTTCAAAGCACGAGGCTCTGATACCAATTGAAAGTTCCCTCTCCACGGTGCTAGAACAACCTGATTGACCCTAGATCGGAGGAAGGGGGGGTGGTTGTGTGAATAGGTCAATCCCATTTTTCATAGTGTTTAGCAATTTCTTGATAGTTTAAAGTACAGCGGAACATTCATCAAGAGATTTGTTTACTGTGATAAATTTATTAAGCACTCACACTAAGATTTTGGTCCTTTTATATAAAGGTTGATTATCGATGCTTGTGTACAATGTATAAGATGTGATAATCAATATGCAAAATGATGTGTGTTAAGAATAGTACATAAATACTAGATACAAACACACAAAGATCAAACACAATAAGGCCATTTTAAAGTGGTTCGGTTAGCCAACATACATTCACTGTTAGGACTCGCTCAACCTTGAGCTATCCCCAAAATCCACTAAGTGGGGACTAACACCTTTAGAATTAGAATAGGAATTTCACTTCACTCAATCGGCTGAGAATTTCACCCACCAATGTCGAATAAGAATTCCATCTATCCATTTGGCTGGGAATTCCACCCACCACTGTGCCGTAGACGATGCTCTAGATTTTTTATAGTGGTTTCAGAACCAAGCTTCCTTAATCCACTTTCGGAACAATGGTTTTAAAATAAAAATAAAACCAATAAGCATTTCCCTTTGAAGCTCTTTCTATTGATGTGCGCTTCTTCAAGATCTCACCCATGTATGCCAATGCTCCGCCTCGTAGCCATCGTTTATCAATCATAGTCCAGGGTGACAAGGAAACTGATTTTACCAAAGGTTTCCTAGTTTATGATTCTCTCCTTCTCACTTTCAAACTCAATCATCAGATTGGTTGTTTATGAATTTTCTTATTTCCTCTCTCTATCTCACAACTCAATTCATCTGATTGGTTGTATTTGATTCCCCTAGTGTAAGCACGAGAGAGAGAGAGAGTGGTCCTTTTGTTGGCACTTGTTTAAGCTCATTGGTGAAGATGAGGGTCCAACTGATCCTTCCGAAGGATACCAACTGGTTGCATAAATATTGGTTTATATAGCAAAGACAACCAGTTGTAGTAACAGTAATGTACAGACAGGTCGGTCGTATCGAGGGGTCGGTGACTAAAAATGTTACCGTTACAATCCCGACTGTTGTGCATGAAGTGCACTCCCAACGGTAATATTATTTCCCGATCGACATGTTGTGGTCGCCGCCGATGGGTCGACACTTTGGTACCGAGATGTTGGTCCATACGAGAGGCTCATTTTGGTGCAAAGCATGCCTGACTGTAGTTTCAATTCTTGAAACCTGTTAATTAGAATGACATGTCGCCCTTTACTGAGGGGTCGATCCTAGTACTCTCGATCAGTCTTTGATTGCCGATATGTTTGTTTCTTCGACAGTTCACTTGAGTTCAAGGTTTCAGAACTCAAGATCTTGATCGAAGATTCATTGACCACAAGGGGTCGTTTCAGTCTTTCATCGAGAGGTTGATGCATACGAGACTCACGATCAGAGACATACCCAGAATGAGAGTTCAATGTTCCAGAACCTATGTCAATCTGGTCGACCAGTCCTTGACCACGAAGGGTCGATCATGTCTCTACCGAGGGTGTTGTGTAAATTTTAAATTTATAACTCGCAAAAGCACAAACCATTAGATAGTATTACAATTGAGTGCGCGGTCGAACCCATCGGAACTTTAGGAAAATATATCCGTGAAAAACATACCACTGAATTACGTATTTTAAGAAATTTAGAAAACATGGAGATCAATCGTAAATATGGAATTATTTCTCTAATATATGAATTTTAGTTTTAATTTAGAAACATTCTAATAATAGAAAACAAAATGGATAATTAAAATTTGTAAACTTGAACTAGGATGGTGGATTTAATCCTAAAATATAAATAATCTTAATCTAACTTAGAAAACAAAATTTAGATGCAATTAAATTATTTACCAACCTAGTTCTCCAATTTTTCATGAGTTTTTTTAATTTATAAACAAAAATAAAATTTAAAGCACCTAAACTACCTCTGTAAATATCTACAGTGGAACTAGATCAAAGAATTATGAAGGCTTTATTTTCCACATTTTAAAAATACCATTAAGGCCTAAAATATGGAGCTCACTTAAATTATTAATCATGCATTCGAATTTTTCATTCATTAAAACTCTTATTATAATAATTATGAAATCCATTATATTAAGAAAATTCAATTCAAACCTTAGTCTAGATAAAAATTTCAACTTATAATTTCAAATCCAAATATTTCATCCACTCTTTAAAAAGAGCCTTGAATCGGAAAAATCAAGTTTTACCTATCCTAAATATTTCATCCACTCTCCTTGAATCTCTTAAAATAATTTTAATCATAAAATTATAAAAAGAATAAAAACAAAAACAAAATCAAATTCTCATCATACATAAATTAAATAATTGGATGACAATAGTTCTAAATAAATTCATCTTTCTTTTATTAATAAAATATGAATTAAGAATTACAATGCATTGGAATTTTGGATTTAAATAAAACAAAACAAAAAGACTCATGGACTTTTTTTTTAATTTATAACTAAATTTAATCTCACCAACATTGAATTGAAGAAATTAAAGACAAAGAAATTGTACTATTATTAATGGAACTAAATTACAAGACACGAATTAAAATAAAAGAAACTAATAAAATAAAATAAAATAAAAACACTAACTTTAAAATCCAAAATTCTCCAAAACTCTAAAAAATCAATGCCCAGGTTCGATTATTCCTTAGCCCAAAACCTCCTTTTATAATGTTTGGAGGTGGTAAAATAAGAAAGGCTAGGTTGGTCCAATTCCCCAACTCAGTCGTCCCTTGTAAACACGACAACTTGCCTTTTCTTCTTCTTTTCTATTTTCAATTCAATCGGCATTTCCTTTCTTTATTCTTTCTCTGTCAATCAAGCCATGCTGGCTCTTTCTTTTATTTTATTTCCACTCTTAATCTCCATCTTTATCTCTTGTATTCAGCTGAGAGACCTTCTTTCTCTCTCTCTCTCTCTGTTTACGATGGTTGCTTTGTTGGCTGGCTGCTCAATGATGGTTTCTTCCTCTTATTCTATTTTCTATTTCTCTTCATAGTAAGTTCGTAACTTGCTGGCTGATTTGTCATCTGCAGGTTGTTTTCTTCTTTTTATTCTTCTTATCTTTTCCTGCTATGGCTGGAGCATTCACCATCTTACTGATTTTTATTTTTTTCCTATAGCTCTCCTTCGTTGCAAGGATGGAGTGGGATGGCTGCAACAAGGGCAGCCACGTCTCTTTCTCTGCTGATTCAGCTGCTTTTAGTTTATGGAGCTTGTGAACCTCTTTAGCTGCTTTCAATTTCTCACCATTCTCTACATGTTACTGTCCACTTGAGATACTTTAATTTCTTTCTCAATTGCTACTCATCTATTTGTTTTTTGAGTTTCTCTTACTTTTTCACCATCATGAATAACATTTTCAGTAGCTTTGATTCCATCCCAACATGCATGGAGTTGATGGACTGCGTTTACTTTTAAACTTGCTGGGCTTATATTGGGCTTCAGTTGGATTTAGACTTGAATATGGGCTCACTTTTACCAAGGGTTTCCAAAAATATATCTCGGGCACTTTTCCTGCATCTTTCTTCAAATTTTACTCTTTTTCCTGACATCTTCAATTATTCCTGTAAAACTCAAAAAGTCCTATTAATTATATAATATAGAAAAAAATTCAAGAGTTAACTAATCTAAATATCAAGGGTAAAATAGTCATTTTACTATACTCATCGAATATTCCCACACTTAGATTTTGCTAATCCTCAAGCAAAACAAAAACTAAAAAACTAAAAACCAAAATAAAAATCCTAAATTACACCACTTTTGTTGGCACTCTCGATTGCATTGAGCGCATGCAAAAGGCCTTTAAACCCCTAGCTCACCACTAGTGGACGAGTTATAGTCTCGTGAGGGCTTCCAGTGATGATACCCACAAACATCAAATTTAAATTTCAGCAAAAATATATATACAAAAATTTAAATATCATACAACTCCAAAATTATTTTACAAAACTTATATTCGGAGTGTAATGTGTGATAACCAACATTAACTTAGGCTTCTTTTTCAAAGTACACATAAGTTTTGTAACCACCACCCGAAAATGAGCTTCGACTCCAAATCTCATAAGATATCTCTCAGAAAGACTGTCGCTCAAAGATTGGGTTAAATTTCTCTCAAAAGGATATGTGAGCGGAATAATTTCTCAAATGCAAATATCTCACATATTTATCATCAAAGAGTGGCTAATATCAAATAAAAACATAGATCTCATGAATAGATGCCATTTTCTTGAGAACGTTGAATTAAACACCATCAATCTTCTTTATCTATACTACATTTAAATACCATATTAACTGAGGATCAATAGGACGAAATGTGGCTTAGGACCAAGTCATATCAAAGAAGGATAAAGAGACTCTAAAATTAATACATTGACAAGAAAAAGTTAAAGGTCTTCAAAATTTTCACTGGGATATTGCTTCGTCTATTTTTTTCTCTCAACACACAGAATTTTCTAACTTTTTTTTTCACATCCTTCTTTTTTTTATGTATGGATGCTCCCCTTTTTTTTTTTTGGTATCATTCATCTTTTTTTTTTTTTCAAGTGCCATATTTTTCTCAGATTATCACATCCTTTTTTTTTTTTTGATGTATGGATTCTTTTTTTTTTTGGTATCATTCATATTTTTTTTTTCAAATGCCATATTTTTCCCAAATTATCATCCCAATAACAATCATCTCTAACCTTTCCTCGTTCTTTAGATTAGGTCACAGATTTTTCAATAGGCTCAAACTCCACAACTGGAGTTGGATATGGATAACAGGTTAATCAATAGAAATAGGCTTAATTTTCAATAAAGGCTCAAAGAATGGGAACTATCAAGATAGTATGACCAATATTGGTAGGCTTCAAAGGCTCAAACGATCCAAAATAATGGCCTACATCACTTCCTAAGCATCATATGGTTATTTCAATGTTTCAAATAAATTCAGAAAAATATCAGGTGTAATATCCAAAATTAATGTCGTTCTCAGTATTTGACTAAAATGAAAGAATAATGAGATCTTATGAAACATAATAATTATGCACACAACAAAGAAAATAAGAATTACTTATAACCCTAAGAAAATCGAATGGCTCAAAAGCTCACTGGGTCACAAGTCTCCAGTGGTATTCTTCCGGTGATTACTTCACTCATGAATATTTTTCTTTTTTAGGCTAACATTAACATGGCAGTGTAAATTGTTTTCAAGCATAAACTTCATAAAATTCAATTGGAAAAGCATGATATAAAAATTTTCATCCACGTATTAATATTGAATTTCTTTTCAAATTTTCAAGTTTTTCAAAGATTGATTTTTTTTTTTTTGGACATCAAACAAACAAATTTAACAAGTATGACCCCTCAATACCCCCAAACTTAAATTAAACATTGTCCTCAATGTTTCCTAACCTACAATGGCCAGTTACAATTAGAAGAAAATATCAGAAATGAACAACTAAAAATTCAGAAGAATACATGAGAGTCTCTTTATTCAAAACCTACAAAAACAAATGGACAACAAAAACAACAAACAACAAACAAACAACAAAGACACTAGATTGACTCAAAACACAAAAACTGACTCAAAAAAGTGAAAACCTAAACTTGTCAAATATCGACACATACACAGACTGACTCACAGACAAACTCAACACAAACTTAGAGAGTCACAGATAATTCAAAAACCAAACCTAGACAAACTGGACAAAATGGACACACGGACAAAGAAAAACTCATACTTAGATATAGAATGACGGATGGATGGATGGATGAAGAGGTGGATATGGATGGGATGATCGTCCTACTCAGTCCTGGTAGACAGGATCATCCAGTAGGATCTGAACTTCTTCATCCGGTTTGTGAAACTCTAAGAATGGTTTTAAGACGCCGACCATTAACTTTCAAAAGACGACCACTGCTAGGATGCTTGATTTCAACAGCCCCATGTGGAAATACAGTTTCAACAATGAACGGACCTGTCCATTTTGACCTTAATTTTTTCGGAAACAGATGCAATCGAGAATTGTACAGTAAGACCTTCTGACCAACTGTAAATTTTTCTCAGAATATTCTTATCATGAACCAATTTCATCCAATTTTTGTACTTTCTTGCAGTGTCATAGGCATCTCTCCTAATTTCATCCAATTCAGACAATTAGAGCTTTCTATGCTGCCCAGCCTTATCTAGAGCAAAATTCATATGCTTGATAGCTCAATATGCAACGATGCTCTAACTCAACTGGCAAATGACAGGCTTTCCCATATACTATCCTATAGGTAGACATACCAATGGGCATCTTGAATGCAGTACGATATGCCCAGATTGCATCAGTAAGTCGCAACGACTAGTCTTTCCTGGATGGATTAACTGTCCTTTCTAGAATATATTTTATCTCCCAGTTTGAAATTTCCACTTGCCCACTTGTTTGCGGATGATAAGGAATAGTAACCTTATGCATCACTCCATTGAATTCATCAATGTTTCAAATGGGCGATTACAAAAGTGTTTTCCCCCATCATTGATGATGGTTCGTGGTATTCCAATTCTAGAGAAAACATTCTCTTTTAAGAAACGGAAGACAACTTTATTATCATTGATTTTGCAAGCCACTGCTTCTACCCACTTACTGACATAGTCAACCCCAACTAAAATATAAAGATTGCCAAAGGAGTTAGGAAACGGTCCCATGAAATCAATGCCCCAAACATCAAAAAACTCAACAGGTAAAATTGGATTTAGTGGCATCATATTCCGACGAGATAAACTACCTAACCTCTGACATCTTTCACATGACACACAGTAGGTATGGATATCTTTGAACATGGAAGGCCAGTAAAAACCACACTGCAAAATCTTCACAGTGGTCTTTTTCGAACTGAAATGACCTCCACAAGTCTGAACATGACAAAACTTAATGACACTGATTTGATTGGACTCCGGGACTCAACGACGAATTATTTCGTCCGAACAATATTTGAACAGGTATGGATCATCCCAGATAAAGTATTTGACTTCTGCCAAAAATTTTGACTTATCTTGTTTATTCCAATGCTTAGGCATCAAACCAGTGACAAGATAATTCACAATATCGGCAAACCAAGGTAATTGGAAAACTGAAATAAGTTGCTCATCAGGAAAGGACTCAGTGCATCGAGTCATCGGAAAATTCAGTTACCAATCTAGACAAATGGTCTGCTACCACATTCTCAGAACATTTCTTGTCCCGGATTTCAATACCAAATTCTTATAGCAACAGAATCCATCGGATCAAGTGGGACTTAGCATCTTTCTTAGACAGAAGATATTTGATAGCAGCATGATCAGAGTAAACAATGACCTTAGAACCCACAAGGTAAGATCGAAATCGGTCTAGCGCAAAAAGAACTGCTAACAATTCATTTTCCGTGGTGGAATAGTGCAATTGAGCATCGTTCAGCATTTAGCTCGCATAATGGATAACATGATTTGACTTATTGACCCTTTGACCTAAAACAATCCTGCTGCGTAGCCAGAAGCATCACACATTATCTCAAAAAGAACAGACCGATCAGGATGTCGAATAAGCGGAGTAGAGGTCAATGCAGTTTTCAATTTTTCAAAGGCGTGGACGTACTCATCATTAAAATCGACACTAGCATCCTTAGTCAGGAGTCTATAGAGAGGTCTGAAAATTTTACTGAAATCTTTGATAAATCTCTTGTAGAAACGAGCATGACCTAGGAATGATTTGATCTCTTTAACAGTTTGGGTCGTGGAAGACGTGAGATCAAATCGACCTTAGCTTTATCAACTTCTATTCCTTTTATCTGATATAATGTGACCTAAGACTATGCCTTGATTCACCATGAAATGACTTTTTTCCCAATTGAGTTCTAGGTTCTTTTCTTTACATCGGACTAACACAAGGGTTAGGTGATGTAGGCATTGGTCAAATGAAGAACCAAAAACTGAGAAATCATCCATAAAGACTTCTAGAAATCGCTTTACCATGTCTGAAAATATGTTGATCATACACCGCTGAAAGGTAGCAGGTGCATTGCACAACCCAAAAGGCATGCGATGGTAAACGAAAGTACCAAATGGATAGGTGAAGGTGGTCTTCTCCTGATCCTCGAGAGCAACACATATTTGGTTATAACCGGAATGACCATCGAGAAAACAGTAGAATGCATGACTGGATAAATGCTCAAGCATCTGATCAATGAACGAAAGAGGGAAGTGATCCTTACGAGTAGCAGTATTCAGCTTTCGGTAGTCAATGCAAACTCTCCAGCCCGTTTGAACACGGGTAGGAACTAGCTCATTATCCTCATTCTTAACTATCGTCACACCAGATTTCTTTGGAAAAACCTGTATTGAACTCACCCATGCAATGTTAGAGATCGAGTAGATGATACCCGCTTCGAGAAGTTTTAAAATTCAGGCTCGTACCAGGTCCTGCATTGCCGGGTTCAGACATCTCTTTGGTTCTCTAGACGTCTTAGAGTTCTCCTCCAAGTGAATTTTGTGCATAACCACAGACGGGCTGATCCCTTTAAGATCGGCAATGGACCATCCAATAGTTTCTCTATGTTCTCTCAAAACAGCAAGGAGTTTAGACTCCTGTTCAGAAGTTAAACCAGAAGTTATGATGACAGGTAAAGCTTCTGATGGTCCCAAGTAAGAATATTTAAGAGTCTCAGGCAATGGCTTGAGCTCTAATTTTAGTGGCTTCTCGACAGAGGGGACTAGTACAGATTGACTCACAGGGAGGTTCGAATTTTCTCGCTGTAACATCAACATATGGAATTTCATTCAGTAAAGCGTTCACTTTTTGCTCACCATTTTCATTAAAGTCTGTGCCAAAGGTGGACAAAGACTTCTCAAATGGATCGTCGCAAATAAAGTGAAGAAATATTAACCTCGTACAGATCATCTGTACAGGGAGGTTGTTTACACAAGTTGAATACATTGAGTTTTGTTGTCAGATCTCCGAACGACAACCTAAGCATACCATCTTGATAATTGATAACAGCTGTGGCAGTGGCCAAGAATGGTCATCCAAGAATAACCGGAATGTGCCCACTTTCATTCTGAACAGGATGTGTATCCAACACTACAAAATCAACTGGAAAATAGAATTTGTCTACTTTCACTAGAACGTATTCTATCACACCTCTCGGGATTTTCACAGAGCGATCGGCTAACTGAAGTGTGATAGTAGTGGGTATCAACTCACCCAACCCTAACTGCTCATAGACTGAGTATGACAGTAGGCTTACACTGGCTCCAAGATCTAACAAGGCCCTATCAATTTCAAATGTACCAATCATGCATGCGATGATTGGGCACCCAGGATACTTTTGTTTTATTGGAAACCCTCTTGGATGAGTGAACTCGTATTTTCTGCTAAAAATGCCTTTTGGGAACATTGGTTTTCCGTTTCACCGTACAGAGGTCTTTCAAAAATTTGGCATAGGAGGGTACTTGATTTATAGCTTCAAGTAGAGGTATATTGATACTGACATTTCTAAATACCTCTAGTATGTCACTATAGGGTACTCTTTTATTAGGATTGGCTAACCTCTGAGGGTACGGAGCTTTAGGCACAAAAGTATTATTAGCAGGTGCTTCTAGTGTATTTTGGATGGAAGATGGACGAGGCGGGACCTCTTGATGCTTTGGTTGACCATCAATCTGGTCTTCCAATTGTTTAGGCAATTCGACCTTGTTATCTACCTGTCTCCCAGACCTCAAGGTAGTAATGGATTTAGCGTTGTCTGATTAGATGACGAAACCTCACTCTGTCCCTTGGGATTTGGAATAGGCTGACTGGGGAATTTGCCTTTTTTCTCTATCTCCTATCGCGATAGCTAATTGCCCAAGCTATGTTTCAAGCTTTTGCATAGCTTACTGAGTGGACTGCATGAATTGCTGCAACGTATCCTTGAGAGAGGGCTTACGTTGTTGAGAAGGACCGGACTGATAGGACTGATTTGGCTCGGGTGGATGATTTTGAGATGGATGATATGGTTGGTTGGTGGATGGTACTCGGGAGGTTGATATGGCTGGCCTTGATATTGAGGGGGTCATTGACCTACTGGAGGTTGATTCTAACGACACGAAAAATTTGGATGATTTCGCTAATTAGGATTGTATGTGGTAGAAAAAAGAGTTCCATGTTGTCTTCCAAAATTATTGAGTGTGTGCGCCTGCTCGGTTGGGCACTCAGCATTCGATCCTATGGAATGACAGTTTTGGACAGTGTGTCCTAGGTTAGAGCACAATGCGCAAACCTCAGCATGCATTCCTAATGATGAGTTCATTGCTTTAGACATCGCTAAAACATCTACTTTTTTCGTTAGGTTTGCTATCGCAATCTTAAGTCAAAGTCATTGTTAACTTCGTACAAACCTCCTCTATTTGAGGTTTGTGCTGAATTCTCTCTTTTGGAGAAGTCCCATCGCTGAGAACTTTCAGCCAGTGATTCTAAGAAATTCCATCCATTGTTTGCAATTAGTTGTAAAAATTTCTCACCCTTCATAGACTCGACCCATAACTCACAGAATTGTTCACCCTCCTTCTGATTAAAGTTTGAAATTTCTTTTTTGAGGGCATTAGCTTTTAATACAGGAAAAATTTATTCAAAAATTTGTCGGCCAACTGATCCCAAGTTGTGATGGAATTTGTAGGTAGAGAATTTAGCTAAGATTTCATTTTTTTTTTTTGAGAGAAATAGGAAATAAACGAAGTCTAGTGGATTCATCAGTGATGCCTTGAAGTTTGATGGTGGTGCAGATCTCTAAGAATTCCTTAACATGTAGGTAAGGGTCCTCACAATCAAGTCCATAGAATTCGGGTAAAAGATGTAACAGGGTTGATTTGAGTTCAAAGGCCACATTAGTTGCTGGAACAACTATGTCTGATGGTGTGTTGGGTGTGATTGGTGAGAAGTAATCTTGGAGTGTTTTCTCTTTTACTCTTTCTTCGGCCATGTTAGGTGATGGTGGTGGTGAAGGAGGACTGTCTATGTCTATGGCTGAGCTGGACTGAGCTCCGGACTCAACGATCGGTAAATCGACGGAAAACATAACTCAAACCAAGCGATTGCTAGAGTCATGACACCAATAATTCATACACAGACACGATCATTCACGCTCAATCAATTCCACAAAAAATATGACCTAAACCTAGACTGACACAAGGATCCTAGACTCTAGACTGCTCTTAATCTCCTTTCTAGAAAATTTTAGCCTCCGATGAGAGTTTAACTACAAGCACGGCCAGGTAAGTTTCTAGATAAGTGGAGGAGCACAGTGGCAATCGACTTAAGCTTCCACTTATCCTTTCGGCTATTTACACCTTGGTGACGAAACTAGCCTAGACACCGGGCTCGAAGAAAAACCATTCATCGATGAAGTAAAAATAACTGAATCAAAGATGGTCCTCATGAGCCTGAACAACCCTAAACAATGATTCTATATTGATTTTAATTGACTAATGCATTAACCAATTTTACTAATCTTTTTGAATTTTTCTATTTTGTGAATGTAAGCCTAAATTACCAATGCAAGATTCAAGCAAATATGAAAACAATAAGTAAACAATTTAACCTAATGCATGAACTAGCAACCTAAATGCATGAACAAATTAAATATGCAATTTTTTTGTTATTTTTTATGCAAAATAGATGCAAGACAACCTAATAAAATCTATATGAATGCATGAAAGTTAAAAATTTAAAGAAGGAGATTGAATGCACGTACCTTGGCTTTTTGTTTTTATTTATTAGCGAGCACAATTTTTAGTTTTTTAGCAAAAAAAAATTTCCGCAAGAATTTTCAAAACACCTGCACAAAACAAAACTCAAAACCATGGTGAAGCATTTAATCACATAAAATATGCATGATTCCTAAACTAAATGCAGATTTCCTAATGTTATAACTAATGGAGGAAATTAAATGATTGTAACCTAATTAAGAACTCTAAATTAAATTAAGACAATAAACATTTCTAAATTAATATCCACCAAATTAATCCAAATAAGATTTTCAAGTAAGTTCAAAGTTGCTCTATGATTTTTTTTTTTTTTAGACTCTGTAACTGGAACCTTCCAAATTGAGATCTATTTTCTTAAAAAAAGAATGTGACTAAATTAGATTAAAATTTCTAAATATAAAAGTTTCCAAAAATAAAAAGTTTCTAAATTTAGCAGTGTTTCTAAATTAAGATGGTGGATTTAATGTAAAAATATAAATAATCTTAATCTAACTTACTAAACAAAATTAAGATGCATTTAAATTATTTACCAACCTAGTTCTCCAATTTTCATGAGTTTTTTAATTTATAAACAAAAATAAAATTTAAAACACCTAAACAACTTCTGTACATATCTACAGTGGAACTGGATCAAAGAATTATGGAGGCTTTATTTTTCACATTTTAAAAATAACATCGAAGCCTAGAATATGGAGCTCACTTAAATTATTAATCATGCATTCCAATTTTTCATTCATTAAAACTCTTATTATAATAATTATGAAATCCATTATATTAAGAAAATTCAATTCAAACCTTAGTTAGATAAAATTTCAACTTATAATTTCAAATTCAAATATTTCATCCACTCTTTAAAAAGAGCCTTGAATCGGAAAAATCAAGTTTTACCTATCTTAAATATTCCATCCACTCTCCTTGAATCTCTTAAAATAATTTCAATCATAAAATTATAAAAAGAATAAAAAAAAATCAAATTCTCATCATACATAAATTAAATAATTGGATGACCATAATTCTAAATGAACCCACTTTTCTTTTATTAATAAAATATGAATTAAGAATTACAATGCATTGGAATTTTGGATTTAAATAAAAACAAAACAAAAAGACTCATGGGTTTTTTTTAATTTATAACTGAATTTAATCACACTAACATTGAATTGAAGAAATTAAAGACAAAGAAATTGTACTATTATTAATGGAACTAAATTACAAGACATGAATTAAAATAAAAGAAACTAATAAAATAAAAACACTAACCTTAAAATCCAAAATCCTCAAAAACTTTAAAAAATCAATGCCAAGGTTCGATTATCCTTAGCCCAAAACCTCCTTTTATAATGTTTGGAGGTGGTAAAATAAGCAAGGCTAGGTGGGTCCCATTCCCCAACTCAGTCGTCCCTTGTATACACAGCAAATTGCCTTTTCTTCTTCTTTTCTATTTTTAGTTCAGTCGGCCTTTCCTTTCTTTATTCTTTATCTATCGGTCAAGCCATGCTGGCTTCTTTCTTCTATTTTATTTCCACTTTTAATCTCCATCTTTATCTTGTGTATTCGGCTGAGAGACCTTCTTTCTATCTCTCTCTCTCTCTCTCTCTCTGTTTACGATGGTTACTTTGTTGGATGGCTGCTCAATGATGGTTTCTTCCTCTTATTCTATTTTCCATTTCTCTTCATAGTATATTCGTAACTTGCTGGCTGATTTGTCATCTACAGGTTGTTTTCTTCTTTTTATTCTTTTTATCTTTTCCTGCTATGGCTGGAGCATTCACCATCTTTCTGATTTTTATTTTTTTCCTATATCTCTCCTTGGTTGCAAGGATGGAGTGGGATGGCTGCAACAAGGGCAGCCACGTCTCTTTCTCTATTGATTCAGTTGCTTTTAGTTTATGGAGCTTGTGAACCTCTTTAGCTACTTCCAATTTCTCACCATTCTCTACATGTTACTGTCCACTTGAGATACTTTAATTTCTTTCTCAATTGCTGCCCATCTATTTGTCTTTTGAGTTTCTTTTACTTTTTCACCATCATGAATAACATTTTCAGTAGCTTTGATTCCATCCCAACATGCATAGAGTTGATGGACTGCTTTTACTTTTAAACTTGCTGGGCTTATATTGGGCTTCAGTTGGACTTAGACTTGAATATGGGCTCACTTTTACCAAGGGTTTCCAAAAATATATCTCGGGCACTTTTCCTGCATCTTTCTTCAAATTTTACTCTTTTTCCTGACATCTTCAATTATTCCTGTAAAACTCAAAAAGTCCTATTAATTATATAATATAGACAAAAATCAAGAGTTAACTAATCTAAATATCAAGGGTAAAATAGTCATTTTACTATGCTCATCAAGGGATCGGTGAGAACGACTGGTCGAGCTGACAGTGAAACCAAATACATATTTCCAAATTTGGTTCCAATTCACTGTCAAGCTTCCTCTCTAGGCTTTTTATGATTTAACCATTGTTTCTCTAAGCCTAGGGATAGTCGTCTCTAGATGTGGGTACCACCTAAAGTCATCATGGCCATAATACGTGTTTTGTGATTTTTATAACGATGAGCTTTAAACAAGTGCAACATGACCTTTACATTTGATCATCCTAGGTCTTCAAGCTTCCAGCAAGTGCTTCTTTCCTAGTCATGGAATTGGCAAACTTAGGGACTTGGCCAAACCGAGACACTAACAGAATTGATGCCTCCGAACATGAGTAATCAACTGTATTACTAACAACTGGTCCCACTAACCAGTCCGAGACATCACCTCCGTAAGTCATAATAGTCCTCCAATAACTCTAGCCTCCCTACCAATACAAACGGGAGACCACACAATACACAACCGCCTCAACCACAGGAATGTAACGAGGAAACTCACATGTAACACCCCACCCTTTTCACTCTAAAATTAGAGCTTATTTTTTTTCTTTTTAATATTAATAACCAAGTGATCGGAGCGGAGTGTCACGACGCGAGCAAAGTCCAGACTTCTAAAGTCCGACCTTTAACTAGCCAAATCTATGTGAGCATGGACTAAGTCCATGAGAATGGTTCTCACATAATAAAGTATAATCTTTGTGGAATATTACTTAATCTAACTGCGGATTATAATGGAACCTAAATCTACTCCATTTTATTAGATAGCAAAGTACAAGTCATTTATCCAAAGTTATCTTAACTTAATCATTCAATCCAACCATTCCAAACCATAGCAAATATTAACTAAGTTATTACATTCAAACATCTAATTAACAAATTACATGTCCATGTAAACTTAAACAAAATAACCATAAATAAATCCATTCAAAGCCCAAGCTCCTATGCTTGGTTTCCTTCACGATCCTTGACCTTTCCCTTTCCTGTGTCATCCACTAAGGATAGAAATAGGGCGTTAGAACAACACGCCCAGTAGGTCTTTCGATTAGGGCTACCACAAGGTTAGTATAAAATCATGCATATAACATAATAATACATGATCATCAAAACTCACAAAAACAATGCTATGTATGTATGCAAATGTAATGAGTCCCACCCATCACAAATATACATAGCCATCACCAAAGTACCCCACAGTGGTCTTTCGGACACCCCGACGGAGTGTGGCCTCCGGTTTCCTCTTGATGGGATTCTCATCGTCAAGGTACCCCACAGTGGTCTTTCGGACGCCCTGACGGAGTGTGGCCTCCGGTTACATAACCATCATCCCATGTCATGCATGAGATGTCCATGAATACATGCCATTTGTAAATAAATCATAACATTCAAATCCACTTTGAAACATATTAGTTAAACCCATATCTCATACAAACCAACATAAAAACCAGCAAGTATATATATTGTGGTTACAAAAAGGTAGGAAACCTACACAATGTTCACTTAGATTGACCGCTCTTTTAAACCGTTACCGTTCACGACTTGTACACCGTTCAAGAAGTCCCGTTACCTTGTTTATATAACAACAAGTCAAACACATGTCCATTTAATTTCCAACTAAGTCTAAGTCCCAAAAACCACTTTGTGGGGTTCGGCCATAACCCATGGCCGAACCTCACCTATGGCCGAACCCCACAAGGTTGCATTTGGTGGATTGGGGTTTGTATATAAGTTATTTGTATGGTTTTGGTTAAATAAAAAGAGAGACCAAAATTTAAATGGGTGAGGTTCGGCCATGGGGTATGGCTAAACCCCACAAAGTGGTTTTTGGGACTTAGACTTAGTTGGAAATTAAATGGACATGTGTTTGACTTGCTGTTATATAAACAAGGTAATGGGACTTCTTGAACGGTGTACAAGTCGTGAACGGGTGGGGTGACGGTTTAAAAAGAGCGGTCAATCTAAGTGAACATTGTGTAGGTTTCCTACCTTGTAACCACAATATATATACTTGCTGGTTTTTATGTTGGTTTGTATGAGATATGGGTTTAACTAATATGTTTCAAAGTGGATTTGAATGTTATGATTTATTTACAAATGGCATGTATTCATGGACATCTCATGCATGGCATGGGGTGATGGTTATGTAACTGGAGGCCACACTCCGTCGGGGCGTCCGAAAAACCACTATGGGGTACCTTGATGATGAGAATCCCATCAAGAGGAAACCGGAGGCCACACTCCGTCGGGGCGTCTGAAAGACCACTGTGGGGTACTTTGGTGATGGCTATGTATATTTGTGATGGGTGGGACTTATTACATTTGCATACATACATAGCATTGTTTTTGTGAGTTTTGATGATCATGTATTATTATGTTATATGCATGTTTTTATACTAGCCTTGTGGTAGCCCTAATCGGAAGATCTACTGGGCGCGTTGTTCTAACGTGCTATTTCTATCCTTAGTAGATGACACAGGAAAGGGAAAGGTCGAGGATCGCGAAGGAAACCAAGCATAGGAGCTTGGGCTTTGAATGGATTTATTTATGGTTATTTTGTTTAAGTTTACATGGACATGTAATTTGTTAATTAGATGTTGGCATGTAATAACTTAGTTAATATTTGCTATGGTTTGGAATGGTTGGATTGAATGATTAAGTTAAGATAACTTTGGATAAATGACTTGTACTATGGGGTAGATTTAGGTTCCATTATAATCCGCAGTTAGATTAAGTAATATTCCGCAAAGATTATACTTTATTATGTGAGAACCATTCTCATGGACTTAGTCCATGCTCACATAGGTTTGGCCAGTTAAGGGTCGGAGTTTAGAAGTCCGGACTTAGCTCGCGTCATGACACTCCGCTCTTATCACTTGTTTATTAGTATTAAAAAGAAAAAATAATAAACTCTGATTTTAGGGTGAAAAGGGCGAGGTGTTACATCACATCCCCTATGAAGGTTTCAACTGCCGGAGCATAAAAGGGAAGCCAATCTCAGGGGCAGGCACCTCAACCGCCAGAATGCAACAGGGAAACCTGTATCTACTATGGGGCCCCGACCGCCGGAGTGTAACAGGGAAGTCCTCCCAACAACGAAACCATCATATCATTATAAACACATACACATGTAAACAACCCCTCCATCTCAATACCCAACGGCACATTGTCCATTGTGGGTTACCTCCCATGCATGTGCGTGGTATCATGGTCATGTCTAATAATACAAACATGTTCATAATTAATCAAGGTCAACGACACGTGCATCGTGTGTAACAAAAGCATATATCATGTTATTTAAACATATACCTCCATGTTCATCTTGATCATGTTCACATGTTGTAAATAATTACACAACATTTTATCAATAAACCTTCAAACATCATGCTCAAAATCCAACGTACATCTTATTCCCATCATAAATTCATATACACGTTACGATTGAACAAAAATATCATCAACAATTTTCGAACATCATGTACAATATCCAATGCATATCTCACTCTCATCATAAATTCAATCCCATGTAATAACTAAACAAATAACATGTTACCCGCAAGTTTCCAAGTTCAAAAATCATCCATCTGATTACAATTCTCCTTTAATCGCATATAGTTGACATGAGTGCACCCGAACGGATCCCTTGCCACGTGTTCATTGTAACAGTTCACTTACCGAGTGACTTAATAAACGAAGGTCCACATTCAAGTCACTACATGTTCAAGGTTAAAGGTTAAATAGATACGAGTGCATGCTAAAACAATGATAAGTCCCCTCACCTAGTGTGCATTTTTGAAATCCAAGTAATGAAAAAAGGTTGAAGGATTGAAGGAAATGATGCACGGGCTAATCGGGTCTGAAAAGTTGGGGCAAGTCTGTAAAACTGGGACGATCTGGCAAAATTGGAACGATCCCACAAATCCAGTTGGAAATGGGTTTACAAAAGGGTCTAAAAACGGTCCAAGAACGCTCCAATAACGATCCCAAAGGGGGCCACGAATAGGCCCAAAAAGCTACTGGAACAAGCCTGAACTAGGTCTAAAATGGGCTTGGAATGGGCCTGGAAAGAGAAAGGGGCGGCAACAGCGGCTTGAAGGCTTAGGGGGGGGGGTTTAGGGTTTTGGTTTAGAGAAAGGAGAAGGAGAGAGGAGGAAGAAGAGAAGAGAGGAAAGAGAGGAAGAAAGTAAGGGAGGGTGGGAGGTGGCTAAGGTTTTGGGAGGGGAACGGAAAGAAATGCTTTTGTATGAGGGGGATAGGGTTTTGAATATATTTTTTTTAAGGAGAGAAACCTCTTGAGTCTTTCAAAACCTATTGGAAAAAAATGATGAAACCCATGTGTTTTTAAATTATTTTCATGATAAAATCATTGAATAAAGTAAAATTACCAAAATGCCCTTCAATCTCCCAGGCTCAAAATCGGCCAACCAAGGGCCCACCACAGAGCTCACACTCTCCCGATTGTTACCATGGCACCAAAAACAACACGGAGATCTGTAATCTCCCTAAAAGCCAAAGAAAAAATGGTCGGGTCGGGTCGTTACAACTCAGGTAGAGTCTATGTTTATAAGACTCGAGTAGAGTCAAGGTGAGTGAGGCACTCGTGTGAGTTTTTTGGTGGGGACTTGTTGTGAGTCAAGTCTGAAGACACAAGTGGGTAGGTCAATTATTAGTGGAGTTAGTCAAATATCCCAAGGTTGGGAGAGTCTGCAAGTGGATGTAGGTCATTTGGACCGAACCACTATAAATCTCATATTTTGGTGATTGTGGCTGTGTAGATTGCTTGGTTGTTTATTTTATTAATTATCACCATTACATAATATATTGCATGCTTCAAATATAACTTGTGAATACATTTTGTATGCAAAAGTTGACCATCTGATAAAGATTAGATTTCAGACTTTGGTTCAGAGTTCTGAAAAGATTTGGTTCAAACTTCGATATATAAAGAGGTGTGAATAGTCAAGATCGGTTCAAAGTTCCGAACAAACTTGTACAGACTTTCGAACTGGCATTGACTTGAATATTCATAATTCTGCTAAGTTCGTAGTTCGTTACTTGTTGTGCCAGCATGTGGAGTTGGAACATCAGAAGCATGAAGGCAAGTTGCAATTACTCCCAATACCCGAGTGGAAATGGGATCACATCACTATGGATTTTGTGATTAGTTTACCATAATCACAGAAAGAGTATGATGCGGTTTGGGTTATAGTCGATCGGCTGACTAAATCAACTCACTTTCTTGCTTTGAAGATGACAGATTATATGGAAACTTTGAGTCATGCTGAGCATTGAAATATTACATTTTTACCCCTGATTATTGGGTCAGTTAATCCTCAATTTTGTATATAATGATGCATTTAATGTAGTTTATCAGTTTTATAGTAAAAAATAGAAAGTTCAGGAAAATCAAGTTAAAACAACAAAAGATTGCAAGTTTAGAGCTTTAAAGAGAAGACCTAGAATTATTATATCTAGGATTTTCATGTAAATTAATTAATCTAAATCTAGTTATGAGAGTCTATGATTAATTAATAATTTTTTAGATTTAAAGTGGCTGAATAATTATTTAATTCTAGATGTTAAAAGTTGTAATCCAAGTGCCAAAGCCTGAATGTCATGTCATTGGACCAAGACTCAGTTCAAGTGGGCCAAGTTATGCTCCACAAAGCTTCAATAGGCCAAGCCACATGTAAGCCCATGCGCATTTCACACTTTGGGCCAGGCCAGTGTGTAAGCTCTTTCCAACTAAGGCCCAAGCTCTCAAATCCAAGTCAAATGGGCCTGAGTTGAGGTCTAGATCCAAATCCAAAGCCCAAAGTCCAATAAACTCCATCGTCCATGTTTGAATTTACCTAAGTCCAACCTAACTACATATGTCCAAAACCCATAACCCAACTTCACATCCACACCATCCAACTTCCATCTTAGATCTTAAACTTCCATCTCACACACCAAATTAGGTCAAACCTTAGATCCACCATCAAATCTAACCCATCCATTCATCTTTCATTAGATCTATGTCATCTATCATCATTATGATCATCTTAACCTTAGATTAGTGTTCATCCATGCATCACCTATTAATCCTTGCCTTCATTTCATGCATTGATCATCTTCGCCATTAGATATTAGGTAATCTAATCTCATTCACTCATTCATCTCTTAGAAACCCTAGAGCCTCCACATGCATCCATCACATACATACATTACATTAGATTTAGGGCATGCATTTCATCATCCATTTAAGATCCACCTATGCATCTAGACCCTCCATCAACCATCTACCCATTCCTATAGTTATTTTACCCAAAATACCTTAGAGCCATTAGATCAAAACCCATTTAATCTAAGCCCTCCATTTATAAACCCTAAGCTATGAACAACTTGTAGTTCAAGCTAGCCTCCATGCGCATTTTATACATCATCATCCCATGAGTTTTGCAACCTAAAACCTCTCCATACATTTAGACTAAAACCATCTAGATACATTCCTAAGATCCCAACACATCTCACCATCCAATCCCCATGTATCCCACATGATTTTCTCAATCCCAATCCAATCCATTCAAATTTCACACCTTGTGCAACCCTAAAATCCAAGTTTAAATCCCCATCATCCATTCCCATTTAGATCAAATCCAGTCCTTTGACTTCCCACCTTAAACCTTGATTTAATCCAAGCCATCCATTTCTTTTAAAAACCTATAAATACCCCATTACTCCAAGGGTAAAATTCGAATATGACGTGGAATTCAAGAGGACTAAATGCTGGAGCAAAAGACAAGAAGACAGGAGCACCATACGAATTTACAAGTGAGAGTGTAGATTTTTATTTTTTATGTTGTCGTTCTTATATTTAATTTATAAAAGCATTGTACTTTAATTCTTCCATTTAATAAAGTGAAGCATTCATTTAGAACCCTAGAATATCCAATTTCTAAAATACTTTTATGATTACTTTATTTTTAATTTCAAGAACACAACTTTTATTTATTTGATTGAACATGAGTGTATGCAATAGTTAGGATCTTGTTTGTAAGACTTGAATCATGTTTCCTAAGGTTTTGATTAATTAAATTAAAAGTTGTGAATCTTGTTTTATTAATAAATATGAATTGTATTTTAGATCTTTACGTGAATTTCAGATCTAGGCCTTTACTTTATTTACACATCTTGGGTGATGAATGGTCTATTTCAAACAATTAACCTTTACGTTACTACACATTTAATTTCAGTCATTTATTTTCATGCAATTTAATTCTATGCCTTTCAATTATGTTAAATCTCATGTTTGTTGTGTAATAGTTGTTTTAACCCAAATCTTGTATAATCTAATATTTAATTCTTTAATTCATTCTTAAATTCTTTGATTGTTTTTCTCTTAAATCACTCTCTCTTAAAGATCCATTCAATTATAGTTAGGAAGATGTGTAAATAATTTTGTAACTTGAAATCCTAATCATGATTAAGGTTAAAATTTAATTCACCATATAAGAATAAGAAATCACACATCTTATTTGCTGATTTTCCAAGTTGGATACATAACTCATATAATGATTCAATTTCTTAAAAACAATTCATTTTTAGAGGACATTAATTTAAATTCATATACTTTGAGAATTGCCATTAGGTTCGACCTGGCTCTCACATTACTATACTATGAATGGTCCGTGCACTTGTGAGATTTACAAATTTAAAACCATCAACAAGTTGACTATATATAGACCGAATTGTCAAGTTACATGGAATACGAGTATCCATTGTGTCAGACTGAGATTTAAGATTTTTATCCCAATTCTGGCAGAGTATTCAGTGAGAGTTGGGCACTCAATTTTGTTTCAGTATGACGCTCCATTTTCTAACCGACTATCAGTCTGAGTAGATGATTCAGATTTTAAAGGACATGTTTCGTACTTGTGTTCTAGATTTAAAAGGTATATAGGAAAATTACTTACCCCTGGTGGAGTTTGTGTAGAACAATAGTTATGAGTCTAATATCAAAATAGCATTATATGAAGCATTGTATGGAAAGCCGTGCAGATCACCTTGGTGTTGGACAGAGGCTAGTGATAGAGTGACATTGGGGCCAAATTTGATCAAGGAGACGACTGAAAAAGTGAAGTTGGTTCTTCAGAGGTTGCTAACAGCTCAAAGTCGCCAGAAGAGCTACCAGACCGTAGACGAATACCTCTAGAGTTTGCAATCGGAGAACATGTGTTCCTTCGGATATCACCTCGTCATGGTGTTCAGCGGTTTGGGAGCAAGGGGAGTTATCTCCTCGATTCATTGAACGATTTGAGATCTTGAGATGAATTGGTGAGGTGGCCTACATGCTTGCACTCCCACCTCAACTCGCTCGAGTTCAAAATGTCTTTCATGTGTCAATGCTTTAGAGGTACCATCCAGACTCCTCCCATGTGTTGAATAGGGAAGAATTGGACGTCTGCGAAGATGCATCCTACGAAGATAGACCAGTGCAAAATTTAGACTCGCGAAAGTGCTCTGCAACAAGACCATTCTTTGGTTTGAGTGTTGTGGTAACACCATGGAGTGGAAGACCCTACATGGGAGCGAAAGACATCAGTGCAACAATTGTATCCGGACTTGTTCGACAAACAAGGTGCGTGCTTTAGCTAAATTTTGAGGCAAAAATTTCTTTCTATGGGATAGGCTGTAGTGACCCTACCTGGAGTATCAGGTTAGGGGTAATTGGTAGAGATAGTCTAGAAAATGTAATATTTATTTTTATTGGTGTGTTATTTTATTTATTTAAAATTGTTTTACAAACAAGAAAACTAAGACTTAGAAATTAATACAATTAGCTTCTCAAATGCACGCACCTTCTCTATAAGTAGGCTACACAATTTAATTCCCTTTATTTTTGAAAATTTAATTTAAAGAGAGAAAACATGATTTAAGCAAAATTCGAGGGAAAAATGTGAATTCTCAAATTCGCGTGGCCCAGTGGGAGCCACATCCTTACCCCTCTCCCAATGACCAAAATCCCCCCTCATGGTCAAATTTCATGGAGAAGGAAACCCTGAAGCCTTAGCCACTTCTCTCTCTATAAATATTCTCTTTTGGGGAATTTTACCCTACACTTAAAATTCAAAATTCTCTCTCCTTCTTCTTAAGGCTTGGGTGAAAATCATAGAGAAAATTCCAAGGTTCTTCTCTCACCTTCAGATATGTTCTTCTTCTCTGAAATCTCTTTCAAATTCTTTTGATCTTCTTCTTCTCTTCCTCTTTTCCTCTTTCAATTTCAACCAGCCCTTGTTTCCAATCTCTGGGAGAAAATTTGAACTATAGAGAAACCATGAGCCATCTGGTAGTTCGATTATGTACAGAGAAAAACCATCTCATCCATCTTCATGAATGCTCGACCATGACCATAGATCACCATGGTCGACCATAGATAGATTTTTACTTATAGAGGAATTCTAGAAAACCTGATCTATCATCCTAAGGTTTTGTAATGCCCCGATCCTCCAACACAATATTATCTGCTTTGGACCCACAGGGCCGTACAACTTAGCATTGGTGAGCCAACCCCAAGAGTTTCTCCCAAAAGGCCTTGTGCTAGAATGAGGAAAGGCATCTACATATATCTCAGAGGGATTTCAAGGCTCTAGGCGATGTGAGACTTGGGACGCCTACACTAGTGATTTTCTCGCCCTTGCTCCCAATAGCGTCCTCCCCTTCTGGAACAGGGGTATTACATTCACCTCCCTTAAGCCAAAGCTGCCCTCGGCTCTACTCACACACAAGGGTATCCTCCTTTCGGAACATGAGTTACAAACACGGCTACATACTCAGGCATAAAGTTAAACCGTTCTCTGATATCATTTATAATGTCCTGACCCTCCAGCACAAAATTATCTACTTCGGGCCCACACGGGCCAGCACAGCTTTGCATTGGCGAGCCAACCAAAGAATTGCTCCCAAAAGGCCTTGTGCTAGAAGGAGGGAAGGCATTCACATATATCTCAGAGTGATTCCAGGGCTCTAGGCGATGTAAGACTTGGGATGCCTACACTGGCGATTTTCTCTGCCTTTCTCCCAACAACGCCATCCCCTTCCGGAATAAGGGTATTACATGTTCGCCATTAGAGAAGAACCTTACCTTTTAGTGGAATGTCGAGGGCTGTAAATTCAGCCTATATTCTGTCTTTTTATAGCGCATCGTTGAGAGAAAAAACATAACTAAGGCTACAAAACTCGGATTCAAACGTACTTTATTTTTTTGGAAAGTAGACAGAGAGATCTAGATACACACAAATTTATAGAATTTTCTAAGTAGAATTGATAACCCAAATATAGTCTCCAAGTCAGATTTAGATCCAGATCTGCAGTCTGTATGGCAGTTTTGAGACAGTCCACCAGTTTTCTAATATTCATATCAATGCCAAAAAAAAATTGTGATATGGTTGGACTTGCATGGTTTGGCTATGCAATGTATGTTCCCAATCCAATTTCCATAGCTCAGATTTTAAGTTAACCTATGACCCATAGACGGGCCAACGACCTTAGACCTTTGGTTCAGAGTTTGTTTGTACTCGTAGGAGGCTTAGAAGTAATTTGGAGTTATATATCAACCCATTTGCCAGTGCATGGCGATTACATATTGTTAGTGCCTCAGCTTGGCCAAGTCCCTAAGTTTGTCAATTTCATGACTCGGAAAGAAGCACTTGCTAGAAGCTTGAACACTCAAAGTGATCAAGAATGAAGATCATGCTCCACCGGATTGAAGCTCATCGTTATGCCAATCACAAAACATGTATTATGGCCATAGATGACTTTACAAGGTACCCACATTTTAGAGAGGACTATCCCTAGGCTTAGTGGAACAAATGGTTAAATCATAAAAAGCCTAGAGAGGAAGGTGGATAGCGAATTGGAACCCAACTTGGAAATATGTATTTTGTTTCACTGTCAGCTCGACTAGTCGTTCTCACCGACCCCTCGGTGGAGACAAGATCGACCCATCGTGGTCAAAGACTAGTCGACCAGATTGACATAGGTTCTGGATCAAAGAACTGTCATTCTAGAAAAGCCTCTGATCGAGAGTCTCGTATGCACCGACCCCTCGGCGAAAGGCTAAAAAGACCCCTCGTGGTCAACGATTCCTCAATCAAGATTTATGAGTTCTGGAACTTAGAACTTAGGTGGGCTCTCTAGAGAACAAACATATTGGTACTTCAAGACCAATCGAGAGTAGCCAGGACTGACCCCTCGGTAAAGGGGGACAGGTCGTTCTACGTATGACAAGTTTCGAGACATGAAACTCTGTCACCATGGTGTTGCCCCAGATCGAGCCTCTCGTATGGATCGACCTCTCGGTACCATAATTGTCAACCCATCATCGACATCGACATGTCGACCAAGAAAGAATATTACCGTTGGGAGTGAATTATTGCGTAACAATCGAGTTGTTGAACGATAACATTTCTAGTCACCGACCCCTCGATGCAACCGAACTGTCGGTACATTACCGTTACTACAACTGGTTGCCTTTGTTATATAAACCAACCTTTATGCAACCGGTTGGTATCCTTCAGACTGATCAGTTGGACCCTCATCTTCACCAGTGAGCTTAAACAAGGGCCAACAGAAGGATTACTCTCTCTTGCGTGCTTAGACTAGGGGAATCAAATACAACCAATAAAATGGATTGAGTTGTGAGAGAGAGAGGAAGGATGAAAACTCATAAATAACCAATCTGGGGATTGAGTTTGAAAGTGAGAATGAGAGAACCATAAACTAGGAAACCTTTGGTAGAACCAGTTTCCTCGACACCCTGGACTTTCATTGTTAAACGACGGCTACAAGGCGGAGCGTCGGCATACATGGGTGGGATCTCGAAGAAGCACACATCAGAAGAAAGATCTTCAAAGGCAAGTGCTTCTTGATTTTAATTTTCTTTAAAACCTTTGCTCCGAAAGTGGATTAAGGGGAGGTACCTCAAAACGACTATAAAAAGTTCTGGCACGTTGTCTCTGGCACAAAGTTGGGTGGAACTCCCGGCCAAATGGATATGTGAAATTCCTATTCGACAGTGGTGAGTGAAATTCCCAGCTGATTGAGTGAGGTGGAATTCTGACTCTAATTGTGAGGGTGTAAGTCCCCATTTAGTAGATTTTGGGGATAGCTCAAGGTGGAGCGAGTCCTAATAGTGGATGTAGGTTGGCTAACCGAACCACTTTAAATTGGTCTTGCGGTGTTTAATTCATGTGTATTTGTATTTAGTATTTAAGTACTCTTCTTAATACACATCACTTTGCATATTGCTTATCTCATTATATATGTAACGCCCGCCCTTTTTAACTAGCTGAAAATTAGAGTCTATTTTTTTTTATATAAAAAGTGAGAGAGAGCAGGAACGTCACGATGCGAGCTAAGTCCAAGCTTTCAAATCTCGACCCTTAACTGGCTAACCATGCGTGTGTGTGGACAAGTCCACTAAAACATTTCACACGCAATACTACGACCTGCAGAATACCCATTGCGGAAATAACATCGGATTACAACATGTACTTAGCAAGGAAGGCAATCAATATAAATTAACTTAATCCAGATTAACCATCATTCGATCCATAGCAAATAGTCTAAGCTATTACATTCCCAAATACTAGCTACTCAAATTACATGTCCATGAATAAACTTAAATAAAGTGAAACTAAATTTTCCAAGCTCCTAAGCTTGGTTTCGATCGCATCCTTCGTTCCGTCCATTTCCTGTGTCATCATCTAAGGTAGAAGTAAGGCGTTAGACAACGCGCCCAGTAGGTACTCCGAGTAAGGTCAAACACATGGGTTAGTACAAAAATCACATAGATAACATAATATCAAAACCATGTAGGTCAATGCCATGCCATGAGTGTCATATGACATGAGTCCCACCCATAAGCCATATTACAATCACATAATACCCCCAAGAATGCCTTACGGACGCCCCAATAAAGCATGGATCTCCGGTTACAAATCAATCATACATCCCTCTTGATGGATAATGCACATCAAGGTACCCCCACGAATGCCTTATAGACGCCCCGACGGAGCGTGGATCTCCGGTTACAAATCAATCATACATCCCTCTTGATGGATAATGCACATCAAGGTGCCCTCACGAATGCCTTACGGACGCCCCGACAGAGCGTGGGTATCCGGTTACATTTCATCCCTCCCATGCCATGCATAAGATGCAAATGCCAACATGCTATGTAATAATATAAATCATAGCATTGAAATCCCATCATTAAACATATCATTTGATACCAAAATAATTCAAGTAAAACATTCACATATACATAATCCATGGTTTTCAATAAGGTAGGAATCCTACCAATGACCAACTAATGTGTCCTTTCGTTTTTGTCCGAAAACCGCTCACCGATCCCGTCAAGCCGATCATACACCCTTGTGGGGTCCCGTTACCTTATTACATATCAATAAATCAAACCAATGCTTCATTTGATTTCCAACCATGCTTAAGTCCACAAACATACCATAGTAGGGTTCGACCATACAACATGGCCGAACCTCACTCATTTGGTTTTGGTCTCTCTTTTGATTTATTAACCAATCACACCTAAGTTAATCATTTAAAAACCCTAAGTCCCCAAAACCTTCTCCATGGGGTTCGGCCATACACCATGGCCAAACCCATGGTATTTCGTTTTAACCATATTTACCTCTTAGCCATTATTTTTTCCATAGCTTGATGATTCATCTTTAATCATGCATGGATCTACCAAATGATCCATAAAGGGTTCATGGGGTTCGGCCATACAACATGGCCGAACCCATGATGTCATTTTTCATCCTCTTTCTTAAATCCTTTACAACATTAGATCCATAACTCAAGTCCCTCCATGGGGGGGGTTTAATCATACACTTTGGTTCATCACTTTAGATCATCATTTACCACATTTAAAACCTATTAAAATTACCAACATTCCCCCATCAATTTCATGGTCCAAATACATCGAAGTCCATCAATATCTTTTCATCGGCTTCGGCCATACAACATGGCCGAACCCATGGTCCATGGTTCTTCACCATTTACAACACTTGAGACCATGCTTTGCAATATTTAAGACCTACTTAGAATCACCAATAATCTCCATTATTTTCATGGCCTAAATACATGTAAATAATTCAATATTTCTCCATGGGATTCAGCCATACGCCATGGCCGAACCCATGGTCCACAATTCTCCACCCTTTACAACATTTAAGACCATTTACATTGTTAATATTCTTCCATCATTCTCAACCTTAAAACCCTTTAAACATCAATAATCTCCCTCCATGGGGTTCAGCCATACAACATGTCCGAACCTTATGGTTCATCATTTTCTTACAAAAAATCATACATCCATATTTGATCCTTTGATGGGGTTCGGCCATACATCATGGCCGAACCTCATCCACCCCTTTTTGTCCTTGATGGTTCTCATACAAAAACTTAGGGTTTGGCCATGCAAGGGCCAAACCATGATTCTTGATCATCCACCATTTCCTACATGTGACATGCATAAGGTCCTTTAGCCATAACAAGATTAGGGTTCGGCCATGCAATGGCCGAACCATGTTCCTTGACCATCTTTTCTTACTTAATAAAATCTCATCAAGTACTTACCGATTTCGCGACTCCTCCGCTTTCTTTCATTCTGACTTGTTCCTCCGCTCTTTTCCTTCCTTAGTCTTTTTCTTTCTTCCTCCTTGATCTTTGTGAGAGGGTCGGCCCTAGGGTTCTTGTGAGAGAGAGAGGAGCTTGAGATGGAAGTCCTTTCTCCTTTGTCTTTGAGAGAGGGTCGGCTTTGAGTGAGAGGGAGAGGATCTTGAGAGAGAAAATACTCTTAAGTGTTTCTTGTCTTGAGAGGGGGATCGGCCAAGAGAGAGAGGGAGAGAGTGAGATGAAGCAAAGAACTCTCTTTGTTGTCCAATGTGGCCAAGGGTGGTGTCTTTTGGGTGATGCCCCTTTGTAACAACTATGACTCTTCACCTCCCTCATTAATACTTCCTTTGGGGTTTTCATTCCATGAGATGAAACTCCCAACCGTGTGCCCCATGGGTTTCCATCATGAGATGGAAACCCTCCATCTCCCCAACGTGTGCTCTTGGATATGGATTGTGTAACAACAAGACCCTTCACCTCCCTCATTAATGATCCCTTTGGAGTTTCATCCCATGAGATGAAACTCCCACCTCCCCAACGTGTGTACATGATGGTGTCCCTTGAGATGGAGCTCTCCATCTCCTTATTCAACTCATCTCTTTAACTTAACTCATATCTTTAATTCAACTCTATTTAACTCACTTAAAATCAACTCAGCTCTTTGATTCCATTTCCAATTTAATTCAGCCACACCTTAATTGAACTTGAACTCATTTGATGGTCGACCAAGTCAACCATGACCCATGGTACTTGGGGTCCCACTTAGCCATGTCACTTACATGCCACCTCACTTGATGAGATGGATCTCATGCCTTGTACCTTAATTGGTTATTAGACCCAATTATCAAACCTTACCCATTTACTTCTAATTAGCTCATCTATGACCCATTGGGTCCCAATTTGCATTTGACCCAATTGACCACTTTGACCCAATTAAATAAATCTTACCCATTTATTTCAATTGAACCTTATCCACAATCCTTTGGGTCTTAATTGGGCAATTGATCCAACTCCTTACTCATCTAAGGTCCATCTCCATTAATTCACAAATTAAATGGACAATTTCCATATATATTCCTGGAATGAAAATCCGGGGTGCTGCAATATACATTGAGCACATTTATCGATAATCAAAGTTTATGCAAAGGGTCATAATCTTAGTGTGATCACTTAATTAAATTATCACACTCAACAAATCTCTTGATAAAAATTCCGATGCACCTTAAATAATCAAGAAATCTGTAAACACCATTAAAAATGAGATTGACCTATTCGCCCCGCCCCCCCCCCCCCCCCCCCCCCCCCCCCCCCCCCCCCCGCCCCCCTTTAGGGTCAAGCATGATGTTCTAGCACATTGAAATTGGAACTTTCACATATTTTAGAGACCTTCCATGTGTATTTAATTAAATTGGATTTTTAGTTGGAATTGTTTTCAAATATTATTTGCAACAAACCTTAGATTTTAAGTTTTGAGTTGCTTAAGGCTTTTTTGATTTCTCGGCACACAAGTACACATCACGAACATCTTGGTGATGAGAACAATTCACTTACATATTTTGTTTAAGTGCCCGGTTTGACCGAGTCACCTATTTGTCAATTCCGTGACTCAAAAGAACATTTCCTAAGAAGATAGAAGTCAAATAATCAAGACTCAAGTGGCTGAATCAAACTTAAGAAATTGTAAGATCATGTACTCGATTCAAGAATCATGTGTATGGCAATCACTGAGGTAATTTGGCCATAGATGACTCTAGGATGAACCCACACTCTTAGGTGGATCTTGCCTACGCTTTAGAAATCATTATTGGTAAAATACATAAAGCCTAAGTGAACTCAAACAGTCATGAGAACCAAAGGTATCAAAACTGTCAAAATGTCAACTCAATATATCGAGCCTGCCAACCCATCGCCAAATACATGACAGACACATCGTGTTCCTCAATAGATCGTCCAGAATGACGAAAGTTCTGGTTGGAAAAATATTGTGTAAATGGGTTCCTCTCAGATCGACACTATCGTTGTATAGAGTTCAGGTTGAAAGAACTCTGAAAAATTCTAAGTCATTGACCGCTCGATATATCGAGTGTACCAACCCATCGGCAATGACAAAGCAGACGCATCGTATGGCACGATATGTCAACAGAGTTCTGGAAAGAAAAACTCTGTCTTTTCATGTTGCTCACTGATCGATACTATCGATAATGACCGATACATCGAGAGTGATGAATCGACCCATCGAGAGCCACGATATGTCAAGAGGGTTGGACCTAGTTCTAAATAGTTTAAACTCTGATGTTTAAGTTATCCTCAGGACGATACATCGTCAGTGTTGATACATCAACAAATGGGCAGGACAACCCATCGAAGAACTCAACATATCGAGCATGTCCAAAATGTATCTGTTGCAACTTCGAACGGTCATATAACAGTCACATTTTGGAACTCGACACATCGGCTGGCTCGACCCATCAGTGACTAACAGTCTTGGAAAATCAGTGTTGCCTATATAATCTCTGGATTTTGGACGGATGGGTTGGACCTCCTACCAGAAAAACCCAAGGCAAATCCAGAGCTCCCAAACCTCTCTCTAAGCACTTCACTTAGGTGAATCATTTGAAATTCAATCAACCATTTGATTAAGATAGGGAGAGAAATCTAGTCTAGGATTACATTGGCAAATCATACATCCTATAAACACTCCCAAACTTGTGATTGAGCATACACTGAGGTACATCTTCGTCATCGACGAAATTCACGTTGGAGAATCTTCGGAAGCGCACTTATATAGGACTCGATCTACAAAGGCAAGTGGTTCTCTTTGTTTACATTTATATCATCTTGTACAGTGGATTAAATCAGAAGGATTGAACCACTATAAAAAATAGAGGAATAAAAAAGTAGACCGGGGTTGGTCGAACCTTTCAAAACTAGAGTTTGAGTTGGGTGAAAGTCTCACTCTACTTAAGTAAGGTGTAATTCCTTCTCTATTTGTGATGGCGTAATTCCCCACATAGTGTATTTGGGATAACCCAAAGTTCGGCGATTCCAACAGTGGATGTAGGAAGGATTTACTCCGAACCACTATACATCCGGTGTCCATGTGTTTGATGGAATGGTTGTGTGAATGTTAAATTAGTTTGCACATCTCTTGTTCACACAACACCTTTGCAATTTGATTAACAGTATTATTTCGCTTTTAACTTTCATAAATCAAGAATTTGTAAAGGATCGAAAAATTGGGGATTGTCATATTCAACCCCCCCTCTCTCTCTCTCTCTCTCTCAACAATCATATTCTAGCACTCGAGAACTTTCAGTTTGTACATGTATATGCGAATTTTGCTAATTGTTGTGATGACATGTTTGGAATATAAGTGTTGGGCCTAAAACTTGAATGAGAAACTTGTTTAGTAATGGTTGGAAATCCAGTGTAAAAGCCCACTCAATGCAAGGGAGATTTTTGGGCTAAAATATTAAAATATCCTGTGAGTAGACCCAGTTCGCCCGAATAGTTGAGACCAATTATTAACCTTGTTGAAAGGCCCAACAATAGTATTTGATGCAATAGGAATTGAGACGATGTGTTGTATTTGTGAATCATGCTATGATAGACTAAATTGAGTGATACCATGTTTGAAAGTTCTCCCTTGGTGCTAGAATACTATTCACCCTAGAGAGGGGGGAGGGGGGGTGTGAATAGGTCAATCTCAGTTTCCATGGTGTTCACAAATTTCTTGATTATTTAAAGCTTAAGTGCAGCGGAATGACAAAATTAATCAAGAGATTTATTTAGTGTGATAAATTGTTTTTAATTACTTAAATGATCACACTAAGTTTAGAACCATTTCCATATTGTTTGATTATCAATACTTGTGCACAATATATAAATAAAGATAATCAATTGCAAAGTGATGTGTGTTGAGAAAAGTGCTTAAATACTAACACACAAACGCACAATAATCAAACACCATAAGACCAAATTTATAGTGGTTCAGTTAGTGAACCTACATCTACTGTCAAGACTAGCTCAACCTTGAGCTGTCCCCAAATCCACTAAGTGGGGACTTACACCCTCACATTTAGAGTAGGAATTCCACTTCACTCATTTAGTTGGGAATTTCACCTTCCATAAGTATAATAGGAATTCCACCTATTCATTTGGTTGAGAATTCCACCCACCACATGTGCCAGAGACGATGCTCTAGATTTTCTATAGTGGTTCCAGAGCCAAGCCCCCTTAATCCACTTTCACAGGATAAAGGTTTTAAAAAAAATTAAACCAAGAAGCACTTTCTTTTGTAGCTCTATCTCGTTGATGTGTGCTTCTCCAAGATCCACCCAATGTGAGCCCTAGTTAATCCCGACATTCCACCTTATAGCCGTAGTTGAGCAATCACAGTCTCATGGTGACTAGGAAATTGGTTCTACCAATATCTATCATAGTTGTATATCATTTCCCCTCTCTCTCTTTTCACAACCTCAATCACTATGATTGGTTGTATTAGATTTCCCAAGTGTAAGCACAAGAGAGAGTGATCTTTTTGTTAGCCCTTTGTTTAAGCTCACTGATAATGATGAGGGTCCAACGGATTTGCCAAAGGATATGAAACAGTTGCGCAATAATTGGTATTTATAGCGAAGGCAACATGTTTCAGAAAATGTTATGTACCGACAGGTCAGGCGCACTTAGGGTCGGTAACTAAGAATATTATCGTTCAACCACCCGACTGTTGTGCATTAAATGCACTCCCAACAGTATAATTACTTCCCGGTCGATAGGTCGGTGTTGCCAATGAGTCGACAGTCATGGCACAGAGAGGTCGGTCCATACTAGGGTCTCGATCTGGGGTAACACCATGCAGACAGAGTTTCATGTCCCGAAACTTGTCTTGCGTAGAACGACCTGTCGCCCTTTACAGAGGGGTCGATCCTGATACTCTCAATCGTTCTTGAAATACCAAGATGTCTATTTTCTCGAGAGCTCACTTGAGTTCAAAGACCAGAACTCACAAGTTTTACATCGACGAGTCGTTGACCACGAGGGGTCGTTAAGTTCATCACCGAGGGGTCGGTGCATACGAGACTCTCGATCAAAGGCTTACCCAGAATGAAAGTTCTATGATCCAGAACCTCTGTCAATCTGGCCGACCAGTCTATGACCACGATAGGTCGATCCTGTCTCCACCGAGGGGTCAGTGAGAACGACTGGTCGAGCTGACAGTGAACTTAATTCATGTTTCCAAGTTCTCTTCCAATTCACTGTCAAGCTTCCTCTCTAGGCTTAGTATGTCCATTACAAACATCTGCAACTAAGCCTAGGGATGGTTCTCCTAAGGTGTGAGTTCCACCTAAAGTCATTTATGGCCAAATACATGTTTTGCGATTGCCATAACGATGAACTTTAATCTGGTGGAACATAATCTTCACTCTTGATCACCTTGGGTCTTCAACCTTCTAGCAAGTGCTTCTTTCCGAGTCATGGAATTGACAAACATAGGGACTCGGCAAAGTCGGGGCACTAACAATGTTATTGAGGGAATATTGTAATGTGTAATAGTATGTTGCGTATTGGTGAATGGTATATTGTTTATTTGTCGTGAACATGTGTTATTATGCAATTATGATAACATATGTTACTTGTTGCATTATTGAATTGATATGCATGTTTGTGATGATAGAGAATATGATTGATATGCTATAGACATGCGCAGATATCATAGATCATACTTAAAATAATTATGATTCATAAAGCATGTTATTGGAGATTATTGCATGTTGAGCATTGCGTGGTGCATGGCATTGTCATATTCATGGGTTTGGGTATGAGAATGTGGTGGTGGAGCAACAGGCCGGTCACTTGTGGGTTGTTGGGTCCTAGTTTGATGTTTGTGTCACATTGGTGATAGTGCGCAATCGTATTATGTGATTTTGTCAGGATGACCACTCAGTGGAAGATTCATTATCTGTGACAAGTCATGATGGTTATCACTTGGTGGAAGTTAGGATTCCTCGACTCTGTCGGATGGCCACTTTGGGTGAAAGTTTAGTGTTTCGTGATCTGGTCACGATGAGCACCATTTGTTAGAAGAGGTGTTAGTGGGTTGAGTTGCATTGAGCATTGAGCATTGATTTTATATACTTAGATCATGATATGTTATTTATTATGTTGTAAGAATATGCTCCACGCTAGTTTATTTGATTAGTTATGGCATGCTTAATGAATTTAATATATGTATGTGCTATTGTTATCTTCATTAGACATGGTTAAGCTCACCCCTTACACTGCAGGGAATTTGTTCAAGTCGAGTCTTGATGAGACTCCAGAACAAGTTTAGAAGACAAGTGTAACGCCCCTCCCTTTTTCACTCGCCACAAATCAGAGTATATTTTTATTTTATAAATGAGTGAGAGAGAGAGAGAGACCTGAAACGTCACGACGCGAGTTAAGTCCGAGTTTCTAAAACCCGACCCTTAACTGGCCACCTTTACATGTGCATGGACTAAGTCCACCTAAACATTTCACACGTTTTCTGAATACTTACGGAAAAGAATAATGTCATTATTAAGCTAGGAAACCAATCACCATACACTTAACTGAAACTTAAATATCATCAAACCATAGCAAAATAAATCTAAGTTATTACAATTCAAAATATCAGTTCTCCCAATACATCTTTCAAAATCAACATAAGTAATATAATCATAAATCTGTCCAAGCTCCTACGCTTGACTCCCTTCATGTCCCATGTCTTTGTCATTCCCTATTCCATCATCTATAGGGTAGAAGTAGGACATCAGTCAACATGCCCAGTAGGAATTCCAAGTAGGGTTATGGTACACATAGGATCAATATAAAATCAAGAGTATAAATATCATATCATAATGGTGAAACATCTCATAAGTAGTCAAAATAATGCATGATGTCCATATCAAATCATGCTTACTTATGCATCATGTCATGGATGTCAATGCCAAATGATCACTCACCCAATTCCATATCACATCACATCATATATAAATAGTTTCCTTGATAAATCATCATATCAAGTTGTTCCCTTGGCCAATTACGTCTGTAGTGTTTTGTGACGGCACCACCAGGTCACTGTTATACCTCCCCACATATGTTAATTGAAATTACCGATGGAGTGTAGACTCCTCTCTCTCGGCAGGGTTTCGGGACTATTTACCCAAGAGCTCTTTGGCCCAGACTACGCCGTACCCATTCCTAGCAATCCCGGACAAGGCCAAAATATCAATAGTTCACATAACTTCATACATGCTAGTCTCAAGCCCTAAGTCATGTCCGGACCGCTCATAACTTGGCTTGCTGGTAACAAGTATTCCCTCTCATGCCATGCATGAGGTAATGAATGCAAAAATGCCATTTCATATCAAATTACATAATACCATTGAAAATCAGTTCAAATACATATACCATTTGTTTAACCAAAGTAAATCATCATATTTGTAAATAAGCCAGTAACATATATAATCCATAGTGTCTCAATAAGGTAGGAATCCTACCAACGTTCAGTATACTATCTTTGCTGTCTTGTGAAGATAACGTTAATGATTACATCGAAACGAATCGCAAACCCTTTTGCGAATCCTTTTACCTTATTAAATTCAATCACATACACATATCAATTTGATTACCAATTTAATTTTCATCATTCTTTACATCCTGCCAGATAAACAGTAGCATTTGGATAATCATCTAAAATTTAAACTTTTCAATTCAATCGACTGAATCAAGCCCAATTACTATTCTCTGCCTTACCCACAGATATTCAGTCAACTGAATAATAATATTCAGTAAGCTGAAACACAACTCGGTACTGTATATACTTGACCTGTAACCTTTCAGTCGGCTGACTTTGGGTCAAACCTTCTGTGTTCTCGATCAATCCATTTTCAGTCGACTGAATCACAGATTCAGTCGGCTGACTTTGGATCAGATTATTTGTGTGTTCGGCCAGTATACATTGATTCGGCTGAATCATCAATCAACCGATTACCTGTTTCGTAAGTATACCTTCAATCGGCTTAAACATACCAGATTCCTTACTTGTTTGGTACATCTATGTTCAGTCGGCTGAATCAGAGATTCAGTCGACTGAAATATCAATAAATCCCATATGTTTTAATCCCAATTGGATAATTGACCCATTTAATTAGACTTACCGAATTTATTTAAAATCAAGCTTACCCATGATCCATTAGGTCTTAATTGGATAATTGACCCAATTCATTACCCATCTAAGGTCCATTTCAACTATTTAATCTTAAATTCAATTAATTTGCAATTTAAATGGACTAATCCAATATATTTATAAGTAATGAAAATCCAAAGTGTTACAACAAGAGACTAATTTGGAGAATTTTAGAACTAGTATTAGTAGAAGAATGAATGCTTAGTGCCTAATTTTTTTAATGCTATGGTTATGCTAATTTGAGACCTTTCTGAGATTTATTAGTTTATTATTAATTAGTTGTTGTTGAGATTTGAATTATAAATTCAAGTGTTGAGATAGTTGAGAACTTTATTATACTTGTGGGTTTAGGAATGTGAGAAAATGGTGAGATTAGATTGTTTATATGTTAGATTCGATTTTTGTAAGTTGTATTACAGTGGTACTCTCGATTTCTGTGTAGTATTTTTGAATTAGTGAGCATGAAGAATTCGTCCTCTATGTAATTTTGTGTGTGGTTTAACCAAAAAAAAAAATTACTAGTGACAAATTTGTGATGTAAGACCCAGATTTGTCAGTAAATAAATTCACGCCTCGTCGGGTTGGCAGAAGGGCGGGTGTGACAAGCTTTCTATGTAAAAGCACAGAAAAATGACTATTTTACCCTTCTATTTGGACTAGTTAGCCCTTGTTTTGTATGTTTTAGGATGTGTTTAATGGAATTTTTGAAGTTTTGCAAGATTTACAGGGAAGTACAAGATATGAGAATGTAAATGGTGAATTTTGCAATTTATGGGCATAAGTTGATATTTTTGGAATGTTTGAATTTTTAATAATTATTTTACCACAATTTCAGAAGTTTTATTTGTAAACTACTTAATTCAAATTCATTTATGAGAGTTGGATTAATTTAGTACATTTTTAGAATTGAATGTAAGTGGTACAATTATTTATTAGATTTTCTATACTTTGAAAAATCCAATTATTAAGCCCATTAAGAAAAGCCCATGAAGAAATCCACATGTGTGAAATCTGTTTTCATCATCTCAAGATACATATGAGGAAATTCAAAATTTACAAGTAATTATGAGAAGATTTTCGAATTTGCCAAGTGGATTAAAAAAAAGAAACAAAATAAGAAGTGGAGAAAAAGAAGGAAGGTTTGCACAGTCTCAGTATTTTGACCATAACTTTTCATTTCAATGTCTGATTGCATTGATTCTTTTTGGATTATAAATACGACTTCAAGGGCTACAACTTTTTAGTTTATGATATTTCATGATTCAGATGTTCACTAGGTCAAAATTTAGCTTCAAGGTGCCACATTGAGAAAATGAACTTGGCTAGAGATTGGAGAGTTTTGGAGCATTGGAGAATTTTGGAGCTTTTGAATTTTGTCTTTAAGTTTAGTACTTCTATTTTCTTCATTGTTCTTTTGCAATTAGTTTTTCAATTTTAATTCCATGTCTTGTAATTTAGTTCAATTAATAACAGTAGAAATTTTTAATGTCTTTTTATCTTTATTTTCTTGAATTGAACGTTAATGTGTGATTAATTTCAATAGTAAATTCGAAAATTCTATGGGTCTTCTTGATTTTTCTTAAAACCAAACTTCCAATGCATTTTAATTCTTAATTCCAACTTTTATTAATAATTGAAAGGCAAAAAAAACCCTTGGAATTATGGTTTTCCACTTATTTATTTTTCCATGATGAAAGTTTGATTTTATTTAATTCTTTTTATGAATTTATGTGAGATTATTCTAAATTATTCAATGAAAGCAGAAAAAAATATCTTTAGACTGAATAGAACTTGATATTTTCAGTCTAATGGTCTTTTTAAGAGCAAAAAAACTTTTAGATTTGAAATTACAAGTGGAAATTCTATTTAGCGTCGGTCAGATTTGAATTTTCTTAGTTTAATGGATTTCTTAAATTTCATATTGAGAATTTTAATGGATGAAAATTTTGAGTGCATGATAAATAATAAATGTGAGCTCCGTATTAAAGGCCTTGATACTATTTTCAAAATATGGAAAATAAAGCCTTCATAATTCCTTGATCCAGTTCCACTATAAATATGTACATATATTGTTTTCAATTCTTATTTTTGTCTTCTTGGTTTATAAATTCAAACTCTTCGAAAAATTGTGAACTAGGTTGGTAAATTAATTAATTGCATCTTAATTTTGTGTTCTAATTTAGATTGAGATTATTTATAATTTTTAGATTAATTCCACCATCTTAATTGAAATTAGATAAACTTTATGTTTTCCATAAAAATTAGATTTCTTTAATGATTAATTTCTAATTTTAGATGTTGTTCTTATTTTTGGACATGTTTTCCATTTTTAGAATATTTCTAAATTAAAATTAAACTTCCTAGATTAGAGAAATAATTCCATGTTTGAGATTTATTTTCATGATTTTCTAAAACTCTTAAAATATATAATTTAATGGTATGTTTTTCATTGATATATTTTCCTAAGTTCCGATGGGTTTGATGTCGCACTCCTAAGCTATACTATAAATTGTTCGTGCGTTTACAAGTATAAATTTAAAACACAGCACTATGCCTCTGTTGTTTAAGCTTAAGATGTTTGACCATTTCTTTGGCTACAACATTGCAATTAGATCCACTATCAATAATAAGATTACATAATTTTCCCATGATAGTACATTTAGTTCTAAAAATATCCATCCGTAGTCAATGGTCTTCCAGTCGTAACCATTTAGCAAGCTCTTTCAATGGTCCGTAGCCAATGGGCGGACCATAGTGTGTTCCAACGAAGGAAAGGAGTTGAAGAGATAAGAGAGAGAGGAGGTGGCACCAACACCACAAGAATCTGTCCCTTGGGTAAATTTCACATTGCAGGGCAGGTGTTAGGGCTGCAACTCGGGTCGGGTTTTGGCCCGACCCGCATGACCTGACTCGAGAAATCATACGGGTCGGGTTGAGAAGATAAAAACCTTCATGAAATTCAGGTCGGGTCGGGTCGGATCGGGTTCCATATATATCAACTCGGGTCGGGTTGGGTTTTAAGGAACCCGACCCGCCTGACCTGAGTTGCAGCCCTAGCAGGTGTAGGTGGCGCATGGAGTGGATCTCTCCATCCTTTTGGGAAATACATACATGTTAGGGATTATTTATTTTACTGCTTTCTTTATTTAATGTATTTTGAATAAATCTCTATATTGATCACACATGAGGCTGTGACGCCCCGCTCTTTTTCACTCGCTAAAAATCAGAGTATATTTTTTTTTTAATAAGTGAGAGAGGACGGGTCGTCACGACGCGAGTTAAGTCCGAATTTTCAAAACCTGGCCCTTAACTGGCCACTATTACGTGTGCATGGACTAAGTCCACTAAAACATTTTCACACGCTTTTCTTATACATGCAGAATAATTCATATGAATAAGATGCTATTCATATTCTTCTCATCATTAAGCAAGGAGAACCAATCACTATAAAATTCATATATACTTAAGGATTAATCAAACCATAGTAAATAAATTCTAAGTTATTACAATCCAAAATATAAGTCCTCCGAATACATCATTGAAATCAACATAAGTAATTTAAACATTAAATCTTCCCAAGCTCCTATGCTTGGCTCCCTTCCGGTCCCACGTCCTTTTCCTTTTGATTCCCTATTCCATCATCTATATGGTAGAAGTAGGGCATTTGTCAACATGCCTAGTAGATATTCCAATTAGGGTTATGATACACATGGGAATAATAATAGAATAACATCAATCAAGGATATATACATCATTAATGTCTTATTTAAAAAACATCTTGTAAATAATAAAAGCAGTGCATGATGTTCATATCATAATCATGCTAGTATATGTGTCATGTCATGGGTGTCAATGCCTAATAAACTCTCACCCAATGTCCATATCCAATCACATAATAAATTAATCAATGGTTTCGTTGCCAAGTTATGTCCACAGTGTTTGAAGCAGCAACCACCAGGGTACTGTATACCATCCACAAATTAATCGAGATTTGTGGACTCCTCTCACTGCGCAGGGTTTCAAGACCTTCCCAGGAGCTCTTTGGCCCAATTACATCGTACATTTCTATCAACTGGACGTGGCCAAATCTCAACAGTTCATATAGCTTTATATAAGCTAATCTCAAGCCCAAGTTATGTCCGGACCGCTCAAAACTTGGTTTACTGGTCATATGCATTCCTTTCCATGCCATGCATGAGGTAATGTATGCAAGAATGCCATATCATTTAAAATATATCATATCATTTGAAAATCAATTCATAATCATATACAATTTGTTTAACCAAATTAATCATCATATTTGGAATAAAACCAGTATCATATTATACTCCATAGTGTTTGCAATAAGGTAGGAATTCTACCAATGTTCGAATCACTAATGATCGCGTGAGAGGAATCGTAGTCCCTTTGCGAACCTCTTTACCTTATCAAATTCAACAATATATATATATATTAATTTGATTTTCCATTTTAATTTCATCATTCCTTCCATCCTACCAGATAAACAGAGGCATCCAAAATAAAACAGTCTAATTCAGTCGACTGAATCTGGAATTCAGTCGACTGAAATACAATCAGATACCTTATGTGCTTTACCCGTAAACTTTCAGTCGACTGAATCATAAGATTCAGTTGGCTGACATACAACCAGATACTATACAAAAATGACCCTTACACTTTTCAGTCGACTGAATCACAGATTTAGTCGGCTGACTTTGGGTCAGATCCTTTGTGTGTTCAGCCAGTGTACTTTCAGTCGACTGAATCATAGATTCAATCGGCTGAAATACAACCAGATATCATACATGTTTGCCCAGCAAACATTTCAGTCGCCTGAATCAAAGATTCAGTCGGCTGAAATACAACCAGATATCATACGTGCTTTGCCAGTACACTTTCACTCGACTGAATCAAAGATTCTATCGGCTGAAATACAACTAGATCACTTACGTGTTTGGCAAGTATACTTTCAGTCGACTGAATCATAAGATTCAGTCTGCTGAAATACCAACAGATTCCATCTGTGCTTAGCCAGTGTACTTTCAGTCGATTGACTTTGGGTCAGTTCTTTTTTATGCCTGGCCAGTCCACTTTCAGTCGACTGAATCACAAGATTCAGTTAGCTGAAATACGAGCAGATCCTTTGAATGTTCGGCCAGCACACTTTCAGTCAACTGAGTCATAAGATTCAGTCGACTGACCTTTTGTCAGTTCTTTGTGTTTGCATGCATTGTAAGGCCATTCTTCTTGAAATCCATTCTTAATCATATTAAATCATGGATTTCATCTTCCATACCTTTCTTAACAAATTTATCCTACCCACTAGTCAAGGTTAGGGTTTTTCATAATCCGTCCAATCCTAGTATCCTCATAACATGAGTTCGAATTAATCCTATGGTTGTTTTGTTTCAACCCATAACCTTTCCTTAGATGGATTTCCAACTCCATGGCCTTATAACAATTTGGCCATCCATTCCAACCACTCATGGAACCCATGGGTTCGGCCACACCATGGCTAAACATATGGTTTCCTTGGATTCATTCATATATTATTAAGCCTTAGACATACCTTCCTTCAGTCTCCTTTTCGTTTGATCTGTCTTTTCTTCTTCTCCTTTCTTTGTTCTTCAAAACCACTAATGTATGGGGGTAGAGGTGAGAGAGAGAGAGGAGAGGAGAGGAGGGAAAATCCTTGCTCAAGGAGGAGGAGTCGGCCAAGGGGTTTGGAGTGCCCCTTGGTTTGTGTCTTTTTGTATAACACTTAGTCACTTCACTTCCTCTCATAATGCCTTGGTTTAACTAATGAGACCCTTGGTTAACCAAAGAGTCCCTTGGCTTTTGAGGTGAAAACTCTTGGGTTCATGGCTCTTGAGATGAAAACCCTTCATCTTCTTCAACTCAAAACAAAAACCTTAACTCAACACTTGACCTACTCGTGGTTGACTAAGTCAACCCATGTCATGGCCGGCCACGCATGTGGTGACTTGGTCACCACATGGCACTTGGGTCCCACATTGTCCATGTCACTTGATGATGTGGTATCCTTGCTTAGTTGGTTTCCATGTGATGACATGTATGCCACATGGCAATGCCATATCACTCACATGCCACCTCACTTGATGAGGTGGACTTTAATGCATTGGGTCTTAATTAGGTAATTGGCCCATTTACTTTAAACTTACCCAATTACTTTAAAATCAAGCTCACCCATGACCCGTTGGGTCTTAATTGGGTAATTGACCCATTTCTTGCCCATCTAATGTCAATTTCCACTTTTTAATCTCAAATTCAACTAAATTGCAATCCAAGTGGGTCAATCTAATAGATTTATAAGCTAAGGAAAATCTGGGTTGTTATAGAGGCAAGCAATCTTAGAGATAATTTCCCTCCCGTTAATTTTCTCTATTTTAGATTAGAGAAAATCCCAAGAATCCCTACTAGGTGTGGTTGACCATAGTAGGGACATTCTTGTCTTTGGTTGCTTTTCTCCTATAAATACCCTATGTATTTTTGAATTTCATTAGGTTTCAATATATTATCTCTTTATTCAAGAACTCTGTGGAGTTGTTCCGGCTTTCGGCCAACCTAAAGACTAAGATCCAAAGCCTTTTGAAAGTAAGTACCAGTTTTTTTTTAATTCAATTATTAATTTTGGGGTTTTAGATTAAGAGAATTCATTCCATCATCTTTTGTCTCCGCTTCCGCATATTTCCGATCCATTAAATTAAAAGGTACCTTAATCTAAATTCCATAAGCGTAATTGGATTTCTCGAAACCTTGTTGGTGTGAGTTCTTGGTCGCTAAGCTAGTACTTCACAGAATCCTTTCATTAACTGTGATTGGCTGCGCAGGTCCTTCAGAGACCACACTTTGAAATTATGCATGTGGATTGGGTTTTCTTAAATTCGACCCACGCCTACATCATCGAGTCATATTGAGACAAGACCCCCTCGTGATATGGATTACAGTAGTAGTTTAATATTTTGAAAAGATGTATTTAGTTTATGCTCTATTTTGTACTTAGTGAATGTAATCTCTTATTTCTAAAAATAGCATATTTGTGGAAAAATAAAAAAAGTGAAAAATTGGAGGAGAGGACTACTGATAGTCCAATAGTAGGGTGTTCCTTTGTTTGAATTTGGCCCTAGCCCAACTTAAATAAATGGGTTTAGACAAGATTTTTGTCATGCAGACCAAGTCGGGCTTTTACTTGAAGCTCGTCGAGACTCATCCGACTTTTAAGCCCGTTTATTTTTTATTTTTATTATATAAATTGAAAAGCTATCCATATAGGTTGAAATAATGTTAAAAAATAGATCATTTTTTAAATTTCAGCTTAAAAATTAATTTCCAACCACTTGATCTCAACGGTCAAAATCATCAGGTGCCATCTTTTCAAGGATGTTCGACAACTTTGACTATCAAGATCAAGTGGAAATTGATTTTTGGACTGTAACTTTAATTGACGGTAGGTGTTTAAATATAATTTTAATCTGTACGGTTAAATTTTCAAGTTATAGTATAGAAATAAAAAAAATAAAAAATAGTACCATGGGCAAAATAAACAAAATTTAAATGAAGGTCTTGAACTTTGACTTTAAAAGCCCAATGGGCTTCAAACACATTAAGGGTTTTGTAAATATAAATGGGCTCAAGCTTTTTTGACAAAGCCCAACCCAAATACCCCGTGAATAAACATATCCAATGATGTCATGGTGCTGGTTGCAATGTCACAAATATTGGCCATATTTTTCAAATTTCTCATTTTTTTTTTGCAAAAAATCATTACTGCATTAATAACGTGTATTTATTGACATGACAGTAAATTTCCAATAAAATTATTTTAAAAATAAGATAAATGGTAATATCGCGATAATATTCTGATAAATTTCTTATTAAGATTTGTATTTTATTAATATTTTCATCTATTATATTTTTATTATTCTTTAAATAATATTTTTTTCTTCAAGATATTTCCATTATTTTTTAATAAAAATTCAAAAATATCTCAATATTACGGGTGAAAAATTTGCCTAGACCGAGATATCGGCCGATATGCATAACTCAGTCCTCTTTTGTGTTTTTTTTTAAATATCGATATTTTTTTATTATTTTATTTTTTCTGAATTAAAAAATAAATAAAAACTCCAAAAGGAAGCTTTTAAAAAAAAAATGAAAACGAAAATATCGGTCGATATCTGGGTCGATATTGGTCCGATATCGGACGAGATATCAACTCGGGTCCACCACTGTTTTATTTTTTTAAAATAAAGACCAATATTATGAATATCGGTCGATATCGGACCGATATATATCGCAGATATATCGGCCATGTCAGTCGAGAATTACTGTGCATGGCCTATACAATACGTATCGGCCGATATAATAAGACATTGAAAACCCGTACCATATCGGCTGATACATTTCGTATCGGCCGATACTTAACCCTTCTCAATATTACCAATCACCGATAATGTCTTGAGACCTTTATTTGTGGTGGGCTGAATGAACGGTGAGCACGTGGTAGATCTACCAATTTTCTTAGAAGCTTTTTTAAGATATAAAATCGTTAAAAACCAAGTTTGATCAATTTTTTTTTTTTTTTAAACTTTATACTGTGACTGATCTTTAAAAACTATTACTCCCTCTGTCCCAATTTAATTGATATGGATTTTGAAATTATCCCAAAATAGTTATCCTATTTATATTAGAATAGCATAAAGTGTGTTGAAAATATATAAGATCATATGGAGTGCTAGCTTTATATAGAGAGTTGCTTAAAAAATACAAATATTTTAAATCAGACAACTAAAATAAGACGGAAAAAAATATAATTTTTTTTAAAAAAATCAGATTTTCAAAGAAAAAATATTTAATATTAAATGCCCCAATGTGCCAAGCCCAGCTCCAAAAAGCCGGTGCTTTTATCCCAACTCGGAAGGGCGGGAGACGAGTAGATTTTGTCCTCCTCATCTTCCCATTTTATAGCCGTTGCAAACAGGGATTAAAATACCGGGTTATCCGGTATATCGGCCGATATGCAAATATCGGCCGATATGCATATCGGCCGATATACCGGCCGGTAAATTTCTCTCTCTTCCGGTTTTTTTTTTTTTTTTTTTTTTTGCCCGATTTTTTTTGGGTAATGTCGGAAAATTTTGGGCTTCTTGAAAATATAATTTTTTCATTAAATATCGGTCATATACATACTCAAATTATTTATTTAAGTTTCATCTATTTTTAATATTAAAATTAACAATAGATGATTTTAACTTATAAAAATATGAAAATGTCACATCAATTCTCTCAAGTCTCATCAATAAGTAGATCCTATTATATAATTAATCAATATAGGAAAATTAATAATAAAAATAAAAATAAAACTTCTTATCTCATAGCTCCACACATATTAAAATTTTGAATTAATGCCTATGTTATTCGGTAATTATAAATACATACTTACGTTTTCAATAATTTCAATTTCATTCCTAACATTTGAAAGTCATGTATAAATGAGTCTCTGTATGTATTCTAATGTGTGAATAATTTTTAGGAATAATAAAATATTAACTATGATAAGAGTCCACTTATGCTAATATAATAAAATGACAAAAAGATTTTAGCCATCATGTATTTATGTTGCCATGTATACACCTCACACACTTTAATAAATTGAAATTGAGTCAAATTAATTGAATAGTATTTTAAAATTCAAATTATGTTTTTAAAATTTTCAAGAAGTGGTAATAAAAGGTTAAATAGTATTTTATAAGTGAAGACCTCTAAATAATATCATATTGTTTTTTTTTGGACGAAATATCGCGCTATATATCGTCCGTGATATATCGCCCGATAATCATTTAAAATATCGTCGATATTAATTTTTAAATAATATAACCAGACCGTTACGGGCCGATATTGGGACAATATCGGCCGATATTTTGGACCAATAAACGGCCCAAATATCGCCCGATATTTGTACCAAATATCGCCGATATTTGGTGGGTCCCAATACCGATAATTTTTTTTTTTTTTAAAAACCATTCTTTCCAGCCCGATAAATAGTATATCGGGCGATATTGGGCCGATATACGGACCGATATATCGCCCGTATCGGCCGATATTGTATTATTTTTTTTAAAAAAAAAAACGAAAAAAAATCTAATATACCGATATTTTCGAATATCGGCCGATATTAGGGCCGATATTGGGGACCGTTTATCGCCCATATCGGCCGATATTCCAACTGTACGGCCGATACTTATCGTATCGGCCGATATTTCAAGGTTTCAAAAAACCGATATATATCGGCCGATACGATATGTATCGGCCGATATTTAAACCTTAGGTTGCAAATGGCATCCCTTGTCCTTGTTTCCAACGTGGGAAACTCGGAATAGCACTTGAGACTTGTTAATGAGAGTTGAAAGCCCTTAGAAGTTAAAACTTGAGACTTGTCTACAGTAAGGCTACAGGTGATGATAGATTTATTTCAGCAGTTGATAACTCGACCTGAATTTTTATAAAAAAAATACATAAAATACTATAAAAACCATTTTTAGTATAAAATAAAATACTAGAGGACTTCTCTTTTATATTAATGTATTGCAGATATAGCAGTCAAACTAGAAATTTTTTATTTGAGATGGGAAGAATGAGTTAAAGTTTTCATGTTACTTAATTTAAATTAGGTGGCTGGTTATTTTTAATAAAACTATTTTCTTTTAAATTTTCAAATAAAAAATAATTCTAATGAACGTATCTCATTATCAAATAGCATGTAATTAAATTTTTTATATTATATTAGATTACTTGTACTTTTTATAAAAAAATTTGAGCAGTAACCAATGTTTTAAAGACTGACTTGTTAAGTTAATTATCTTGATAGAAGGTCAGGTTAAATAAGGTTCAACTGAGTTTAACCGTGGTCAAATCCGTGCAATGATATTATATTATTAATAATACTAAATTATTAACTAAAATTTGATTAATGAGTTGAAATAAAATTTTAAATAGAAAACATTTTTTAAAAATAAAAGCATGTTAACATTTTAAAAATAATTTTTTATTTTATAATTTTTAAAATAAATAAATATTTATTAAGAAATTATTTTTCAGAGACGAGAGCTTGTCAAAACTCAAAACTTCCCAGTTTATTTTAAAAAAATTGAAATTTCTCGAATCTCTCAACCTCATAACACGTTTTTTTTTTCCTTTATCTCCACTTCTCCAAAAGGAAGTACCTCAAGCCTCCTAACCAAACTTCCCCAAACAGACGCCTTTGAGGAAACCTCCTACTTCCCCAAGTCTCAAACGAAGCCAGAGCCTCTAAGAAGCCTCATGCTTCCATTGACATTTTCCCCATGCCTATGGAAAATCGAACCCATCGAACTGAAAAAAATTGAAAATCAAAGCTCTTTAAGAGGAGAACCATAACTCTTTTCTAAACTATATGATAGTTTCCATTTCATTTCTCATCTCATTTGCAATCATCTCTCTTTTTCTTTCCATTTCTTCAAGCCCATTCTAGGTTTTCAATTTAATTTTTGAAAAAAAAATATGATTTTTTAAAAAATTAAGAAAAAATTATTTAATATTTTTTGAAATGGTTTTTTAATGGTCACGAGTCACCAGTTTTTTAGAAAACCGTTCAAACTGCAAATTTGACTGATTTATTACGAGTTTTTTTTGTAAGGTTTTTTAAGAAATCGAGCCGCACCATGCCGGTTAGAGTTGAATGTGGGTCGGTCTGAGTTTTAAAACAATGACAATAACAAGTAAGATTTGATTAATAAAATAAAAATATGATAGATGAGAAAAGATTAAAAAAAATGCTTTTTATAAAATTTATTACATTTAGATATGACAAAAATATATATTTTTAATTTTATTTCAATTTATCAATTAAAATTTAATTAATAATTAATATTATTTATTTTACTGGCACATATTTAACTGCCATTCAACCTGCTTATTTAATCCAAGCGTTCGTGGAAAGTAACCTGAGACAACCGTGAATTTTGTGAATGGAGAGAACGGAGTAGCTGCGAAGGGTAAATATTTCTAAAGCGCTCCAACTTCCAACTCACAAATCAGAGGAATCCATAGACATTTGGGGCTCAGGCGAGCCAAGGGAGAGCAAAACAGAAACAGACATCTTCTGGTTCTTCCCAGTCAAAATGCTCGGACATTCCCAAAATGCCTTCCTCAGTTCTAAGATTCCCTTTCTTGTCTCTTCCCGCAGCATCCGACTCCTCACCTCCCACTCTCCTAACCAACAAAAACAAGATGCAGAGGAAGTAGAAGAAGAAGAAAAGGAGAAATGTCTCGATAGATTGAGGCAGTTCCGGATACTCCTCCAAAAGAACCGGCTCGAATCTGCTCGAGACCTCCTCAAATCCCTCGCTCTCTCCAAATCTATCTTCCCTTCTCCTTCTCATCTATACGATGCCTTTTCCCATTTCTCCCCACAGGCTCCCCAACTCATTCTCTCCGCCTACATTGACCTTAACCTCCCCTTCCACGCTATTGAAATCCTCCGCAAGATGCTCCATTCCCGCCTATCCCTGCCCTTCCCTTCTTTCAGGCGCCTCTTGGAGTCCCTTGTCTTGCAAAAGAATTACAAGGACGTGCTCGAAATCTTCTTGGAGGTTGAGAATTCTGGTGCCCGTTTGGATACGTGGGCTTACAACAAAGCTGTGGAGTCGGCAGTGAAAGTAGGGAACTTGGAAAGAGCGCTTTTGCTGAAGGATTCAATGCAGCAGCAGCGGCTGAGGCCCGAATGCTTCACTTACAACGTTCTGGTGTCTGGTTTTTGTAAAGAAGGGCGCTTGGATGATGCCCGCAAGTTGTTCAATGAAATGCCTGAGAGAGGGGTCACCCCAAATATAGTCACTTACAATGCTATGATTGATGGGTTTTGCAAGGCTGGGGATTTGGAGAGTGCACTTTCATTGAGGAAACGCATGCAGGAAGCAGGTGTGGATCCAAATCTTGTGACATATAATTCGCTGATGGGAGGGCTTTGCCGGGTGGGACAGGTGGTAGAGGCAAAGAACATTATGCAAGAGATGGAGAGCCAGGGGTTGGTTCCTGATGGGTTTACGTACAGAATTATGTTTGATGGGCATTCAAGATTGCGGGATTCAGATACGTTGGTTGAACTGTTTGAAGAGACTTTGAAAAAAGGAATTCAAATTGGAGATCATGCATACAGTGCTCTTCTGAGAGGACTTTGCAAGGATGGGAAGGTTTCTGTGGCGGAAGGGATTTTGAAGAAATTGACAGAGAAGGGGTGGTTGGTTCCAACGGCTATGATTTATAACACAATTGTTGATGGTTACTGTAGGATAGGGGACATTGATCATGCTCTCACCACAGTAAAATGGATGGAAAACAATGGTGTGCAGCCAAGCTGCATTACTTACAATTCGATGGTAAGTGGGTTCTGCAAGATGCAGAAGGTGGACGAAGCAGTGAAATTGCTGAGGGAGATGGAAGCAGATAAGGGAGTAGTTCCAAATGTTGAGACTTATAATACCCTGATTGATGCTTACGCTCGAGTTTTCCAATTTGAGAGGTGTTTCAAAATTCTAGAGGAAATGGGAGAGAAGGGGCTTGAACCAAATGTTGTTAGCTATGGTTCCCTCATAAATGGTTTGTGCAAGAATCTTAAGCTTGTGGAGGCTGAAATCCTCCTCAAGGATATGGTGGATCGAGGAGTTGCCCCTAATATCAATGTCTACAATATGCTCATCAATGGATACTGTAAATTGGGTAAGTTGCAAGAGGCTAACAGATTACTTGGGAAATTGAAGAACAAAGGAATTGCTCCAAGTGTTGTAACATACAACTCTCTAATAAACTTTTTTTGTAGAGAAGGAAGGGTGTCAGAAGCCGAGGAAATGGCACTTTCGATGAGAGGTGAAGGTTTTACTCCTGATGTGGCTACATACAACTCTCTTATGACTGGCTATCTCCGTCTCAGCAATACTGAGAAAGCTTTTGAGCTGTACCAAGAGATGGATAGGTTGGATATTAAACCTACCTTAGCTACTTATCATGCAATGATTAATGGGATTAGTGATGAAGGAGCAGTGCAAGAAGTAGAGAAGCTTTATCAAGAAATGTTGGCTAAGAATCTTGTACCTGACAGGGTTATTTATAACTCCTTGATTAGATGTTATGCTCAATTTGGTGATGTTCGCAAGGCATTTGATCTGCACCAAGTGATGATTGGGAGAGGAATTGCTGACGATGAGATGACGTTTACTAGCCTGCTTATGGGTTATTGTAGGGAGGGGAAGTTGTGGGAAGCACGTGATCTCTTTGATAATATGAAGTCGAAGGGGCTAGTTCCGAGTGCAGTTACTTATTCCGTGATGGTTGATGGGCACTGCAAGTTAAAAAACTATGAGTGTGCATATGATCTTTATAGGGAAATGATTGAGAATGGTTTCTTTCCCAGTACTTTTATATGCAATGAATTAATAAGTGGACTTAAAAATGAGGGTAGATTTGGAGAGGCTAAGGTTCTCCTCAATGAAATGAGGGAGAAGGGAATAATGGAATGGAGTGACAGTTCTGATCTTTCATTTTATGAGAAGTTCTAGGAGAGGCATGCTTCCAGTGCGTTTTTTGCATTTGATGATTGTCAGAGACCAGGTAAGATTCATCTCTCTCTCTCTCTCTCTCTCTCTCTCTCTCTCTCTCTCTCTCTCTGGAGGAGAGAGGGGGTGCTGAATTACATATTTTGGCTGAATTTTTCTCTCTCCTTGCTAATGGAAAAATTTCTCCAGGTTGAAATTTGTAGAGGGAGAGGGGGAACAACACCCTCCCCACCCTCAGACCTACCTGCCTCCCAAATTGGATTCTTTTCCAGTTTTATCCTACTTTGAGTTACACAACCCATTGATCTTATCTCATGAATTTCCATTTTTTTGATAAAGTTGAATATTTGGGACCTTAACAAATATTGCTTCACTTATCCAATTAAGCTGATTTGTTATATGCATTTATTCAACAATGACCTTTCCAACCAACCCATCCATATGGCCCCTAGTGACCCCACTTAAGGATCCTAAAATTGTTATTTGAAGACACTATCCCATTTGATTTTACCATATATCTATTTGAGAGCACCCTGTGGCCCCACCTATAATATGGGAATGGGTGGGTTAAAATGGTCTTGCCTAGATATGATGCTTATACAAATTGGTTTCATTGAATGACTCTAGATATGTTGTTATAGGATTCAATGGTTGATAGAAGTGTAATTTTATCAAACTCAATAAAGTGATTGTTGTAACTTGGTTGTGAGATCCAATTAGGTACAGACCCAATTCATGAGTGTTATTTGATTTGAATTTTTGCAATTTTTTGTCATTAATTAATTTTATGATTGCTAATTTTCCAATTAATTGTTTGTGGATTGTTTGAATTAATTTCAGCAACTTAAAATTAATTATTGCACATTTAAGTTTGTTATTTTCAAATTGAAATTGAAGCCTTAGAGATTAGGACCTTTGAATTTCCCCGGTGAGTGATTTTTTTTTTTTATCACCTAATCGATTTCTGGAGTTCCATATAAAATTGGCCGGATTGAGATTAGTGTTGGGTGATCGCTTTCGATTTCCTTTACTGTTTATCTTTGATTTTCTTGAGAGGTAAAATTTTAATTTTATTTTCAGCTTTAGATCATTAGACTTAACCTCCAAACTTCAAATTGGAGCCTTTGGTCAAATCCATATCATGTAGCCGAACTTCTTTGGTTGCTCTTTGGAGCTAGGCTACATCACTATCTCCACCTATATTGACTATCTTCACTTACATTGACCACCTGCTTAAATCTAAATTCGTCAGGCAGCAAAACCCATGGATTTAGACAGCATAATTGAATATTTGGAGGCCCGAATAAATGATGCCCAAGACCCAAATACTAGGTCCATATAATTTTAGTTCACCAATTTGTGGGTCTTATTAGATGGTTTTGACTCCATTTTGCCTTGACCAAAAATCTTGTAAAAATGTAAGGCCCATGCAACAATCTTGTCTTCAGTATAATCATTCGTGATGTCCACATCAATTTTTCAAACAAGGTGCGCTCACACGCACAAAGAGATCGTTTCACTTACCCCAATCGGTGCACAATTGTTCGTGTGGGGTTTAGTAGGGCCCATGTTAATGGATTGGTGAGAAATGTTTACTTGAATAGGATGCCTATCCATAACATTAGATCCATGGGTTGTATTACTCATGTTGAGGTCAAATTTGGTATGGATCCGATTCATGGGGATTAAGTGAAAGTGAGGGGGATGAGTGTGGTTGGGCCCATTACAGGATCCACATAGCTAGGAGCTTAAGGTGCTACATGTGGCCTTTGTCTTAGGTCAATGATCATCATGATAGGTGGCTTTACATATGGGACAGTTTCTTGAGAGTTGATGTGGTAGTTTTGTGCAACGGGAGTGTTCAAAACATCAAATGCTTCAAACTTAGCAATGCTTGCCCCACAATGTTTTGTTTTTTTTTTTTAGAAGCATTTTTTGCATGACTTTTCATATTTTTAGATGGTCAACCTTGTCTCTGTGTGCGTGTGTGTGAGAGAGAGAGCCCGAAGGTTGCACAAATGTTCATGTCCAAATGGATTGGTGGGCGAAATGGCTGCTTGAATAGGGTTCCTATAAAAAATCACCTTGCTCTAATAAGTAAAGGGGTGCTGATTTACACCATGAGTTTTGATAAAAGGTACACCGGACGTAAGTTTGTCTTTTTAAATTCCAATTCTGCCCATCAAGACCGTCTCTTACTCTCTTTTGACAGACCCTTTCTTGTCCGAACAACAACTCTATCTCTCGCTTGGACAAATGCAGATGGATTTGACAAGACCGAGTTGCCGAAAAATCAAAAGGAGGTAAGAAAAGGAAAAAGAAGGGAAGAAAGAAAGAATGAAGTTTAAGTTGCAGAGCGTTCATGGCCTACTTGAGTATGGGCGAAGCCCACATACAGATAACGGATTACCTGAATCACTTCTCATGTGACACCCCGAAATTTTAAGATTTATGAAAAATGAATTTTTAATAATTAATTGAGATTAATGAAATTTAATTGAGTAATTAAGAGAAATTAAGTGGGATTTAATTTGTAAATTAAATTATAATTTAATGTCGTGTTGTGGGACCCCCTTATCTGCATCATGATTCTTGCGGCCTCTACCGCAGCTACAGTGATTTTTCTCTTTTTTCAGCCAGATCTGCTTGGTTTTTGCAGTTTTTTGCTTGGGAACAGCAGTACTGTGTTCGCCCTAGCCTTGTGCTCTCATAGGATTGCCTTTATCAACTACGATCATCAGTGGGACCCACTACAGAGCAATTTGTTACATCTGGGCCAGTTTTCTTCCTCCTTTCTTGTTGTTTTTCATTAGAGAAGACTCCATTGTCCTCTTTCTCTGTGGATATTGCTGCTGCTTGGCCTTTTTTTATCTTTGTGGGACCTACGGCTGTGTTCTCGATTTCTGCTCCGCTTGCATTCGACAGATCTACTTCCGGATCATGACTTTCTTCCGATCAAAATCAGAATGAGTCTTCTGGGAGCTCATCCAATACTTCCCTCACTCAATGAAGCACGGATACTTCGAAACCCCTCGAGTATCCGTGTCGGATACGTTTCCGACATGGATACGGGCGGATACGGCTCGGATACGTATCCAATTAATTAAATATTTTTTTAAATGTGGATACTCCCCGATACGTCACTCGGATACGCCCGGACACGTGTGGATAAGCCCAGACACGCGTTTTTTATTTTTTATTTTTTGTTAAAAAGGGGCTGCGAACCCTAATAAGAATAGGAAAGAGTGATTGACGATTGAAGAGGAAAGAATGATGGAAGAGAAGGAGACGATTGAAGGAAGGTGAGGCAAGCTCCGGTGAGAATTTCTCTTCTCTCTCTCTTTCTCTTTTCTCTATTTTTCATTTTCTTCTCCTCTAGCCATCGCCATAACCCCTCTCCCTCATTTCTTCCTTTTTTTTGTCTTTTCCTTGATGGGCTTTCTTTCTAGCGGAAATTTCTTAAATGGCTTCGTGTTTTCTTCGATTATTTTCTCTTGAATTTTCGGTTTTTGGCGTCTAAGGAACGCCGTGGGAGGTGGGTTACTGGGTTGTTTGGATTTCTTTTTATTCTTTAAAGGTTTCTGATTCGTTGCCGTGTATTTGTGTCAAGTGGGTTGGGAATCTTCTGGGTATTTTGTTTGCATCTTGTGTTCGGACTTACTTTCAATAGATTGCTTCAATTCCTATATTTGGTCATTTGGGTATTTTAAATTTCCCTTTTTTTCTTAGGTTCTGTCTCTGTTTGGGTTTGGATTCCTCATATTTTGTGACAATTTGGTGCTATTTTTATTTCAGTTTGTGGATTGTGTCTTCATTGGAGAGTCTTGGAATTGGTTTTCTTTGCACAATTTCCGGACTGATTCCAGACTGGAGTTTTGATTGTAATACTGGGTTTGAAATAAGATATGTTTAACTAATTTATATACTAAAATTTATTTTTATAAGAATTTATATTATTTTGATCTGAATTCTTAAAAGTAGATAATAAGTGTTGAAATTCTTTAATTTATTTTAGGAATTGCTGTTTTCATATTGAACAATCCATTTTTTACCAACTTTAAATGGATATAATCATCCTTCAAAAAATATTTTGACATGAAATTAAATTAAATTTTTTATTTTATATAATTAGTGATCCCATGACTCATTGTTCGTGTTATTATTTTAAAATTACCACTTGCCTAATGCAATGTGGAACCAATGATCGAACTGCGAGTCAACTTCAATTGAAAGGTCAATGTGGTTAGCATTCTGCTCAATCATTTACTGCATTTAAGTTGATACAACATATTTTGAACATTTTCAGCCCATTTCTGGTCACATAATAGTCAATTTATTAGATGGTTAGAATGATTCAATTGGTGTCTCCTCTTGATTGGCGAGGTGACCCCGGTTTGCTATAAATGTCTGAATATATATATATATATATAATTTTTTAATTCGGCGTATCCCTTCGCATCCGTATCCTAGTTTTTCAAAATTTGTCGTATCCTCGTATCGGATACGTGTCGTATCCGATACGCGTACCCGTATCGGTGCTTCTTAGCCCTCACTGATATGGTTGCTTCTGGGCCCACACATATTGGAAAGATCACCACCGTCTTATTGAATGAGACAAATTACTTCTAATGGTCTCATTCTGCGAAAATGTTTCTCAATGCCAAACAGTTGTCTGATTATATTAATGACACTGCCCTTGTACCAACCAAGACAGACTGGATCTCATCTCCGACAGGGGGAACTCTCACTGATTCAGTACTATTCCAAAATGCGGGAGTGTTGGCTCGAGTTGGATCAACTTGAGTCTGTTCAGTTTAAGTTATCTGATGATATTGTTCTCTATCAGCAATTCATTAATCGCAGACGAGCTTTTGAGTTATTGGCTGGCCTCAACCAGGATTTTGAACCTATTCGGGCTAAAATGCTGGGACAACGCCCTCTTCCTTCTCTGGAAGCAGTGTATTTTGCCTTAGTCATGAACCTTGTGCTTGCTGAATGCTCTGCCTTAGTGACCTCATTTGTCAGTGACTTCTCCCGCTCAGGGGACTTCTGGTCCTCCTACAAAGGTACAAGGAAGAAGGGGTCTCGGTTCTGCACTTATTGTAAAATGACAAATCATTATGTGGATTCGTGCTATAAACTGCATGGGCGTCCCAAGCAAGCTAATATCTCTGTTGCTGCTCCTGTCCCCCCCTCATCTGATGTGGTTAGTGATGATGCTTCGGTGACTCGTCAGGACTTCAATATGTTGTTGCAACGCATGGATCGTCTTCAGCATTCTGGGTCTCCAATGTTATCTCCTCCTCTTTCGGCCAGATCTGCTTGGTTTTTGCAGTTTTTTGCTTGGGAACAACAGTATTGTGTTTGCCCTAGCCTTGTACTCTCATAGGACTGCCTTTATCAACTACGACCATCGGTGGGACCTACTACAGAGCAGTTTGTTACATCTGGGCCAGTTTTCTTCCTCCTTTCTTGTTGTTTTTCATTAGAGAAGACTCCATTGTCCTCTTTCTCTGTGGATATTCCTGATGCTTGGCCTTTTTTTTTTTTTTCCCTTTGTGGGACCTACGGTTGTGTTCTCGATTTCTGCTCCACTTGCATCTGACAGATCTACTTCCGGATAATGACTTTCGCTTCAGATCAAAATCAGAATGGGTCTTCTAGGAGCTCATCCAATACTTCCCTCACTGATATGGCTGCTTCTGGGCCTACACATATTGGAAAGATCACCACCGTCTTATTGAATGAGACAAATTACTTCCAATGGTCTCATTCTGCGAAAATGTTTCTCAATGCCAAACAGTTGTCTGATTATATTGATGGCACTGCCCCTAAACCAACCAAGACAGACTCTTCTTATCGCACATGAACAACTAACAACTCCTTGGTGCAGTCCTGGCTCCTCCACTCCATGGAGGATCACGTCCGTGGTACTGTCTATCCTCTTCCCAAATCCAAAGATGTATGGAACACCATTCAAGCCTTGTATTCCGATGGTGATAATTATGTCTGCCTTTATGAGTTATATTAGACTGCATCTCATCTTCGACAGGGGAAACTCTCTCTGATTCAGTACTATTCCAAGATGTTTTCGAAAATCCTGCCAAGTATTGCTTATATCCCAATCTTGATATTCTTCCTTTCTTTTTTGGCTTTCTTTTGAACGGTGGCAGGCTGGAGGTTTTTAAACTTGGATGGTGCAGGCGATCGGCGACACCATGCTGGGGTCAATGGAGCGTCGATGGGGAAGGATGGCAGTAACTGAAGAGCAAGAAAAGGAGCAGGAGGAGAGAAGACTCAACGATCACGTTGTTCATGGCTAACTTATCGGACTTAACCACTCGGAGTTGGCTTCAAGGAATTTTCAGGAGCTGGGGAACAGTCACAGATACCTTCATACCGAGGAAGAAAGACATAGCGGGAAGGACTTTTGGCTTTGCGAGGATGGCAAGTGGAAGTCAGGCTGAAAAAACTATGGCTGCACTCAATGGACTCTTGTTGGAGGGGTGGAAGATGCAAGTCAACCTAACACTCTTCAAGAGAAGGGAGGTATCGAATCATGCTTCTCTCTCGACCAGAGACCTAAAGCCACAAATTGCTAAAACAAATATGGAGAATCAACGGAAGGCCGGATCTACAAATGGGGCGCAACGTTTATAGGCAGATGTTGTTCAAAAACCCCCGCTTATTAGATTTGAACCCTTCAACTCGAGCTCCTCCAAAAGGCTAATCGAGCTGTTGATGACCATAGAGGAGAAAAGAATTCGGAAATGCTTGTCCAACTCTGTGGTGATATCCCTAATGGGCTCTCAACCCCAATTGCAACTTCGCACGTTGCTGGCAAAAAAAGGCATCACAGCTTAAAAAATCAGCTTAATCGCAAAGGGATGCTTCTTGGCATCCCTGAACGAAGAAAGGGAGGTGGAAGAAATGCTCAAATCAAACTCAGATTTGGGACATATATGGATCCTTGGCCGGTGGAAACCCAACATGTTCCGACATACAACGAGGGTGTGGGTGCGGTGCCTGAGCTTTCCACTGGAAGGTTGGACGGAGAACATTTTTCAAGTGGTTGGGTAGAAATTTGGGAAGATACTGGAGGTCCACCATTGGAATAGGAGCGGAGAGGACTGCTCCTCTCTGAACCTCTTGCTGGAGATAGGGATTCATGAGATTCTACTGTCATCAGTGACCCTGATCCTAAACGGAAAATCGTTCCAAGTCACAATGAAGGAGATTGAAAAACCGACAGAAGGGCCGAAATCCTCAACAAAAAACTTGGATTCCACTCTGCATGTCATTCTCTCTCGACCGCTGGAAGAACCCAAAAGAGATGTGCCACGTGTCCATCATGCTATGGATACGCAATCTGAGGCGTCAGCTAACCCAACAATCAAAGTGGAAGAGATTGGATTCCACTCTACATGTCATTCTCTCTCGACCGCTGGAAGAACCCAAAAGAGATGTGCCACGTGTCCATCATGCTATGGATACGCAATTTGAGGCGTCAGCTAACCCAACAATCAAAGTGGAAGAGATTGGATTCCACTCTGCATGTCATTCTCTCTCGACCGTTGGAAGAACCCAAAAGAGATGTGCCACGTGTCCATCATGCTATGGATACGCAATCCGAGGCGTCAGCTAACCCAACAATCAAAGTGGAAGAGATGGTTCCTCGGACCAATGGGAGTGAGAAGAGCTTAGCGGGAGTGAGAAGAGCTTAGCAGGAGCGACTGCAGGTTCTGGCATTGATCGAGATGCCCTACCCTTTAAGGGCATTCTCGATTTCGACCAACGTGGGAATCAACCCATGCATGCGACGGAGTTAAGACAGTTTTTTGGGTCAGGGAACAACAAACTCATTCCTCAGATTTGGGCCGAGTGTCAACCCTATCTAAGAGGACCACAAACTTGGGCTCTGTTTTCTTTTACCCCTTTGGGACTCAACATACAGGCCCTAGCCCATGGATCGGAAACCCCGTTGGTCCACTTCCACAACTTGCATCAAGATGAGAGGAGCGTCAACCATTAACAGGTTAGCTCTTTGGTCACTTGCCTCTTGCCCTTCCTTTCAACAGCAACAGGTCCGGTTGGAAGGCTCTGTTATGGGACCCAATGGGACCCAACTCAGGACAAACTAAACCTACTATGCCTATTTTGGCAAGTCAACTGTATAGGTGTATAATTAGGAGTAGATACGTCGACTGATTGTACTTTCCTTTTTGGCCACTTTAATTGGCTCTCTCTCTTGTTTATACCTGTACCCTCTAAGAGGAAATACAACTCAATACAATTCTGAGAATCATTATTCTTTGATATTCATCTATTTTTTTCCTTTCTTTATTTCTTTTCATTATTAGAATCAACATGGTATCAGCCAGAACGAATTTCTTGACGCTTTAGGAGGGATTTTTTATTCCGTTTTACTGTTCCTCGTCGAAGTTACTGTTCATCCTCGGCCTCCGGCCTCTTCTCCGACTCTCCAAGGACTTCTGTTGCGGATTCTCTCTCCTCTCCTTCTTCTTTTGCAGATCTGGCCCTTTTTACTGTCTCCATGCTGTTTTCAAATTTTCTACATTCCCGGCAGCCCTGAGTTCTCGGTCTTCGATCCGTTAGTCGGAAAAGATTTTGCGGCGAGACCCCACCATACCCCTTCCGTTTTTAGATGGACTATCCATCTGTCCCATTGGATCTTTGATCTGATCAGTGTGGGCCCTCAGATCTGTTGGTTTGTGGACTACTGCCCGGGCTCACCAATCTCAGCTTTTGCTATATTTTTGGCCAGATCTACTGGCATTTTGCCTGGTTTTGCTTGGAACCAAGTCTCTTGTCTTTGCCCCTACATCTGGATCAGATCGCACCTGGGTGCTTCCCATTTCATCAACAGTGGGGCCCATTTTTGGTCCTTTGCATACAGCAACGACGCACCCCTTCTTAGAGTTTTTTTTTTTGGTTCGATCTCTTTGGATTTGACTTCCTTGCAATTCGGCTCGACATTGCTGGCTTCGTCCCTGGCCCACCTCCTCCTACCACAGGTGGACCTAGGATTTCGGTCCAAGGTGGGGCCCATTTTTCCGGTCTTCATTTCCGCTGCTTGCACCTTCTGTGACCAGATTTTTCTGGTTTTTTGGCTTCATCTACTCACTCTGCTGCATCTAGTCTAGTTTTCTCTCCCAATTGGTGTCGCCTACCACTCCTACTTTCATCCTTTCCACCAGTTACTCCATCCTTCATCGGTGGGCCCCACTATTGTCTCTTTGGTTCGACGGATCAGCTTCTTACACTGCTATTCTGCCAGTTTTTGGTGCCTCTGATCTCTTTGCCACTTTTATCCTTGCTTTCTACTACTTGCAAGCTTTCTTCTTGGGATAATGGCCGCATCTCCGAAACCACTGAAGACCTCTGGGACCTCTTCTTCTATTGATATGGCTTCTTCTAGCCATCAACATATTGGCGAGATTACCACTGTGCTCTTGAATGAGACCAATTACTTCCAATGGTCTCATTCGGCTAAAATGTTTCTTACTGCCAAACAGCTATCCGATTTTATTGATAGTACCTCCCCTGAATTAGATAAGGACTCCTACCGTACCTAGAACACTAATAATTCTTTGGTGCAGTCATGGCTCCTTCATTCTATGGAAGATCATATTCGTGGAACTGTCTATATACTTTCCACGTCCAAGGATGTCTGGGACACCATTAAGGCTTTGTATTCGGACGGTGATAATTCTGCTTGGCTCTATAAGCTCTACCAGACTGCTTCTCACCTTCGACAGGGAGAGCTCTCCCTCATTCAATATTATTCCAAGATGCGGACCTGTTGGCTTGAATTGGATCAACTTGAATCGGTTCAGTTTGTGGACCCTACTGATGTTGTTCTTTATAACCAGATTCTTAATCGACGACGGACTTTTGAGTTCTTGGCTGGCCTTAACCAGGACTTTGAACATATTCGGTCCCAGCTGCTTGGCCAACATCCTCTTCCCTCTCTGGAAGAGGTCTACTCTGCCTTTCTTCGAGATGATAGGCGCCGCCTGGTTATGACTCCTATGGCAGTCGAACGGTCTGCGTTGGTGACCACTCATCCTTCCATGCCTCCTTTCGCACTGGGGCTTCTGGTTCTTATGGCAAAGACCCTTCTTCTGACCCGCGTCGTGACACCAAAGGTCTCCGGAAGAAGGAGTCTCGATTATACACTTTTTGTAAGATGACGAACCATTATGTTGATTCCTGCTATAAATTACATGGCCGTCCGAAGCAAGCTACTTTCTCCGTCGCCTCGTTAGTTACCTCCTCCCCTGATATGGTTAGCGACGATGCCCCAGTCACTCGACAAGAATTTAATATGCTGTTATAAAAACTGGATCGCCTTCAACACTTTGAGGTTTCCAATGTTGTCTCTTCTACTTTATGTACTAAATCATTTGTCAATCATGCCTCTTCTCATTCCTGGATCATCGATTCTAGGGTCACTGATCATATGGCGGGTATGTCTAATCTATTCTCTTCCATTTCTCGTCTCTCTTATGGTCAAGTTAAATTAGCCAATGGTTCATCTACTACTATCGCTGGAAAAGGGACCCTCCCTCTCTCTTCTACCTTGCACCTCCCATCTGTGTTACATGTACCTCATTTATCTCGCAATTTGATTTCTGTTTGTGCACTCACAAAACAATTTCATTGCTCAGCTACCTTCTTTCATTCTCATTGTGCATTTCAGGATCTAACCACGAAGCAAGTGATTGGTGGTGGTCGTAAAGTTGGAGGTTTATATCTGCTGGACAGTCCTGTTGGTGCCTTTACAGCCTACTCTAGCTCATTTTCGTCTGATATATGGCTTTGGCATTGCCGGCTGAGACGTCCCTCTTACTCTGTCTTAAATAAACTTGTTCCTTCTTTATCGTTTAAGCAATTTGAGTGTGCACCTTGCCAATATGGCAAAAATAAAAGGACTTATTTTCCTTCTTCTATGAATAAACGTGCATCTTCTTTATTTTCTATTATTCATTCTGATGTTTGGCAATCACCCTCTATTTCTCGCACTGGTTTACGATACTTTGTGTCATTTATTGATGATTATTCACATATGACCTGGATTTATATCATGAAGCATAAGTCTGAAGTGTTTGCTCACTTTCGCATATTTTATAATTGGGTTGCCACTCAATATGGTTCTAAAATTAAAATTTTGCATAACGATAATGGGGGCGAATATTTGTCTCATTGTTTTGCTCAATTTCTGGAAGAGCATGGTGTTGAATTCCAACTATCTTGTCCATCTACACCACAACAGAATGGTGTAGCTGAACGGAAAAACAGACATCTTCTTGAAGTCGCCCGCTCTCTCCTCTTTTTCATGCATGTCCCACATCTTCTCAATCGCATGCCATCCTGAGTTTTGCTGGACAAATCACCCATTAATCTTCTCTCACATCAATAAACATATTCCTCTCCTTCCCTTACATATTTTTTGATGTGCTTGCTTTGTTCACCAATTTTCTGGTGATAAACTTTCCCCCCGTGCTATGAGGTTTGTTTTTTTTTTGGATATTCCCTATTCCATAAAGGCTACAAGTGTCTTGATCCAGTTACTGGCAAAACATGTGTCTATGGATGTCACTTTCTTCGAGACAGTCCCTTACTTCTCTTCACCATCTGTCCCTTCTCCAGTTCTTCCTCTCCTCCCTCCTGCCTTGAGTCCTACTAGCTCTGTCGTGCGTCCCACTAGCACTGCTAAGCCCACTCTGGTATATCACCACAGATAGATAAGGCCTCTGCTCTGCGAGAACACCACCACGTCATCTGTTCCCGGCCCAGATCCTTCTTCCCCTACAGATGCCTCTGATCTTCCCATTGCCCTCCGTAAAGGTAAACGTACTTGTACCTTGCATCCCCTTGACCATTTTGTATCTTATCATGCTGTCTCTCCTGCCTATCACAATTTTCTTGCAGCTTTGGACAGTACTAAGATACCCAAGCGGATTGACACCGCTCTCCGTGATCCCTTGTGGAAGGCAACCATGGAAGAGGAACTCACAGTCCTTGAGAAGAATCACACATGGGACATGGTTCCCCTGCCTCAAGGTAAAACTCTAGTCGGGTGTAAATGAATTTTTGCTTTTAAATATTCCAGATGGCTCCGTCGCCCGGTATAATGCTCGTTTCATTGCCAAATGATTCACACAAACTTACGGGGTGGACTATCAGGAAACCTTCTCCCCCGTGGCCAAGATTACTTCTGTTCGCATCTTGATTTCCATTGCCACCACTTATGACTGGCCGCTGCATCAGTTAGATGTGAAGAATGCCTTCCTTCATGGTGATCTCCATGATGAAATTTATATGCTTCCACCACCAGGGTTTGTTATTCAGGGGGAGCCTCAGTCTGTCTGCAAACTCCGAAAAGCTCTATATGGCCTCAAGCAGTGTCCAAGGGCGTCGCTTGAGAAGTTCAACAGTGCACTGTTGCCTGATGGTTTCTCTAGATGTCAGATGGATCACTCAGTTTTTATTTACCTTCTTCACTCTATGATCATGATTCTAGTGGTGTATGTTGATGACATTGTCCTCACCGGTAATAACGCTGTTGCCATAACTCCCTTCAAAGAATATCTACAGCGCACATTTGCTATTAAAGATCTGGGGCCATTGCGTTATTTTTTGGGTATTGAAGTCGTTCGTTCTTCTAGAGGACTCTCTTTATCTCAGCGCAAGTATGATCTTGACCTCCTTTAGGATGCTGAATACTCTGGGTGAAAACCTGCTGACACTCCATTAGATGTCAATACGAAGCTCTCTGCCGCAGACGAGACTCCTCTTGATAGTCCTTCATTCTATCAGAAATTGGTGGGAAAATTAATTTATCTCACTATTACACGACCCGATCTCTCCCTTGCAGTTGGTGTGGTTAGTCAATTAATGCACGAACCACGGGATACCCATCTTCATGCTGTCTTCCACATCCTTCGCTATCTTAAAGTTCATCCTGGCAGGAGTTTGTTCTTTCCTCGACAGTCTTCCCTCTCTGTTCGTGGCTATTCAGATGCTGATTGGGCCGGCTCTCCTGATAATCGCCGCTCAACAACTAGCTACTTTGTCTTTTTAGGTTCTCATCTAGTCGGCTGGCGTAGTAAGAAACAATTTGTTATTGCTCGGTCCAGTGTTGAAGCTGAGTATCGTGCAATGGCCAATACTATAGCTGAGCTTCTTTGGGTCCGCCAGTTTCTTCAGGAATTGGGTTTTGCTCCACGTGACCCACTCATTATATTTTGTGACAATCAGGCAGCTATCAACATCTCCTCTAATCCAGTCTTTCATGAGCGGACCAAGCACATTGAGGTTGAGTATCACTTCCTACGACAACACATTTCTGAAAGCCAACTTGTTACTCCACATGTGAAATCTAAGGATCAATTGGCAGATATCCTGACCAAGTTTGTTCCTCATTATCAACTTACTTCGGTTATTGACAAGCTAGGTTTGATAGACATCTTCGAGCCAACTTGAGAGAGAGTGTTGTGGGACCCAATGGGACCCAACTTAGGACAAACTAAACCGACTATGCCTATTTTGGCAAGTCAATTGTATAGGTGTATAATTAGGAGTAGATACGTTGGACTGATTGTACTTTCCTTTTGGCCACCTTAATTGGCTCTCTCTTATTTATACATGTACCCTCTAAGAGGAAATACAACTCAATACAATTCTGAGAATCATTATTCTCTGATATTCATCTATTTTCTTCCTTTCTTTATTTCTTTTCATTATTAGAATCAACAGGCTCGGTCTTCAGTGCTTGTCGTCACCCCCTTTAACGGCGATGGAATTGGGTACTCCAAGAAAACAAAGGAAGATGGTGGACATTCAAGAACAGAAAGCCCATCATGAGCTTGTCCCAACAACAGAGACGACGTAGGAACCTCTCAGACAATCCCCTTCATCTTCGCAGGCGATGGCAAGAATCCCAAATCTCAATTTGTCCCAGAAACAGGTTGTGGAAAAAAGCAGAAGAAATAGGAAATACAACTCGAAGGTCTCCAGACAACCATGAAACGATTGTTCAGAGGGAAAAAAAAAATCTTTAGGAATCAAGAAGGGGTATAGTGAGGACAACAGAGCTTCGGCTATGGGGCATTCAGTCTTAGACGATGGTGGGGTAGTTATTGAATTGCTTGTCCCGACAATAGAGATATGAAGAGACTATAATACAACTGCAAACAGACAGGATGATGAACGCGGTGATCTCAGAGTATATTTGGGTCGCCTTTTCAAAAAAGGAAAGCAAAAAGGGGAAAATCAGATAAAATTATGTGGACCAAGATAACCTGAAAAATAGAGGTTATTCGGAGAATGTTGGAAAGGAGATCCTGAAAATAGGAAAAATCTAGGAATCAGTTTCAATCGAGAACTGTATGAAGAAGAGGCTCTCAGGTGGGCAGAAAACAGGGACCGATCATCCTCCTCTTCTAGAGCATCAAACAATAGAATTCCTGCCATTTTAAGAGAAATAAAAGCTCTAATAAGAGTTTATTACAGGGGAAAAAAAAACAACAGGATAGGAGGAGAGGAGGTCGACGATTCTCTCAATGAAGATACTCACCTGGAATGTTAGGTGTCTTGGGACTCGTGGAGAAATGATAGGCGATTCGTCGTTTCATCAAAAGGAATAAAGTTGATGTTCTGCTTATTCAAGAAATCAAACGGGAAGATGTAACAAAAATCTTGTTGAGAAAAATTTGGGGTGTAAGAGAATGTGACAACTTCTACAAACCTTCTAAAGGCATGTCTGGGGGATTGCTGACTTTGTGGAACTCATCCTCCCTAAAAGTCTCAAACAAGAGGATGGATACAAGATGAATAACAACTAAGGGCCTTTTGGTGAATGAGGATGTTGAAATCTGCATAATAAATGTGTATGGTCCAAACGCAGATGAGGACTGAGACTATTCCTGGAGTGAGTGAGACAATATCTGAAGCTGGTGTTCAAGTTATTGGTGCTTGGGAGGTGACTTCAATATTACAAGTTTCCCGTAAGAAAGAAAGGGTGGGAGAGGATTCACAAGGGGAATGGAAGTTTTCTCAGAGTTCATTGACAGGCTTACCTCTCATTGGAGGACCTTTTACATGGTTCAGTGGTCAGGTCAGGACGACAATGAGCAGGTTGGATAGATTCTTGACATCCGCAAAATGGGACACAATCTTCTCTAATGCTAGTCATATCAAACGTTTTTGTCCCATATTGGATCACTGCCCTGTTATGTATGACTCCGACGAGATAGATTGGGGTCCCAAACCTTTCAGATTCAGCAATGCATGGCTGGAGGATCTTAAATTTGTGGGGTTAAGTGAAAGAATGGTGGGTAAGCTTTCCTATCTACCGGTGGGGAGGTTTTGTAATATCAAGAAGGCTCACATTACTAACAAAAAATCAAGGAATGGGTAGCTTCGACTGGTGGCCCATTGAAAGAGAGGAAGGAAGCGGCGACCCAAGAACTTGAAAGTTGGAATAGAGTGGAAGAAGATAGGGATCTTGAAGAGGATGAGCCTGCATCGAACACAAATGCCAAATCCACCTTGTGGGATTGTTTGAGGTTGGCGTTATGGCTAATAGAGGGGGATAAAAACACCAAGTTTTTTCATGCATGTGCCAACACAAGGACTCCGAATTGCATTAGATTACTTGTAGTGGATGATAGCCGTATTATGGACAAGACTGATATCAGGCAGGCAGTTACTCGGTACTACTCAGACTTCTTCCTACCTTTATTAGCACCATCACTTCCATCCCCCCTGTCGGCGTCTCCTCCTTCCTCCCCCATCTATGGTTTTGCGTCACCGCTTGCGGCTACAAGTACCCTCTTTCCTCACTTACCTAGCTCTTATTGTGATTACTCTTTTTGGAAACCACATGGTGTGTTTGCCTCTTATTTCCCACAGGTCATGGGCAATCTCATGGAAGGTGGAGTGACCCCTCTTTCTCACCTAGCCTCCCCGCTTCAGTTCAGGTTTTGGAGTCTTCGAGAGCACTTAGTTTAGATATCTCACCGTATGCACCTTTCCCCGGAAGTGATCTTTATCGATGGAGTCAGCTCTTCCTTCTCCCTGCACAATGTGAGCAAATCCCATTCCGTCAGTGTCATACAATTGATCATTGTTTAGTCCTTCGCCTTCAACATGCAGAGGAGCCCTTGGTGTCCCGCCAGTCACACATTTTCGACATTAGGATGCTTAGGAGATTCACTTCATCGTCATTCCACAACATCTTTGTCAACACAACTTCCCATAGCTGGGCCTAGATTGTTGTGCAAATCTTCACAGAGGAAACCCGAGTACCTTCTTTCCTGACTTGTCCTGTTTTTCCTACCACTAACCCAACACATAGGCGAAATTACTCCCCTTTTACTGATCTCCATACGATTTCCATTACTGAACCTAGTTTCCCTAGACCTATGATGGATGTGATCCAGTTCGAAGGCATTGGTGAGAAAAGGGCAGTCTAGCTAGAGAGGGAATTTTTGGAAGAAAAAATTAGGGAGGCGTTAGATAGCCTAGAAGGTGCCAAGGCCCCTGGACCCTTTGGTTTCATTTTTTTAAGGCTTGTGGGGAGATTGTCGGGGTGGATTTTGTTAGTGCCTCGGCTCATCCGAGTTACCCAAATTGTCAATTACGTGACTCACTTGGATATTGCCTTGGAAGAATATGAAGATGACGTAAGTTCTACTGTGCATTGAAGACTCTACACCGAATTTGTTATTGGCACACAAGTAAGTGAACGTTAGGAGACCTTAGGCTAGCCCAATATCTTAGAAGTCAATGGTTTAGAAACTGGAAAATTAGAAAATGGTTGACTTCCAGCCTCGAGGCCTCAAGCAGTTTGTTTAGGCCTCAAAGACTGTCTTTAGCTGAGTGGAAATTGTGACAGCTGTAATTCAGCATGAGACCACAAGGCCAAGTGTCCTTTGACCGAGTATCTTACAGATTTGGTTAGATAAATCTGAAAAGCTTTTCTTTGATTTTGAAAAATCCTAAATTGCGATTTTTATGGGAATAAGGAATATCTACAAGGGTCCTCTTTTAGAATGAAAATCTAGTTGCCACCTCACACAGTTGAACAAATCTTTTGGAGCCTAGCATCGTGGATGGCTATCCTTTACCTATTTGGAAAGGCTCCTCAATTTGTCTAAAGATACACTTATGTGTGATTGACAATCACGTGCAAAATCTAAGAAAACCGTTAATTTGAAAGATTTGGAAAAATATTTTAAGGCTTTCGGTGATCTCAAAAGATTATTTAAAATCATGGTGTCATCTTATGATTGGTTGGTGAAATAATGTGATTGTCAATCACGAACAGGTGGTGTGTAGATAAGCTGGTCATTAACTTAATATCTTAGATGAAGAGGTTTGAATTAACAAAAAGTCTGTGTGTTGTATTACCTTATACAGCCTCGAGGCCTCGAAGGAAATCTTGAGGCCTCGAGACGTGACTGCTTATAACAAGTCTGTCTTATTTAAACCTTGGTGGTTAAATGAAAGAGAAGCTGAATACTTGAAAAAGAATAACTGAGACCAGAGAATTTTCGAGCCTCCTGTTACACCTTCTTCATCATCTTCTAACAAAGATATGTTTGGGTAATCAATACCTTATGTTTGATAAAGTTAAGGGTGTTCAGTTAGGACCAGAAAATCAGTCATATAGTTGTCCTAATACCCTCATACCGCTGTGCCAATAATCGACTCTGATGGATCGGATCTGAAGGAAGAAGCACGGAGACATTGGATAAGGTGCAAGGCAAGTGTTTTTCCTTTCTCTTTTATTTTATATCACTGTAAGGTGGATTAGAACATTGTGTTCGAACCACCCAAAAAAATAGGTGTCGAGGATTAAACCATTTGGGTCGAACCTCTATAAAAAAAAAAAATAGGTTGTACTATCTGGGTGTGAGGCCCATTCATAGTATAATTGGGACGACCCTAGAGTTGGGAAGTCTAACAGTGGACGTAGGTTAATTGAAACCGAACCACTATAAAATATCTAAGCATATATGTGGGTGATACTTTTGACTTGAATGGTTTGATTGAATATCATGTCACTTGCACACACAGATAGTTTCGGTCATTTTTAATTACCAGTGGTTAATTCAAAAGGAAAAGGAACTCATTGCATATCTCATACAGTTAAGTAATAATTCGGTTAAGAATTTTTTAAAGGGAATTGAATTTAGAAATCCGACCTATTTACCCCCCTCTAGGTCGTGCATTACTCTAGTAACAGAATTTTAGATTTTCTCAGGTTTTTTAAGGAGTTTTATCGTTGATGGCATTACAAACAAAGGTCTCAAGAAGTCCCTCACACTCTGATTCCTAAAAGAGAGAGCTTGTCTAAACTCTCGCATTTTCGGCCTATTAGCCTGGTAGAGTGTTTATAGATTGTTGGCAAAGGTGTTAGCAGAGAGGCTTAAAAAAGCACTTCCGGAAGTGATTGGTGACACTCAGGGGGGCTTTGTAGAAAATACACAAATTTTAGATGGCATATTGATCACCAACGAACTGGTCCACATCAGGAAGAAAGATGAGGAAGTGGTACCTGGACAGAGATGGCTTCTCACTCTTCTCCCTGTCTCTCGCCGTCGCTTCTCACGTACTCGGCGGTCTGCTTCCTTCTTCATTCGCTCCTTTCCTTCGTGTTCTTCTTCTCCTTTTTTTCTTCAATCGTTTGTTCTGTCGTGCCTTAGGGCAACAAGTCCCTCTTTAAAACATTTAAGTTGTGATTGGACTGGGCTGGGCTCGAAACTGGGTCTGGCTCAAGACTGTGCCAAGGCCTAGTTGGGTTGCTTTGCATTATTGAGTCTAAGAGTGGATGTAGATTCAGGTGAACCAAAACACAATAAAAATTGTTGTTCATGTGTGGTTTGTGTTGTAGGATTGTTTTATTGTTTTCATGCACATGATTATTCCAAAAGAACATTGATTTATTTGAATATCTTAAAAATAAATTTAAAGGAATTTAAAATTGGTACAGTCCTATTCATCCCCCCCTCCCTCCTCTAGGACCTGCATAGTTGTAGCCTGGGACTTACATAGTAGATCGGAGGTCTTGGATTTTAGAGTTGTTCTTAGGTGTTTTGAGCTAGTTTCAGGCCTCTGAATTATTACCCTCGTTGGAATATACGTGGAAGGGGAGAATGTTAAGGAATGGGTGGATGAAGTAGGTTGTAGTATTGGGAAATTGCCCTTTACCTACCTCGGTGGACTTAAGTATTTTGGACTCCAGTGCTTGAAAGGGTCGAGAGAAGGTTAGTAGGGTGGAATATGAAGTATCTATCCTCGGGTGGAAGGTTGACTCTCATTAAATCAATGTTAGCAACCTTCCAACGTTCATTTTGTCCCTATTCGAAATATCAAGAGGAGTCACCAAAAACTTGGAAATGGTATTTAGGAGGTTCCTGCGGGGAGACCAGGAGACAGAAGAAAGTTCATCTAGTAGCTTGGTCAGAGGTGACTAAGCCAAAATCAAAAGGGGGCCTCGGAGTCACCCCACTGCAAATCAGGAATGAAGCTCTATTATGCAAATGGGTTGGCAGTTTGGATGAGATAGGGATGCTTTATGGGTTAGGGTTTTGAGCGCCAGATATGGAACAGACAGTGATAATGGGTGGAATTACGTAGAGGAAGTGGAGAAAACTGGTTCAATGACACTTTAGAGCTTTGTGGAGGCTAAGTCAGGGTAGAACACTAGTGGGGAATCTCTTCAGGGGCAAGCATAGATTTCTAGTGGGTAAAGGAGATCGGATCCTCTTTTGGTATGATTTGTGGTTGGGGGATAAACCGTTGAAAGAACGTTTCCCAAGGTTATTTAGTGCTGTTGGAACAAACAAGTTTTAGTTCAAGATAACTATTGAGTGGAGGGCCTTAATATATTTTGGAATGTTGAATTTAGGAGAGATCTGAGGTCCTTCGAGAGGGAAAGTTTGGATGAGCTATTAGGCCAGTTTGGTGAGTTTCTAGTGGCACTAGGGGAGAAAGACGAGATGGTGTGGACATGCGACTCTTCGGAGGCTTATTTGATCATGGTGGATGTAGCTACACAACATTTGAACGGCTCGATGGTGACTCCCAGCTTGGTTTGGAAAAATCAGGCTCTCCCCAAGGTTCAGACCTTTGTTTGGTGTGTGGTGTAGGGGAAAATTCTTACAAGAATGGACCTTAGGAGGAGAGGTTTGTTGAGGCTTGATGAAGACCTTATTTGTCCTTTTTGTGGGTGTTATCGGAAGAAACCATTGATCACCTTTTTGTCACTTGCCCTTTTGCTTGGCACTTGCAGAGCAGTTTTTGCAGCCTAATGGGTGTATTCATGGGTCTATGAAAGCACCTGGGCAGATATGCTAGCTTCATGGTTTTTCCCTTACCCCACCAACATCAGGAGGAGGATGGCGTGGTTCACAATTTCTGCCGTAATCTCATGGACTATTTGGAAAGAAAGGAACTCAAGAATCTTCAAAGGAATGTTCACTAAGATTTGCAAGCTCTTCCAAAAGCCAAATGGAGACTTTGTGCTTGGCTCCTCTCCAACAAGGAGTTCAAGGATTTCAAAGCCCATTGACATTTTATCTTCATCGGAGGGTTGTATGAGTAGAAGGTCTAGGAAACCTAAAGTTTTGGTAGATTGGTCACCTCCTCAACCTGCCGGAATAGGTGGCGTACATAGAGATCACAATGGTCAGAAATCCGTGGTATTCACAGAATCAGTAGGGAGTAGAAACGCTAATGAAGTTGAACTCTTCAGTATAAGGAGAGCATTGGTGATGCGGAGCATATATTGCAGATTCCATAATTAGTAGTTGCTTTCCATAATTAGTAGTTGTTGTATTTAATTTTTCTTTTAGGTTGGTTTTAGTTAGTTTGTATTTTGTTTGTTGCTTTATTTAGTTAATGTTTTATTTTAAGAAAGAAAGAGTTTTATATAAGTTATAGCCTCCTTGAGGCAAGGACAGATTAATGAATAAGATTTTGAGATTTCCGAACATACCTCTATGCCGTGCATGTGTTGGTGAGAAGCCAAGGGCGTGAAGCCATCATCTTTTTTTTTTTTTAAATAATAAAGAATGCAATTTTTTTTTTAAATAAAAATAAGATGCAACCTAAGACCGTGAGTGTTTAAGGAAACAACTCAACCTTGCTACTGATGCCAAATTTGTCGCGGGACAAAACTAATGGTAACCCTAAATGCCTAAATGCGGATTAAAGGGATGAAAATAATGCACCCTAAATCTAAATGGGCTAAAATTAAACAATCAATTAATAATAACAATTGAAGAATATAAATTTATCACAAATAATTATGCAAAGCGTAGAATATGATGTAAACAAATAGAGGCCATGATTTTGAACGAAATATGCATATATACTAAAATGAGATGTCACATGATTTTAAATAATAAAATAGGAGTTACGTGGGTTATGGATGGGCTGAATGAAAAGAATAGGACTGGGCGAATGACTTATGCATGATATAACTTAGGCTTCTAAAAAAAGGGAATACGAATGGCTGGCTTGGAAGGGCATGACGGGTAGGATGAGGGTATTTAGGAATTGGCTATGGAAAGGCAATGGAAAAAAAGGAGAGAAAGAAGGTAGGATTCGCAGGCGGCAGCAGATCTGGGTTCAGGACAGGTTGCAGCAAAGAGATGAGAGGCTATAGAAAGTTGGCGATGGCAGATCTAACAATAGTGGGGGGCTGGCGGAAGTTAGGATGCATTTGGAGTGGCTGATAGTGGCAGATCAAGCCTAAAGAAAGGGGCAGCAACACCTGTATAGGGGTAGAGCAGGGGCAGAAATAGGATTTTGACTCAAGGGATGGTGGCGATGGTCTAGGACAGGGATTTGTATGGCAGCAACAATGGAAATTTCGGCTAGTTGTATAGAATAGAGGAAGGAGAAGAAAAGAGAGAAAGAAGAAGATAGAAGAAAGAAGTACCTGGGAAAAAAGATGATGGCTTCACGCCCTTGGCTTCTCACCAACACATGCACGGTATAGAGGTATGCTCGGAAATCTCAAAATCTTATTCATTAATCTGTCTTTGCCTCAAAGAGGTTACAACTTATATAGAACTCTTCCTTTCTTAAAATAAAACATTAACTAAATAAAGCAATAAACAAAATAGAAACTAACTAAAACCAACCTAAAAGAAAAATTAAATACAACAACTACTAATTATGGAATCTGCAATATATGCTCCGCATCAATTGGCCATTTGGATAACCCTAGGAGGTGGAAAATTAGTCATTGAGAGGATTCGGCAAATGTCATCAAATGGGCGAAAGGTCTGAAGTGACCCCCATAGAGATTGATTACCACGGTTGGGAGATCAGGACACTTGTTAGGGGACTTAAGGTCTCCTTCATTCACATCAGTCGTTCAACAAATGGGGTAGCGGATACCCGTTTTAGGCGTCTTCCACATTTAAAGAAAGGAGATCATTGGATCGCACATGATGGATTTCTTTTTTTACATGGAGCTTTTGTTGACTTTGATCTCTAGTTTTACTTGTTTTTCTTTTCCTTGTATTCTTTTGTTGTTTTGGCTGGGTCTATATCTTTTAGACCCTTCCTCTTTCTTGTATTGAATGTTTCTCATTAATTATATTTTCCCTTTGTTATCGCTCAAAAAAAAATTTGAGGTATTGATGTTCCAATTGAAATGCCATTCCAAATGGTAGAAATTTAACCATTAACAATGCAGACAAAGATTCAATAACCAACACCAACCTTTATCTCTACTTGCATCCAACAACTGGGACTTGACCCAATCATTTATATTCCCTGTGGGCCAATATCCATATGGTGCCATCAGAACCTTGTAGGCCTGAGTGGGAACCTTGTGGGCCTGAGTGAGAAGGAGAGGGCAAAGGTCTGACAAGGAATTGGTGAGTCAAAAGTAACTCAGGAAAGTGGATAGAATAATACCTTTTGGTTTTAGAGGAAAGTTTATGGGACCCAATCTAGTTGTGCTTTGCATGTTAAGGATGGGATGGCACCACGACGAGGTAGCAAATCTATATGCATCAAGTATCTGAGGCTTGTAATTTATTTAGCTCATTTGCTACAAGGAATCACTGTATCACTCTTATGATACAACTGTGGTGATCAAAAACTACAATATTCTTTGATACAGAAGATCCTCTGTTTTTCCTCCCACATTCCCAATGCCATGCCAAGTGCTGATCTTTTCCATAAAATTTGTCCCTTTTGTTAAAGGTCCGTCCCTCCCATCTGTCCGTGGGAGCTCATAAGGACCTTGGACCAGCTCCATGGAGTCCAAATAGGTTGAAGAAACTGACCATATAAGTTTTACAAATGGACATCATAAGAATGGGTGATAAATAGGTTCCTTGATGGCTCAACAGTAAGAGCACATGTTTTGAATGGTAAAATTGCAGGATTTCAGAAGTCGGGTAAGGATTCTATTGGATGAGGATGTCCGACAGTATGCTTTCTCATGGGATGGAGCCGCATTTTCTAACTGATTTATATTGGAATCAGTTACATGAAGTGGGTTTAGTCAATGACTCGGTAATTTACCAGATGTTAGTATTGAGATCTCCACCTCTCTCTCTCTCTCTCTCTCTCTCTCTCTCTCTCTCTCTGTCTCTCTCTCTCTCTGTGTGTGTGTGTGTGGAGTCTGGCATCTATTCTCCTCTCTTTCAATGCACAGCCAAATTGTCTTCTTCCTTGTCTCATCACCACCATTGCTGTTATCATAATCCAAGTCCTATTGCCTCTATCTGGGTTCATCTTCTTACTATATTTAAGGTCTAAAAAAAGTGAATATATTGAGTTCTTTACCTTTTTTGAAATTATAATTCTATTTCCAATTATTTTATGCTTTTGGCTAATTGTCTTACATGACTATTTTAACTTCACGAAATTTCCTTTTGAATTCTAGAATCTCATGATTATAAACATTTGCAGTATCTACAGAGCATCTTCCTCCCCAAACTGACCATATGAGGGAGTAACGTAGCTAACCCAATTATGTACCATTTATTGCAAAGTTGTGAGCAGGAGTAACCCAAATATGTGGAAGATGGCTTTATGCAAGCAAAGGAAGATGAGGTACAAATTTCTGGAGAATTTGTATTTTTATTAAGATTGTGATCCTTTGAAAATCTGAATTATTATTTCTAGCAAGAAAGGACTCTAGGATTGTTGCTGTTTACTGCCTTCTGGGTGGTTGACTGGATAGGACTTTCAATGCTCTTTCAGTTAGTTGCAGAAAAAGAGATACTGTTCAACTTTGGGGACATGTGTGCTACTGTCATTTGCCTGCTGATCATGCTTGCCTTCTCTTATGTTCTTGGGGCTAGATCTTCCAATGAGGTAAATCTTTTCTGATTTATACTTGTAATCATTTTGAATCTTTTAGATTGTAACAGTGTGCTTGAGTTCATTCTTAATTCTCTGGTTGGTTCCTGGGCCTATTCCTCAGAGAAACATTGGTCGAGTCTCTTCTAAATTAATCAAGCTGATCCCATCAACATGAACATTCTTATATGATTCAATTCCAGATGACATGGAATGAATTATGCTCCTCTGATGTTGAAAAATCTGAAATATTGAAGGGCGTTGAGAGAATTTGACCATTCTGTGGTAGAGCTGCGAAATGCATTTTCCCTTTATATCGGCAAGCCAGACTCACTGGGGCTTCAGAGAAAAACCAGAGTCTGAGTTAATGTTGCCCAAGAAAGAGAATCAATGATGCGTTGGTTGAGGGATTGACCATGGCTGTTCACTTATCGTGGTATAACGATCCAGAAGGATGGATTGAGGTAAAAGTGAGCATGCATAATGGCAATGAGAGTTTGTATTTATTTAAAGAAGTATTATAAAAGGATGAAGTTATTTGGGGCTTTATTATCAGTATGCTGCTGTAGGTGATGGTAGACATTTGAGAGGATGATGTTGTATACAGAATGTCCATAATTTTATGGAGGATTATTATGTGTGAGATTGGCCAAATTGTTTGTAGAAAGCGTGGGTCACATGTTCTGTAATTGAATCATATGAAGAGTTTATTTCTCTAGTTCCTCTTCTGCAAATCTTTTTCCACTCTTTATTCAAAATTTTTGCTTTCAATATAAGATTGCCAAGTTGTCAGATTCAGATCTACATGATTTTTTATTTTGCCTGTACCAAATGAGTGTTTGATAGGTTGAATGTAGGATGGTAATTTTTTACTCAACCTGACCCAAAAAAATCTTGGTTTGCGTCATATATATTTTGAAAAAACTTAAAAATTGATCTGGCCGGATTCAAGCTAGATTAAATTCGAGTTGGGCTGGGTAGAGAGAGGTCTTGGAGCTGACTTGGCCCAAGTTAAAAATAGTATTTAAGCACATTATTCTTTGGGTGGCCATTTAGACACCGTTTTTCAAAATACTGTGTAAACTTACCATTTTGCCCTTCGATTTTTTTAAAAATTGAAACCTTTTGTTCCTTCGCGACTGTATTTCGTTTGATTTCCCAAGCCCAGTAGCTGTACCTGCCTTATCATCACAGCCCTTTTCTAACCAGATCTACCCTTCAACCTTCCTTCCAATCAGATCTCAACCTCGCCTGAAACCCATCGTCTCATCACTCAAATAGCCTTCCCAAAAAACCATCTTTGGACCAGAGTGATAAATTAAAGATTGGGTGCTGATCAAGGACGAGAATTTGCACAACTCAGGGCCCAAAAAACAAAAAGAAGGGGTTATTCTGAGAAATTCAACAAAAATCTACAAAACAAATGTTATGGGTTTGGGGGTGAAATGAAAAAACCCAGATCGTGATAAATGGAAGTTACTTTTGGGTTGGAGGTCGGGAGAAATTTTGTTGAGAAGGAATTTGGGTTTCTTGAGAAACTGGGGCTGTTTTCTTTTGTTCTTTCAGAAAAATTTAATAGTGGTCAGACCAAAGAGCTGAGAATCAAAGTCCTATTTTGAAGTTCTAGAGGACTTTTGTGTTTCAGGCGAGGTTGAGACAACCGTCAGAACGAACCCAACCGTCCGAACGAAATAAGGTAGGTACTGGGCTTGGGAAATCAAACGAATGTCGGAACGAACGAAATAACCGTCCGGATGAACGAAATACTGTTTGAATAAACAAAATGTTTCAATTTTTTTAAAAACCTAAGGGCAAAATGGTAATTTCACATCGTATTTTGAAAAACGGTGTCTCCTGGCAGAAAAACACGGTGTATAAATAGTCACCCTATTCTTTATTATCCATTAGTCTTAACTCAAACCCACTTACCTCGAGTTTGAAAGTCTTCGTTTATTGCCTTCATTTTCCATGTCCAATCCTCTTTTCATCAATTTTCTATTAAAAAGTCTTTAATTTTTTTTTTCAATTTTTTTATAAAAAATTGGATTAGGTCAAGTTAGGTCATTAATAAAAAGGTTCAAGTCCTTTTTTAAGTTGGATCATGCAAAAAAAATTATTATTACTTGTAGCCAATCCATCCTGATCTGACCCATTGTCATTTCTAGGATTCAAGACAATTACATGAAAATTGCTATTTAAAAGGCATTTGTCTAATTACAAAATTGAAATGTTGCATAGATCTCGTTTTTACTTGAGCAAAATTTGTTCCTTTCTATTTGATGAGAACGACTGTTCTCTCCTGATAAAAGTGAAGCGAGTGCTTAGTTTCTAAACAGTACAAATCTAAAAATCTGAAAGGAAAAAGATTCTTGGGAAAAAGATTCTTGTGCTTTTTAAGGAAAATTTGTAGTTGTAAATTAGATTTCTAGGATGACTTGCTGTAAGAAAGAAGGAAAAAAATATTTTTACAAGATCAAAGTTTAAAAAAATATGTATAAACGAAAGTGTCTTATAAGAAATGCCTGGTTGAACCGAAATAAGAACTCGGGGTTCACCAGCACCCGATCAATGAGCGATTCCACTCTGCGATACCAAAAGAAGAATTGGACCAAGAGAATAGGTAGAACTAGGGTCCAGATATCGGCCGATATGAAACGTATCGGCCAATATGATACGGTTTTTCAAAGCCTTATCATATCGACTAATACGTATTGTATCGGCGTACGCAATAGTTCTCGGTCGATATGGCCGATATATCCGTGAGATATATCGGTCCGATATCGACCGATATTCATAATATTGGCCTTTTAAATAAATCAAAACGGTGGTGGGCTCGAGTTGATATCTCAGCCGATATCTGCTGATATTATCGTTTTAAATTTAATTATTTTAAAAAAATCAGCTTTCTTTTGGATTTTTTAATTTAGGAAAAAAAAATACCAATATTTAAAAAAAAAATACACAAAAAAGAGGAGAGAAATATCTCGACCCGGGCGAATATTTCACCCCTGGGTAATACTCCATAAGACCAGCAGTATCGAGACATTGGTTGAAGGTAGTCACTGACGGCCCATGAGCACCCGCTCCACCAGATTTCTCGGGAAGCGAATGCAATTGACGTCACAAAATAAATAAGCGCGGGGAAGAGATAATAGCCGAGATGAAACAGACGTTCTGCCAGAAGCTCTCTTTCCTGATAATTGTTTAAGAAGCTTATAAGCAAGTTTTTCAAGTGTGAAAACTATTTGTCAATTTCTAATATTTTTTCTTAAAATTTGATCATTTAAATTATTTTTCCAAAGTATTTCATTCATTTTTTAAAAAAAAAAGAAATTGCTCTAAGATAATCCTAATTTGAAATTTTTAGTGAAAATAATTTAATGAAATATATTGAATGCTTATGAAATTGAATGGAGATGTCTTAATATGATTGATATAGTTTGTAAGGTATGTGTATGATTTTTTAAGGTTTTTTTTTACCAAAATATTCATGAAATTCAGACTTTCTAAGATAATTTCTATTTTGGATTTTCTTGTAAAAAATTAATGAAATGGTATACAAATGTTTATGAGATTAACCGAAGAATTCTTAATGTTATTAATATAGTTTTTAAGGTATTTGCATGATTTTTTTTTAATATTCCAATATTCTCATAAAATTCAAAAGGACAAAATATTTGAATTGTAATAGAAGATATTTGTCATCATGGGATACTAGAGAACATGAATTTTATATTAGAATTTTTTAATATTGATTTCCTATTTTCTATGTTTTTAGACAATTTTTAGAACATTTTCTAAATTTTCAAGAGATACTTTATTCTTTTCAAAATTTCGACTTTTAAAAGTTTAATACTCCATAAAAAGAACCATTTTTTAACAAAAATATGTACACACTAGGTTCTCCACTTTTTCTTATTTTTCTGATTTTTTGAATTTTTTGAAAAATAAAAAATAAAAGAGATAATGAGTCGATATAATACGTGTCGGAGGACCAAATTTTCTTCCCCTGCCTTCAAACTTAAGTATGGCCAGTCACTTTTATTTCATAGTGGGATACTTATGACCAATCTCGACCGTCCAAACACAGCCCCGTGAATCGCCAGGCATCCAAAATTTGACGACCTTATAATTGACATGCTCCACCATATTAAAGTTTTTCTGTTATTAATAGTGAAACTTAAGGACTGATATTAAGAATTAGGATGATTAAATTGATAAGTAAATATCGCCCATCTCAGCTGATATATCGCCCATCTGATCGGCTTGAATATCGTCCGTTATGCATCAATATCTCAGTGAAAATATTAAAAAAAATAAAATAAAAAACTAGAAACACGTTTGTTGAAATGATATCGGCCACGATATCGACAGATATCAGTAATTTCGGCCAAATGAAAATAAAAATTGATGTGGGGGCCACAACATTTCGGCGATATGATGGCGATTTTTCAACCGATATATTATTGCCTGTTGCACCTCTGCATAAGGTTGAGGTACCGCTGGCTGCTTTATTCGACTGGTCGACCACGCCTTCCGGTCCAAATTTTTTTTTTTTATAAATAGCCACATATCACCATTGTCATTTTAACAGCTCAATTCATTTCCTAACAAAGGATTTCAATATTTCTTCCCAAATTAGTTTCATTCCTCTTTTCTTATTATCATTTAGTTCTAAGAAACCAAGCTTTTGCCTAAAATTCACGGATCCATACCGTTAAGAGCTTTCTAGATTTATGGATATTCAAGTATTGTAAGTTTTTTTCCCAGATTATTTTTTAAGCCTCGACATCTTTTCAATTTTTTTCATGAATGCTATATTCCATATTTACATGCATTTAATGTATTCTTTATTAGAGTTGTATTTTTTAGACTTGGAATGGATTACTTCTGTTCTAATATTTAGCTACTAGTTATTATAATGTTTACTGATTTATTTTCAGTCATTTGATATTTTGTAATGGTCCAACCCTATATATATATATATATATATATATATATATATATATATATATATATATATATATATATATATATATATATATATATATATAATTAAAATATTAAGTCCGTACATAAGTCCGTGTTTGGACGAAATTAGGCTTATTTCACAACCTCACTCTTCCAAACAGCCAACCCTTATTCTCTAACATATTGAGCCTATGTGGGCGGTACTAACTTAGTAAAATGCATTGTGCAGATTAGATACTCGTGAGTGTAAGCAGGCGGTACTGACTTAATAAGATGTATTGCGTACAGTTAGATACTTGTGAGTCCTACTTGGGCGTTACTAACTTGGTAAGTCAAATATTAACCACCTTAGAGCTAACTTAATCACCAAAGTGGAAAAAGGACGCAAGTTGAGGTAAATTATTTATGTTGTATGGAGATCTCCCACTTGTAAATCGTAGCCTATGTCCCTTAAGGGATCATGATGTTTGGCAGTCCGTTCCATAGAGGTATCCTTGGGTGGACATTGTGCCCACGTTAATGAGATTAATATCTTTGGGTGGACATTGTGTCAACTAGGGGTCCAAAATACGCTTCAGTCGATATGCATATCGGGCAATAATTTTCTCTCATCCCATTTTTCCATTTTATTGCATTTCTCTCTCCTCCGATATTCAAAACCGTAAAAAATCGTGAAAAAGCATGGAAAAACCATATCGGCAGATATGGTGACCGATATTCGGTCCGAATATCGGTCATATCGGCTGATAACCTTTTTACTGGTCAATACATATCGTATCGATCGATATTATTCGGCCCTGAAAAACCAATACATACCGATATTTCGACCCTTAGTGTCAACGTTGATGAGATTGATGTCCTTGGGTGGACATTGTATTTATATTGATGAGATTTTTAGTATGACATGATAGCATAGCCTTATTTATATTCCATTTCATATATTATTATTATGCAGGTGCGTGAGTGTATAACATGTATATTTCCTCACTGAGTATTGTTTGTACTCACGTTCTTGCTATTTTAGGTAATGTTGCATTAGCTGGGTTTGAGGGACTTCGAGGAAGTGCTTAGTTTATCATGTTGCTTCATACGCCCTATATATTAAGTTAATTGCTTTATTTATATGATTTGAGTTAGTGATATTGTATATACAATTTTATTCATTGTGGATTTGGTTCTAATAAATTCTAAAATGTTTGATAATATTTATGGTAGATATTTTATATCCCCTTTAAGATAATAATGGTATTTGAATTCATTTATGATCTTGATGATTGGGTTGTGAGTACATGTGTGTTTCCCACGTGTGATATTCGAAAAAGTAAATTTATTCCGCGTCACGTGTCTATGTTTTGGGTTAGGGTGTGACATATTTTTATAATTTTTTTTATCCGAAATTAGCATAAAAGTGTGGAAAATGGCTAAAAATGCTTAATCATAAGTTATGTAATTTTTTTGTGTTTTTTTTTTTCCGGTATATTTTTATCTGTTCCTTTTACAGAAGTTCATTTCAGTCATTTAATAAAAATTTTTAACTTTTTCATCAGAAATTAAGAACAAATTCTGTAGAAATGTTCATTTTTTTTAAATTTCTGTGTAAATTGTTTTCTCTGCTAAACTTTTCATTATTTTGCATTTTCATAATTTAAAATTAATTTTCATTATTTTTATAATCCAAAATTAGGTTAGATTTGTAAAAAATAGAATAAATGGCTAAAGTGATAAGGATAAATTGAAAAAAATTATTTGAAGAACCCTTTGATGTTTACATTGTAAATATCTGATAAATACATTTGTTTGCATTTTTTTTTTTATTCCGAAAGCAGCTTAAATATGTAGAAAATAAGAAAAGGTGGGTTCGTCTAACAACATAAATTGAAAAAAATATATTTAAAGAACCCCTTGCTGTGTACATTTTAGATCTATGTGAAACTTTACATTTATTTGCATATTCATAATTTCTTTTTATTTTTTATTTTGAAAGTAGCTTAAATATGTGAAAAATAAGAAAAGGTGGCTTACTGTAAAAAAAATAAATTGAAAAATTATTTAAAGAACTCCTTGCTGTGTACATTTTAGATCTCTGTGAAAATTTACATTTATTTGCATTTTCATAATATTTTTTTTTCCGAAAGTAGCTTAAATATGTGAAAAATAAGAAAATGTGGCTTACTAATAAAAAATAAATTGAAAAAATTATTTCAAGAACCTCTTTCTGTGTATATTTTAGATCTCTGTTAAACTTTACATTTATTTGCATTTTCATAATTTATTTGTATTTTTTATTCCGAAAGTAACTTAAATATGTGAGAAATAAGAAAAGGTGGTTTACTATAAAAAAATAAAAAAAATTGAAAAAATTATTTAAAGAACCTCTTGCTGCGTACATTTTAGATCTCAGTGAAGCTTTATTTTGCATTTTCATAATTTTTTTTTAACTCCAAAAGTAGCTTAATATATGTAAAAAAGAAAAAGAAAATGTGGCAGGCAGAAACGGCTTTCTTCTGTTGGGCCTTCGAGCAGATTTTCATCATGTTTGCACCTCCATCCAACCTAAGATCTTCCCTCTGTTGATGAGGCTTACTTCATCTTAAAAGAATAGATTGAAAAAATTATTTGAAGATCACTTTTCTGTTTACATTATAGATCGCTGATAAACTTTACATTTGTTTTCACTTTCGTAATTTATTTTATTTTTTATTCCAAAAGTAGCTTAAATATGTAGAAAATAAGAGAAGGTGGCTTCATCTAAAAACATAAATTGAATTTTTTTTTAAAGAACCCCTTGAAGAAGACGGCCGCGCTGACCCCTACTCAGCAGTGGACATGGTTTGAGACTCGTGCACTTTACATTTGTTTTCATTTTCGTAATATTACGATAATATTTCAATAAATTTTTGACAATATCATCTTTTTAATGAAATTTTTGTTTTTCAATTGATTTAGATGTTCACAGAATATTAAAAAAATTAAATTTATTAATATTTTGATTTAATACATTTTCATTATTTTTTAATATTTATATTTTTTATGAGATTTTTCCTCGGTAAAATTCCAAAAATTTAAAAATACTCTAATATTATGAATAGCCGTTGATATCCAAAGAACGGTATTTATAACCATGATTGTCGTAGTTTTTTTTTTTAAGAAGCCCGAGCATCACGAGCATTTCATTAATGTTTTATACAGCCAAAGGATAAAAGCATTGAGAGACCCTAGTTACTGGTGTGTGTTTGAATTATTCTGAGGTTGGGAGGGGAATCTTTGAGGGCAAAGCATCTTCTGAAATACATAATTGGCAGGATCCTAACCTTGTTCATTCAATGGAGGGTGGATTCAACTTTAGATCCTATTGTATTAAGGCAATAGTTTCTTTGATATTTAGTGTATTTTTTTCCCAAGCCTAATTCTCTCATGCGTTCTATTTTATTGTACTTCATCATCTCTCAATAAATTACATATAACTTTCTTTTTTTTTGAATTTACGTATGAAATATCATGAGATATCTAGCATATAAACTGCTGTTTAATTGTTGCATGGTCAAAGACAAAGGAAAATAAAAAAAGCCACACATTATACGTAAAAAATGTAGACTAGATGAATGACAGACGAGTGTGAATGGATGTGTATTGACCTATTGCAGCGGGTGACAGACGAGTGTGAATGAATGTGTATTGACCTATTGCGGCGGGTGATAGAAGATTGTGAATGAATGTGTATTGACCTCATATATGGGCATATAGTCACCTGTATCGTATCCACAAATCGATTTTTGACCTTAGCCACACAAAGACACATAACTAACGCTGTCTTTTCTATTTACTAATATTGTAATAGTAATTGTTTAAAAGCATAAAGAAGCATTGGCTTGAATCTTGACAACACTACAAAAGATAGAAAATTATAAACAGTTCTGTTGTATATTTCATATGATTAATTAGACCCATAGAAAATTATAAACAGTTCTGTTGTATATTTCATATGATTAATTAGACCCACTAAACCTTTCTAAAAAAACCAACTCAGCAATTGACAGTTGTGACATACTTATCAGAAACCAAAACTAGCATTTACATCCCTAACCATTCCAGATAGATGGGATTTGTGGCTTAATCATGACGACAGTCCAACAAAACATCTTCATTATAATGGTAAGACAAATATAGATCTGGATTTTCTAATTCAAAAATTTTCTTGGACAATGCCCAAAAACGGGATAAATTCCAAAATTACTAGTTTTCAAACTAAAACCCAATCATATTTGCCCAAAATAAAAAATTATTAACAATTCCTTACTTGGGGGAATTCTGAAGCTTTAAGAATGAAAAGTACATCCCACTTGGAAACATTATCTCCTCAAATTAGGAATAATATAGGCGCCCCATATAAACACTCGATTTTTCCGCCTCTATACACCCGATTTCAAAAAATCGAGTGAAATTACCACTCTACCCCTCTATGTTTCATCATCTGAACGAACTATCAGTTCATTTTCAATTCGTTCGGATGAATACACTCGTCCGAACGAATAGATCAGTGTAATTTCAGTTCGTTCAGACGAATATACTTATCCGAATGAACTGATCAGTGTAATTTCAGTTCGTTCAGACGAATATACTTATCCGAATGAACTGATCAGTGTAATTTCAGTTCTTTCGGATGAATGTACTCATCCGAACGAACAGAACAGTGCAATTTCAATTCGCTCGGACGAATGAACTTATATATGTTCATTCGTTCGAATGATCAGTTTGAATCATTTGAACGAATGAACATATATAAGTTCATTCGTCAGAATGATCAGTTTGGATATACCCTAAGAATAGTATGTTCCTTTGATGAGTAAACAATGTGACATGGTAAATGTCAAAGAATGCTGGAGTAAATGTGGTGTACAAGACACGAATGGAGAGCTAGTTCTAGAGATACCAAGTATCAGTCAGCAATTCGTTGTTCCGCCTTTGATGAGTAAACATTGTGATATGGTAAATGTAAAACTCTGCCCAGAATAAGCGTATGTTAGCTTATAATCCTGTTTAACCGGTTAATCTCGGAGATTACAGTTAGGGCTTTGAAGAAAGCCCAGGTGTGGCCCAATCTGAGCTCGTGAGCTTAGTGATCCAGCTCGTCCAGCTGGAGGGGCATTTTGGTAAATTACCACTTCTTGTTATTATTTTGTTAAATTGTGTTGTCATGTAATTTTTATTAGATGATAATATTCTCCTTAATCAAGGATTTGTATTTCTGATTTTAAAATGAATTTATTTTCAGAAAATGGTATTTAAAATCCGCCCGTCAAAACCCCGAAAGGGAGTATTATTATTTTAAAGGGTTTTGGAAATAAAATAATTTTTTAAACTAGTATTTTGTAGTAGATTATTTTAAGAATAGTCTAGTTATTCCATTTCACCTCAAAATGATGTTTTTAAATTGTTTATTTAAGTAAATAGTGTAAATTTATGGTTTTTATTTAAATATATGATTTTTAGTGAGAGTTAAATTCCAAAATTTTTATGGTGATTAAGATTTTTAAAACCCAACCTATCTGTACGGTTGGATTAATATTTTGAGTTTTTAAATTATTGCTTTTAGTTTTAAAATCGGGTTTTATTAAATGAGGGACCAAATTGCAAAACTAAAACCTTTGGAGGGCTGATCTGCAACCAACCTAGACTTACCGGTTACTGTTATGGACGTCAGCTGCCGCTGCAAGCAGTCGCATGCAGTGGCCAATCGACCTGAAATTCAGGCCAAAAATCTATATAACCGGCCCTCAGTTCAGCTGTTTGAACTCCCAAATCTTTCTTCTCTTCCTCAGTCTCTACTGCTTTCTGTATCTCAAACCATACCTAGCCGATCACCCTCTCTGTTCTTTCCCAGTTCAGTAACCGTAGCTTAAGAAGAAAGGATTTTCAAATTTCTGGATTTTCAAACCAAGAACCTCAGCAAAGGTATCCATTGCATTCCTCTTTCAATTCTGATCTGTTTTGAATCAAATGAAACTGAAATTGACCCTGTTTTGATTGAGAAAAACTAGTTTTAAATCTAAGGAAAAACCATGGGTTTTATATACCCGTGAGCTTTCACTGTTTAAATCGGATGGCCCAGTGAGCTTCAAGGCTCCAAACCATTCCCTATGGAAAGATGACTCCCAGAGGAGTCCATCAGACCAGACGGATGTGAAAACTGAGTCCAGGAGACCCTCCATTTTCGGGATCGCATTTCACTGCCCGACTGCCGTCACTGTCTGTTGTTGCAGACAGTGGGGAAGACGACTCTCGGAAGGTCCGAGAGCCGGTCTTCGGAAGGTCCGAACCTTCGGACGGTCCGACAGCTTCATCCTCGGACGTTCCAAGCTTCACCAGAAGCCCAGTTACGCCCGAGGCAGGCCAGACTTTTTCGGACACACCGAGCCAAGCTCGAAAGGACTGAACCCACTCGGACGTTCCGAACCCAGACTTCGGACGTTCCGAGGCATACAGACCCACCGAGGCTGTTTTCTTTGTTTTATCGGTTTGGATGGACTTCAGAAGGTCCGAGACCCAACCTTCGGACGATCCGAAGTCAGACCCGTGTTCCGAGGTCAGTGACTTAGTTTAGTGTGGTTCGGATGATCCGAAGCCACTGTTCCCGGTTCCGAGGTATGTTCCGAGGGACCTACTTTTTGAAGTGTAAAATGTTCTTGTTTGATGGTTATTTGTTATGATATGATTTATACCCCCTTGTTAATTAAAAATGTACTAACCCCTTTTCTCTTATTATTTATAGTTTAAATATTATTGTATTCGCTTCCAGGCTGACCCTATTGGTCGGGCACTGAGTGATTCACTTTCAGGCCGACACTATAGTCGGGCACTGGGTGACCTCGAGGTCTAACTCAAAATGCCAGATCTGGTCCTATCCAGAAGACAACCGAGAAGTGACCCGAGGATCTAGATCTAACTCAATAAGTCAATCTGGTCATTATCCAGAAGACAATATGAGTTTTGGACTGAGTCCCTTTCTATTATTATATTAATTTAAAAAGGATAGAAACCAAGTAGGAGACTCAATTCCATGAACCCTAGATATTTTGTGGGAAAACGTATGATTTCCAATATTACGTATGTATGCGTATTTGTTATGTATATTGATTGTGTACTTGTCTGTTGTTTGAACCGAGACCGCGCAACCACACAATCAGGGTGAGGGAACTTAACTCTGCAGATTTTGTAAACAGGTTTTATGATGAGATGAGTATTGAGCAATGAGTGGTTTCAGTTTTGATGAACCCACTCATGTGCCTAAACATGATGCACTATGGTAAGAGTGCATATGATGCTGACCTAGACTTGATGCACTATGGTAAGAGGGCATATAATGCTGACCTAGACTTGATGCACTATGGTAAGAATGCTGATGATGATTGTGAATATTATGATGTTGATCATATAAAAATGTAAGACTGCTTCCACGTGCTCTTGACTATTGAATCAATATCGGCCATATGGAAGATGGTTTACGTCTAATGATCACGGGTGGTGACAGTTACTAAGGGTGTCGGTACCGGGCATGGGAGTGCCGGAAATGTACTTGCAAAGATGTACTTTTACCTTGTCGGGACTTAATACTATGATTGTCAATATGGGATCTAGAGGCTACGTTGGATGACAGCAGTAATGGAGAGATGATGAAATGATGGGAATGATGG